>CM053790.1:163289918-163864918 GCA_028749045.1 Cupressus sempervirens | reverse complement strand
TGTGACCATTTACATTTATAGTTGACATATTTTATTTTCATGACTTATGTGACCATTTACATTTATAGTTGACATATTTGATATTTTCATGAGTTGTGTGAACATTTACATTTATAGTTGACATATATGATTTTTTCATGAGTTATGCGACCATGTTTATATGTAGTTGATATATTTGATATTTACATTTATAGAATATCTTTTAGGTAAATGTGGAAACATATTTTTGAAATTTATCCTACATTATTTTTTATATAATTATTAATGTATAATAAATTTATATGTTCTATAAATTAATGAAAATATGTGTTAGGGTGAACCCACAATAATGGGTTCCACTTTAGTGGGATGAACAAAAATGAAAAAAATTGCAAAATGAGAAATTGAGTTTACCATATGTTCGCGCGAACTTTTTTTTTAATCATGTTCGCGCGAACATATTTCATATGTTTGTGAGAACATATGTGATATATATGTTCGCGCAAACATGATTTGTATGTTCGCGTGAACATACGTTCATGCGAACATACATTCACGCGAACATGGTAAACGTGTTCGCGCGAACACCGTGTTCGCGCGAACGCCATGTTCGCACGAACATGCAAAATCACAAAAATTTTAACCTTTTTTTCTTTTTTCTTTTTTTTTGCTCTTTTGACTGCCATAATTGCAGGAGAATGATCTCCTACTGTAAAATAAAAAATTTCAAAATGTGCTACTCGAAGCAAGCTTTCCAATGACTATAATTTTATTACATAATTTAATCATTAAGACTTTCAAATATGAGTTTAACTCATTATAGGTTCATTACCGATTGAACATCAACCGACTTTGACACCTCGAAAAAATTAGTAAATTAGGTCATTTTTTTTTTGAAAAATATGGAGGCATTGGCTTATTGAGATACCTTTCTATTGAAAAAAAAAAAGGGTTTATGATAAATTGACTTCAAATTATCTGTGTCAAATGGAACGCATGTCTGAATTACGGTTCATGTCACTTCAAAACTTCATAAACTATACAATATTCATCAAAAATAAATCAAACCAAATGCAGACACTGGATATTGATGTTACAAATCCAACGCCGAAAGAATTACTCCATTATCATTTCTAGAAAAAAAGTTATGTGTGTCAAACGGACTGTCACTTTTTAAAATATTGAATTTTATTATTTACCACTTTTTGGAGGAGATAAAAAAATTTGACATAAAATTTTTTTTTTCTTAGATTAAAAGATATGTTTACAAAGTAGGAACAAAGTACTCAAAATCACTACTTTATGTCATCTTGAAATTATTTATAGTTTTGGAGATATAGTCACTTGAACGTGATGTTTGTTGCAAAAATATTGATTTCAGTGTCAAAATTGGTCAAAAAGTGGAGCCCATTATTGTGGTATCACCCGTTACATAATTTTCTAGGTGTGTTGTAAAAGTGTATAGCAAATGTACATGTAAATTTAGAAATAAATATATATTTTTTTAGATAATTATTAATATGTAATACATTTATTTGTTCTATAAATTAATGAAAATATGTGTTACATAATTTTCTAGGTGCATTGTAAAAGTGTATAGAAAATGTACATATAAATTTAGAAATAAATACATTTTTTTTTTAGATAATTGTTAATCTATAATAAATTTATGTGTTCTATAAATGAATGAAAATATGTGTTACATAGTTTTGTAGGCATGTTGTAAAAGTGTATATAGAAAATGTACATGTAAATTTAGAAATAAATACATTATTTTTGAGATAATTGCTATTGTGTAATAAATTTACATGTTCTATAAATTAATGAAAATACATCTTACATCATTTTCCAGGTGTTTTGTAAAAGTGTATAAATATTGAAAAAAAAAAACATGTATAACTATCGAAAAAACAATTTATACAGATATATATAAATTTGAAATATTTTTATGAATCATTAAACCTATATAGATCAATCAGGAAGTTGTTGATACACATGGTCAATATCCTCTTTATCTTTAATAATCTCCAACAACTTTTCATGGTCCTCAATATCTAACCTTAAATTTGGTTTGCTACATCCTTTTTTTGGCATAATTTCAAGTTGAATCTTTGTGGTTAAAATCAAGTGGTTGTAATGCAAAACTTTTTGGCTAGGCATATATTTAACAAATTGAACACCATTATGATCAATTTTTGTTTTGCTGATAATAGGTGCCTACAAAATAAGATTTATACTTCATTTAGTATTCTTAATAATATAGAAAAGAAATAACTATTCACAATTAATATATCACTCTATAATTAGTTGTATACATTTTATAAGAGGATAATCTATACCTTCTATAACAACTGAACCAATTGGATAAGATTGGTTATCATCATCTACACATGGTTTAGTCAACTTGATTTTTGCTTTTGTGCATCTAAGTAAATAATAATCCACACCTTCCACATTTTGAGGATCTGCATTCATAACAAAGATGTCACCTACAAATGTACAAAAATAACGAAAACTGTAAATAAATAAATATGAAGACAAATTAATATTAAAATAAAAAATGTTTGTAGATACTCACCTGGAACAACTAAATAAGAAACACATTCATAATCAGTTGAATACATAGGATTATGAATGTCTATGTCATTGCCATTTTCTTCATACGGGGTACTTTTGATTATGTTTTTCCATGTCCATTTAGAGACATAGCCAATCACAATATTCTCCCATTGACCCATTGCATTGTTTTGAATGCAAACATCATAAAAACATGATATTTCTCTTGAATTACTGGAGGGTTGTGTTGTCTAGTATTCATCAGTTGATGCAATCTTCTAATCCAACAATGGGTTGACAATTGTATGGATTTGATTGATCAATATCTGTAACACGTTAAATTAGAGAGTATCTATGTCAATAATCAAAATATTAAAGTAATCATGTCAAAGAAAAATGGAAATCTTACCTTTCACTTTCCAAAAAAAATGTTTACTATGTATTGTATCATGAGGAAATAAATGAGATTTGCACCATTCAACAACTTGATTTGCTTTGTCTATCTTTGCACCTATATAGGAAAGAAAGTTGTATCAAATTTAACAAAATATAAAAGAACTATCTAGCAAATGGTCATATCTATCAAATTTTATTAGTACATAACAATATTATACCTTAAAGTTCATCTTGGTGAAGCGCATGCTTTACACATGCTCCTGCTCCATCATGCTCTCCTTTTCCATTACCACTTTCAAAGAAGCTCCAAAGAAACTTAACATTGTGTCTCACACATGTTGTGTTGCAAGCCAATTGAATTCTTTTGTAGACTTCAATTGCCCTAGGAAAAAAATAAATAAATTTATAAGTAATCAAATCTATATATAATTAATTTTTTAGTTAATTAAATATGTGCATGAAATTTTAAAGTCAGACTTTCAAATACACCTCCTAGCACAACCATCAAACCAAATCCAATGTTTTGAAGCATTTATCCCACAATTTGCAAGATCATCAAAGAACATTAAAAAACAATGAGCTACATAGCTCCTATCATGAACCCTATCATCATTAAGATAAAAATAGACCTCCTTGATGATAATGCATTTATCTAGATCAATACTTTTCACCCCATCCACCTCAAATTGCACATGTCTATAGGAAACTTGTACAAAAATTATAATTTGATCTGAGTGATAATATTTAGCTTGAATTTTAGATTGAGGGGAAAAAATAAAGTTTTCAAAGAAGTCTATAATTGATAAAATACATCCTAGTGGAATTTTTTTTTTGAATCTTGAAACTATTTGGCTTGCCATCTTGCCCCATGACAATGCTAGATGTGTGGATAAATCATAGTTCTAAATTTATCCATAAACTCACCATATGGAAAATTAAACAAAGCTATTTTTTAAATTCTTCTCCATTCCTTGTTCAATATATCTCATACTCAAATCTATTCCACACAACTGGTGTTGAAACATCAACATTGTCCATTTCATATGAAATTTTTTGCAACTCTACACAATTTGTGTATGTATTTTTTATGCATTGTACAGTGAATTTATTTGACTTTCCAGCATTATCATGTAACAAAGACTTGACAAATTGTGTTGTGCTTCTAGGAATTATCACATTTGGCTTAACTGTTGCCATAGCTTTCCTAAAAGATTGCAAATAAGGATGAAACTCAACATGATTTTGACAACAACAAGTTTCACGTATCTTATTTATGTGTACAAAACATGGGCACGACCTCTCAAACATTCTTTGGCAAATTTTCACATTTGAAAATTCTTTTTTAAAAGCTTCAAATAATTCACTTTGTGTTATGTCTACAAAGTGTTTTGGATATTCTATTTTCATACCTGTCTCTTCATCTTTAATATGTATAGTGTCTCTTCTATTGGAAGAAACATGTGATTGGCTAGTCAAATATTCAAAAACCTATCTTCTAAAATCTTTAGAAATTCTATCATTTTGAGGAAGTTGACAAAATTAACCCAGTTCTTTTCAATGTCCTCATCAAGAAAATCTCTCCTTTTTATGTATCTTTGAACAGTTCTTCTAGATAGATTGAGCATTTTAGAAATTGCTCAAACTTGGTTTTTTTGTGACACATCCTTTTTCATGATCATAATCTTTAATACTCTTTGTGCAACACTTAAATCAGCTACTCAACTTTTGTTATCAATAGCATTTAATGCATCTCTCAAATTCTAAACTAATGTTGCCTTCACATTATCTTTTGAGCTTTTCTTATTGTTTACACCTAACAACTCTAGGACAAGACTCATTTCTATTTTCCTAAATAATCTAACAAATAATTGTGCTTTAACAATCAGAGATTTATTTTCAAAAAATTATTTCCACATATTTTTTAGATGTAGCTTAATTGTGCTTTTAGGAATCATGTGTTCAGATGATTGAATTTCTCTAAAAAGAGTCTTTGTCCATCTCCACCAAATTTTCTAAACATAAACCATATTTTCCAAATGTCCTACTGCTTCCTAGAAATTCAATATGATATTCTTCAACTTCAATCAATGGATCTTCAATTGATGGCTCTATATTATGTTTTGTCCATCCTTTCTTCTGATCATCTCTGATTTGATCGTATCTTTTTACTCTTTTCACTTTATTCCCCATTGCACAAAAACCTGAATAGAGAGTTTGATATCACTTGCATACAAAAGACTTCCAAATTCAATTACATAAATACTAGTAGATCATAGACAATTTAGAAAAAAAAATTCAACTTTAGAAGCTTATTATATTTGACTATCTGTAACACTACAAAATCTTAAGACAAGTAGTTGCATTAAAGCATTGCTAAATTTAAATTAAACAATTTATTAAATTTATTAAATAAATTAAATAATTTAAGTATTTAATAATTATAATAGTTTTCATAATATTTTAAAATACCTAAATTCATTCTAATAATTTATTTGAATCAAATTAATTAATTAATTTTAAATAAATAATAAATTTAATTAATCAATTTCAATACTAAAATAACTTTAAAAATCTAATTTCTAAATATTTCTTTAATAAAATTTCATGCAAAACTTTACTTTTTTACTATTAAAAATGTAATTATGAGTTAAATATAATAATGAAAAAAATCAAAACTTTACCTTTAAAATAAAAAACCCATTTAATTGAATTAAATATAACAATTAAAAAATAAAACTTTACTTTTAAAATTTAAAAACCTATTTTATTGAATTAAATCTAACAATTGAAAAAATTAAAACTTTACATTTCAAATAAAAAGGTTTAAACTTTACATTTAAAATAAAAAACCTATTTTATTAGGCAAGAGCCTACAACACAATGGTAAATTGTGAGCCTCTTATCAAAGAGTTCTTGGGTTTGAATCTACTCGTAATCACACTTAATGAATTATAATAATAATTAATTACAAAAAATAATAATTAATCTTGGCTTTGGCCTCTTATTGATTTTTTAAAAAACCTATTTTATTCAATTAAATATAAAAATTTAAAAATAAAACTTTACTTTTAAAATTAAAAAACTTATTTTATTGAATTAAATATAACAATTAAAAAAATAAAAATTCACATTTCAAATTTAAAAAAGTTTTAAAATTTTTTAAAGGCACTTGCACATGTGACCATGTGTGAATGACTATTGGGTCGTATAGATTCGACAGAACCAGATTTGATCTAGCCGAAAATGTCTATGTGTCATCCAGTGTGGCACTTTCTTTCATTTTTTTGCAATTCTGAAGAACTTAACACTTTAGAGGCCAATTTCATCATTAGAATTAGGGTTTCAAAAAAAATAAAAAATAACATTGGATAGAACTTGTAGTCAAAATTGTGCCAATATAATTTTCTTTTATAGGTGACACAATATCGATTACAATAATTACAAAATAAAGCAAGTAGGTATTTCAACATTGAAGATGATACACATTCAGAAAAATATAAAAATTAGTAGATGATAACAAAAATAAATTTAAATGGTGATTTGTTCTAGAGGAAAGTGTCCTCTTCGATAATATATAACATTTGTGATGGTTAAGATAGATTTACTAGGGAAAAGATGGTGGGAACAAAAAACCATTAAATTATGAAAAATTCAACTTTAAATAGCTATAACAAACAAAATATAGAATTATATTTTTGAAAATTTCTTTTTAATAGTTCTAGGTACATATGTCATCAAAAGCATACTTCAAATTTAGATGAAAATACATTTATTTGCAGTTATTTCTGTGGTGGGAACTATAACCCCTAATTTGCTCAATTTTTAGCACTATTAAAAAAGGTCATTGAAAATTATAAAAACATACTATTTTTTTTTAAAAAAAATTAAAAAGTAACATACATAAACTTTATCCTTTTATACACATTTCATCAATTTATATCGACTTAAAATTCAAAACCAAAATATGACTTTTACATTCTTGAAGTTTACACTTTTTTGATTTTAGCCTTTTCCTTTGTAAAAGGGTGACACATGTTTGTACTTTTACCTAGTTATGTTAACTTTGGGTTTGCATTGGTTTTAATTAGGTTAAATATTATATCTAAATTCAGATTTATTTAGGTGGATGATTGGAAATTACTGGGTTTGCATTGGTTTTGACCTAGATGATGGTAAACAATACACTCTTTCCAATTGTTCATATGATTACTAGATTATCTTATGTGTGGATTGATTTCACTCTGGACAAGTACTATAAGATTTGATTTGCTTAAATGATTTATCAAAAAACACACAAACTAGAAAAATTTAAGTTCTTTAAATGACTCATCAGAAATGACAATAACTTGTAGTTTACAATGATTTCAATCTGAATAATGTTAAATTTCAACTCTAAATTTTAATTTATTTAAGATGATCTATCTATAACATTTTAGATAACTACCAAAAAAAAAATTAAAACTTAAAATGTATTGTTTAAACCTAAATCTTTGATGTTTATCATGACTTTAGAACTTTAAATTTATTATTTAAAATAAAAATCTTTGATGTTTATCGTGACTCTAAAGATATGATCCCTGTGTTGCATTTGATCTTTTATTTAGCAATGATTCTAAGATGAACAAATCTAATTGAACTTATAATGTGGTTGAGCATAGATATGGAGATGGGTGATATTAAGAAGAGACCATTTAGGTCCTTTAAAGAGGATGTCATTTGATGTTGCATAGTGTTTCATTGACCACCCAATATTTCCTAAGTTTCCAAATGGACCTATACCTCTATCTGGGCCTCCCTATTATAATGACAAAGAGTGTCATGATCAGTAAGATCCCCAAACATAGTCAATAATTATAATAAATGTGCAAACATATTCAGGGCACACTGATATGTCTTGTAATAAATGCATTGAATGTGCAAGTTTATTTAGGAAATAGTGGTACATGTGTTGTATAAACATGTATAAACAAAGTAATTGGTGACTCACTAATGACCATGTACCTACAAAAACAATGGCTGCCAATTATAATTTGAAGATTCAAATTTCAAGAATATTGTCTTAAAAAAATGAAAATTCTTATTGTTTCATTAATCTTATGCATAAAGAATATAAAATAAGAAAACAATGATAAGTTATAATAGATGTAAAATAGTTCGTTTCTAGGGGTTCATGGCCAAGGCTTTAGAAGTGGTACAAATATCTTTGGTGGTAGCCTCAAAGGATCTACAATGGTACTTGACCAAGTACCTACCTTAAATGCAAAGAAACTTTATAGTACAGGTGATGGTGTTATTCCATCATTGAATCCACCCAAGATTAGTGTGGCATAAGGGTTCAATGTTCTAGATACGCAAGATATAAATAGAGTTGGGAGCATGAGCCAAAAGAGAAGTGTTGAGGAAAAAATATGGGTATGTATAGGATATAGGATCATGGTGTGCCAAAAAGTGGCGATGTGAAAAAAATAGAGTTTGAAAATGTCTAAAAGCATTTCAAAATCCGCTTTGACTTTTTTTCACCTATCTAGGTACCAAACCTAGAAAGTAAGGTCCAACCCTTATCAAATATCCAATTTGATTTCAGATACCCGATATCAAATACTTAAAAATATATACTATGAAATATATATAAAGTAATATGAAATAATAAATTAGTTATTACATTATATAATTATAAAATAATAAATATATTATATTATTTATGAAGATTAATATTTTTATATTTCAAAAATCATTCACAAATATTAATATGAGTATAATATAATATAATAGTAAAATTAATTTATAATCACTAATATTGGTAATTATTATATTATAGTTAACATATTAATTTTTAATTATAGTATAATTGTACATATGTTATTATAGGAAATAATAGTTTAAATTAAATTATGAATTACTAATATGTTATTTTTGACCTGTGGGTTGTTTCGAAAAAGACAACCTGCAAGTTGACGTGGGGTTGATGTGGAAAATATCAGATATCCGATATAATATCAGATACCCAATATCTGTCAGTGTTTATAAAAAAAAAAAAAAAGACAACCCATGGGTTGTTACCATAGTGAGATTTTCGTGCGCAGGGTTTCGAGTATCGGGTTTAAAATTGTATATCTGATATAAGGTAAGTTTTTTTTTAAAAAATCAATTTTAACATAAATTTAAAAAAATTAATCATGAATTTGTTAGTTTTAGTTGAATTTAGGGTTTTTTTTTTAATAGAAATTGTTAAAATTAAGATTTTTTAAAAATATAAATTATGTTTTGCAAATTAATAGGAATGGCTAATCAAAATGATGATACTAAGGCAAGGAATACTATTCCTTGTAACCCCCCACCAAATGATCCAGTGCCACTGCAAAATTGTCCACCAAATGATCCTTTACCCCCTCAAAACCCTCTTCGAATTGAGGATTTGATAATTGAAAATCTCACCCAATTGAGGACTTTGCAAAGAACATATAATAATGTACCTGCATTGGCTCCTATGTTATCCATATTAAACACTATAGTGGATAACATTAAAACCCTTACCAACAAACAAAATGCTGCTCTTCGTTAGCGTGATGAAATGCATGAGATGTTTGATGATGGCTTGGACTATGATGAGGTTGTGGCCCTTAATATAACCAAAGAGGATTTGGCTAGCCTTTTTGTGAACCCAAAAACTAGTATACCAGTTGACAAAAAAAAACCCAAACTATCGATTAAATGTTGCACAAATGACGCCATACATGCAAAATTTTGGGATCGTTGGTGGATGGTTTTTGATTTCCCTCCACATAGCAATTTAGAGGTACCATTTTATTTCCTTAGAAAATTATATGCAAATTTTATTTTGAAATTCAAAGTGAACTATTGGAGCATGAAGCCCAACATTGGTGTAGGACTAGGAGCTCCTCAAGATAAACCCTCTTCCCAGTGGAAGAAAGATGGAACTTTTGTCCCCCCTACTGATATCTCCCCCCTCCTCGAGTGTAGCATCCTGATAGTATGGAAGAGGCTAGCTCTCAGACCATTAGAGCCATTCATAGGCTGAGTAGCTTGTTGATATCTTAGGCTAGGTCATTCCTACCTCCCCGTGTTGATAATGCTAGCACTAGTTCATCATCGCCTAGCTCATCACATGTTTGTGTGCCTCACACTTGCATTACGTGCAAGAATATTTTCCTGGGTCCCATAGGTGATCTTCCTGATTATCATTTTGTATTAGATGAGGATACACCAGACACACGTGCAGAGGCTACAGACCCTAATGCGAGAGAGGAGGGGAATGTAGAGGCATGGACTCCTTCTGTGTCAGTACATGTATACATTTTTTTGTTATGACATATGTGATTTAAAGTTAATTTTTATAATAGATTAATTTTAATTTTTAAGCCATATTGACTTATACATGTATGTGATCTTCATTCATGTTTAATTGATGACCAAGGAGGAGCTCAAACAAGTTGATGATGTTACACTCTCGGCCATTTCATTTGGCCTTGAGACATCTAAGGTAAATTATGTTGTCTTCTTATTATTTTTTCTATTTGATATTGTAGCATATATGGTTGCTAATCTTTCTTTTATCTTGCAGGTACCACCTATCCCTAGAGGACAAAGTGTAGGGGATGAGCCAACACCCATTGATAAAGGAAAGGTAATTAGGTGCTTTCTATTTTATTAAATATCGATGCATTCTTGTAAAATGTTTGTGGTGATGAAATGTAATTACATTCATTATTGTATATAGGGCATGGCTACTAGTGATGAGCCCATACAGATTCTGCATCATAGATGCTCAGGCATTTCCCTTCACACCAAGAGCCCCATTGTATGTATAAGTATCATTTATTTTTTATTTTCCTTATCTTCATAAATAAATTCAAAACTAATTTATGTGATATTAGCAACTACTATTTTGTATCTCATAGGAGACTCCTAGTGCACACGAGGTTGAACAAGAGAGTTTTGTAGATTTGATGATGCAACCACTATATCCTAAGGAGGAGCCTACACTAGTAAGTTGTAGTTTGAATTCATGATTAAATATGTTATAAAATTAGTGTTCTATGAATTATAATGTTATAGTTTAAGTTGCAGATTCATCTAACAAACATATTTGAGCATACATAGCCCACAATCAGCGAGGTACAAGCATTGCTGAGGGCATACAAAAGGACTCCTAACCAGCACAGGAGGTCTATAAGAGAGGTATTTATTAAGAAAATTTAATAGTATAAATCTTCATAAAGAAAAAGATCATTATGCATTTGAGTAATTCAATGTTAGATACAAAGAATCATATAAATTTAGTAGTTTAACTTTGGGTTTTCTTTTTTTGTTTATGTAGGAGGCATTTGATCCACCTAATGTAGTGAAGAGGCTACATTTTGATCATCCACTAGCACCCTAGGATAGTATAGTTGTCATAGGATGCATCATGGGAAATTTTGAGATGGCATATGCCACATTGTTTACAGAAACATTGATATTATACACATTCTGATGGCATGATTAGCCACATTTTGTATATGGATCTATGTATTTTGATATATATTTGTGTACTTTTTCTATGGATACATGATCTTTGATATATATTTGTGTAATTTGTCTATGGATACATGTATTTTGATATATATTTTTGTCATTTATGTGCACAATGATATACATATTAATTTAGTATCTAGTATTGTTCAATTTATCATGGATCATGTGTATTGTTCATGTTTATGGAATATCATTAATTTTGATTATGTTTTTTATATTCAATTCAAATGCAATAATTTGTGAATAACATTTTAACAACCTTTATTATCAAATTTGGATGTAATGTTTAGTTTGAATTGCTATCATGACATAAACACACTTGTTAACCTCCTGCACAAGGTTCGCATAACGTTAAATTTGGTTTTAAACTCTGCCTTCAACTTTGAAACTAACTCTTGGCTTCAAATCTAATCTCAACACAGTTAGGGACTCCACTCCTCAACCATGGATTCTATTCCCAACCATGAACTCATTCCTAGACTCATAATCTTTGATAACTAGCACTTCATTTTGTTACTATCCTCACACTACAACTTTTCAATTTCAACATAGCCTCAAAATATCCCAACTTAAGAGACTTGATTGGATCAAACCTTTTTAACTTGGTTCCCTAATACCATATCCATATGAATAAAAAATATAAATTTCTCACATTGATCAAATTACCCATACTAATCCACTTAACAAAATTGGCTTCATTAATGCATGTTATCATTTCACACCTTATATAGGTGTTTCCAACCTTGCATGTTCATGCTCAAACCCCTAACTAACTCTTTTCACTCATTTTCACATTGTAAGAAAAATTTATGGCTCATTTTCCTGTAGCATTCGACAGTTCATTGATAGCGCTCACGAGCTCCGAGTTACGACCCTTGGAAGATCGACCTCAAAATGCGCCTAGAGCACCTTGGAGTCTCCTTGGTATGGGGGTGGCTGCGAATGATGGATGGTCTCCACGATCAGAACAAGGGTGTCACTATGGTTCACCCGCCCATCCAGAGCTAATGGCCTTGATGATTCGATGCCAAGATCAGGGTTTCAAAGTTACACTGTGGTGCACCTATGAACTGAGGCACACTACAAGTTTTGGCATCAAGAAAGATCACTATATAGGTTATTTTAGGCCTTAGCATCATCATCCTATAGCATTTGATAGTTCATCGATAACCCTCACGAGCTCTAACTTACGACCCTCAGAAGATTGACCTCGAAATGCACTTAGAGCTCCTTGGAGACTCCTCGGTATGAGGTGGCCACGGATGATGGAGGGTCTTTGTGGACAAAAAAAGGGTGTCACTAGGGTTCACTCGCCCATCTGGAGCTAATGGAATTGATGATTTGATGCCAAGATCAGCGGTTTCAAAGTTAAACTGTGGTGCACCTATGAACTGAGGCACACTGCAAGCTTTGGCATCGAGCGAGATCGATTCACCGAATCCAAATAGAAGGCAATATCTTGAAAATGAGATAGGTTATTTTAGGCCTTAGCATCACTATCTTGTAGCATTTGATGATTCATCAATAGCCCTCATGAGCTTCGAGTTATGGCCCTCGGAAGATCAAGCTCAAAATGCACTTAGAGCACCTTAGATACTCCTCGGTACGGGGTGGCCGTGGATGATGGAGGGTCTCCACAGTCCAAACAAGGGTGTCACTAGGGCTCACTCACCCATCTAGAGCTAATGGAATTGACAATTCAATGCTAAGGTTAGCGATTTCAAAGGTACATTGTGGTGCACCTATGAACTGAGGCACACTATGAGTTTTGGCATCGAGCAAGATCATTGTGCTGAATCCAAATAGAATGTGATCTCTCAAAAATGAGATAGGTTATTTTAGGCCTCGGTATCACCATCTTGTAGCATTTGATAGTTCATCAATAGCCCTCACAAGCTCCGAGTTATGGCCCTCAGAAGATCGACCTCAAAACACACTTAGAGCACCTTGGAGACTCCTTGGTACAAGGTGGCCACGGATGATGGAGGGTCTCTGTAGTCAGAACAAGGGTCTCACTAGGGTTCACCTGCCCATCTAGAGCTAATGGTAGTGATGATTTGATGCTAAGATCAACGGTTTCAAAGTTACACTGCGATGCACCTGTGAAATGACACACACTGCAAGTTTTGGCATTAAGTGAGATCGCTGTGTTGAATCCAAATAGAATGCGATCTCTGAAAAATGAGATAGGTTATTTTAGGCCTTGGCATCACCATCATATAAAATTTTACATTTCATCAATAGCCCTCACGAGAACTGAGTTATGACCCTCAGAAGATCAACCTTGAAATGCACTTAGAGCACCCTTGGAGACTCCTCGGTACGAGGTGGCTGCAGACAATGGATGGTCTGGATGGTCAGAACAAGGGTTTCACTAGGGTTCACCCACCCACCCGAAGCTAATGGTGCTAATGATTCGATGCCAAAATCAATGGTTTCAAAGTTATGATGTGGTGATCCTTTAATGTCGTAGAATGTTATTTTTATGCACTTTTATGGATGTGTATTTGGAAATTGAATAACTTTTGCAAAATGATTGATAGGGACTTCAAACCAAAAAAAAAATCTTATAAATAAATAGTGCCAACTTATCAATGCAAAAGGTTCACCCTTCAACCCTTTGGTTCCATACTGCACGTGGAAAATCAAAAAAATGTACTGGAAACAACAAGTTCTTTATTGATTTGAGAGCAAGTACAATGTGTTTCTTCAATCTATCTCCTTCCTTGAATGCTCAGAGCCTATATATGCTATTTATAATTGATTCAACCAACCTATGGACAATTCTAGCCTTTAGGAGTTACATTTTGAAAAGTTGTCAAGAAAATTGCAAAAGTTGCTAAGCAACTTTTTGCAATTTTTACACTAAGACAAGTTTTATTGCAAATTTGTTTGCAAATGGACTCTACAAACTCCTAAGGAAAGCAACTTTTTAAATTTTTTCACTAAGACAAGTTTTATTGCAAATTTGTTTGCAAATGGACTCTACAAACTCCTAGGGACCCTACTAATGTTCTAAACACCTAGACTTGCCTAGAAAACATGAAATTTACCAAAAACCCACTTTATTGGACCAATTGATGCACAAGGCTTATATTTGCACCATGGGGTCTTGTGTCCATTACAAATGTGGATGGTCACAGGGAGATCATTAGATCTATCCCTAGACCTTATTACATCAAGAAAAGAAAAAAGGTTAGGTGCTCTGCACCAGTGTTCCATGTATTGATGTGATAAAAAAGTGCATGCAATGGTTATTGATTGTGCATACCTCATGTATGCATTACTTGATTTATTTATTTTTGATGAGATGTGGTTGGTATGTGATCAATTAACAAGCTTTCTTAGCATGAGCATTGTTGGATAACCAATCAATTTTCCTATTAATTCAAATGGGTGGCCCTAAGGGCTCAACATGTTTGGGTGATATTGAATCCACACAAAAACCACTAGTTCTTTTAGAGATGCTAAAGGGTGTGTGCAGAGGGACTAGCATCCTTTAATATTGTAGAATTTCATTTTTGTGCATTTTTATGGATATGCATTTGGAAACATGTCATGCATTATTGAAAACTCTTTTTATTAGATGTACTAGGTATGTGAATGATCAAAAACCTTGTATTTCATTAATGTTATTGGACTAAGAACTGGTTTTCCTCTCATTTGGAAGGTGTTGAACCACCTTGGTAATGACTAGTTCATTTGGGGAGGCTTGAGACTGAATGCAAAGGGATTCTTGCCAATTTTACTCTTGTTTCAAGGGGTGGGCCTAAGAGCTCAACATGTTTTGGTGATGTTAAATCACCATATTAATGAATAGCTCATTTGGAGATGCTAAAGAGTGTGTGCAAATGGACTATCATCCTTTAATGTCATAGAATGCTATTTTTATGAACTTTTATGGATGTGGTGCACCTATGAACTTTTATGAACTATCCCCTGCATGTTGATAACATAAGAGGAGATGAGGAGTATTGATAGACAACAAGAGTATTACATGCATAATGATGAGTGTGCTTACCAAGATAAAAAAAAATGGATTGGCAACAAAGGAAGTATGATGAATATCTTGCAAGAGAGATAACTGTAAAAGAAGAGTAGAAGAGATTACAATTTTCTCAATTTCAAGACGTAAAGACCCAACCACCTTGTGTTCCTAGTCAATGAACCAACCCATTAAAGTGGAGGCCCTCAAAAATGAATTTCCAAGCTCTAGGCATGTTGATCCTCTACAATATCCAAGTATACCTCCTTTTTTTGAGATTCCAAGTTTTATGGGTCATAGCCTTGCAAAAGAAATAGAACAACCCCTATATGAGTCTCTACATGGTCAAATTATCAAACTGACATGGAGGCCTCAAACTCAAATATGGGTACTTTATTTTTTCCTATTCAATGAACCAACAAAAAGGAGAAACACTATATAAACTAGAAAATCAAACTTAAAGTTTGTGCTTTCAAGAGGCTGTGCAATTGGGTATTTTTCACAGCTCAAGTCAAGGGAGGAGTCACCATTCAAACTAGCACTTGAACATGAAGATGATTATGGAGAGGATCAAATGCAACATGTTGATTTAGTCCCAAAAGTTGACAATATACAAGGGTTAACTTTGACAATATACAGGATCACATTATTAGAATAGAATAATGAGTAAAATATACAATGGAAATCTCACACCATAAAAAAAAATGAAATGCATTAATAAGACTTGTAGTAAAAAGCTTACACAATATTAGCATCATAAAATCACTTCTTGTTTCAATGCCTCATTGCGAATGAGTATTCAAACTTATTGACACCTTCCCCAAATTATTTTTTAAGGAATCAAGTATTCTAATAGTTCATCCATATTTTCTAGATTTGTCTTATTTGATTAGTTTGATCAAAATGGTTTTAATAATCATAATTTCAGCTCTATGTCAAATAAGAAAAAAGCCAAACTTTTAATAAGATATCCACAAGTAATTATCTTTCATTGTCTCCTTGCTTCAATACTCACATAGTTATAAATTCTCTTAAATTTTTCCTTATAGCCTTGTATCACATGCAAATATGAATTGCAAGAACTTGTTCAATATCTTCCTCTTATAATTCCTTACAAAGAACCTACCAAAATAAAAATTAGAATGTGTAACTAATTTAACCTATCTTTTTCATTATTACAAAAACCATATACAAAAAAACTTCACATTTTACATCATAATACATCATAAATCTTAGGAATTCTCCCCAACACCCCCCCACCACCCCCCAACTCTTCATGATGTACCTACATTCCAATACCATAAAAAAAATTAGTAACTTATTGTATTAAATAAGATAATCATTGGTTCACTGAATCATTATGAAGAAAATAACATAAGAAGTAAATATAACTAGTCGAGTGTTCTAGTAGGGTCCTCTCTTTGTTTTAGGGTCTCCAATAGGGCTTCATGATCAGCATTAGTAATAGTAAAAAGTTCTTTTACTTTTGGTCTTCCTTGATGCTTCAACAACTTTACATTTTTTCCTATAATAAGATGCAAAGATATGAGAATTATTTTGTGCTTCTGATAGTCTTTGAATGCAGGAATTCCATTCCTTCTAAGCATGTATGTATGTAGCTATGTTCTAGCAACAGACACTAAACCAGTAGGATACGTGAATCCATCATCATCTGTGATGGGTTGTGCAAGCATTTTTTTACCTCTTACATAACATGCTAACCAATAATTAGATTTCTCATCATTCCTGTGTGGTGCAACCATTGCAAAGACATGTTCTAGCTAAATAAGATGTAATAGATGATTATTCTCAAGTGAACTTTCCATGTCATCATTTTTGATAGAGGGTATGATAGACAATGGAGTAAGATAATGTGGAGCCCATGTGTCCACCCACTCACTCGACTCATAGTGATCCCAATCACATTGAAAACAACTAAGAAAAAAGCAAGCTAGTTGTCATGTCCAAATGATCCATGTACTAGAATCAGAGCTCTAGAATGAATGCATTTTTTATGAGTCTTCCACTATAGCACAATCTAATCTATCACCTATGGACCCTTCCTCAACCAACCAAAAGAGCCTATGTACCATTGAATCAAGAGTCCCCCCCTATGATAATGTTAAACTACACCAATCAACAATGCTACAAGTATAATGAAGCTCTATTGTTGAAATCTTCAATTGCTCCTTAACTAGAGCTCTCTTCACACATGCCCTTGCTCCATCATGTTCCCCTTGCCCTTGGTGGGACTCAAGAAAACTCCAAATATGAGGCAACCCCCTCTCTATGTGCATCCTACACAACCAATAAAACATGTGAATATTCTTGAATTGACTTGTATAGTTTTCTGACCAAATGATATGTCTATCCATAGCAATTGCATGCTCCTATAAGAAATCAAAATAATTCTCAAAACAATGTTGCACAAACTCATGATAGTGATATCTATCATCACTCATGTAAAAATGATACTCTCTAATAATCTTCCAATTATCTTCCACACTATCAAGGGCATGTCTATATGTTATGTGGATGAAAATAACAATCTGAATGGAGTTGTAATACTAAGATTGTGTCTCATTTTGAGGTTGCAATGTGTAGTTCTCAGAAAAATCAACAACTAATATAATAGTGCCAATGTGAAAAGTCTCCTTACACATTCTAAATTGTTGATCCAACCATTGAGACCTATGACTATGTCTTGCATACTTGTAGAAAATATTTGCCTTGAAATCTGAGATAAAACTAGCCACACTGATTTCTTTTCCAACCAATTCACATCTAGAGCCCTCACCCCCACTCTTCAATGCGTATTTCACCATTTCATATACCTTTTTTTTTTACTATTGTCTTTAGAAGATCTTGTTTGCACCCTTCATCGAAACATGTGTCAAACTTGGATAAGTCACCACATTCTGAACACTTCTCATTTAAGAAAGCATTTCTATAAAAGAAACAACCATCAACTCTATGACATAAAAATTGATCTAGCAAGTCTCTTGATGATTTTGGAAGCCCACTAGCAACACAATTCTCCAACATTTCTTTACTATGCAAAGTAGAGTGGATGGAGCGTAATAGTTCATGGTGCATAGAAAACTCGACATGATATTTGCAACAACATGTATTTCAAATTTTAAGTGGCACACAATAAAATGGCTTCAAATATTTAAAAGCCCTTTGTGATATATGAAGACTTGGATGACTCTCTCTAAATTGTTTGAACAACATAGTTTGACTTACCTCCAAATAGTGTTTAGGATGTGGCATGCGGTCTCTAATGCCAATTCTCAACTTTAACATGTCTTTAGCATTGGGTGATACTCTTGAGCTAGAGTTCCAAAATTGTGTAATTTCTTCCTTCACATCATCAGATAGCTTCTTATCAAAATGTGGAAGTCTCCCACCAAAAGCCCATGTTTCATTTTGAAGAGGATCATCAATTCTCTCTTGTCGACTAAGTGCTCTTCTCAAAGTAGTATGATTTAGGTTGAAGTCAATACAAGTATGTCTCATATATCTACCCTTTCTCAAATGATGACTTACCAAAGAGGTTGTAATAACCCTTCGAGCAACTCTCTTATTCTTCTCCTTGCTATTTTTTCCAATGCTATTGAGAACACTAAAAAGATTCTTCACAATAATGGCATTTCTTTCCAACTTTTTATTGACACAAATCTTCAATTTGGAAAGTATAGGTCTCATATTTTACATCTTTAATAAGTGCATAAAAAGATGACATTGCTCCACCACTATCTTGTTGCTGAAAAACATCTTATATAGTCTTGAAGCCCATAACTGAATGGTTCTTTTTGATTTTTTCCTTCTAAATTGGTAATAATCATTTCATTAATTTCAATTATCCATTTTGGTGTTCTAGAACCTTCATGTCGATTATAATTAGGAGATATGTAAGGTTCCTATGCATTGTCATGTTTGGCATGGTCAATTATGCAATTTACATTATGACCTGGTAGCATTTCATCCTCGAAATTTTCATTCTTTAAATTTTGACTTCTGGCATTATCATTTTCAATTGGTACATTTTCATTCCCCAACTGCACATATTCATTATCTGACTCTATGATTTCACCTTCAACTAATTCATCATCAACTTGACTCACATTTAACATACCTTGTCTTTTTTTTTCAGTGTTCTATTTTGTCCCTTTCGCTATATGCCGCAATGTCTTTATTGGATACCTTCCTTTTGCGTTTAGCCTTTCCATGACTGTTGCTCCCTATTCAGATGAAAATATCGGACACTGAGGGATATATTATCAAACTTTTTTCGATTGTTTGGGCCCTAAAGTGTGACTTTTTCTAAAACCTATGAAGAAGGCCCACAAAAAGTGATGTTGTTAGGTCTGTAGTCACAGGGAATATTTTGGAAAAATCATGACAAGAAAATTGAGTATTCAATTTCAGATCAGATACCCAATTTCAAATTGGATATCCAAAATTGCAACCCAAATATTGGAGGGAAAAATGAATTACTATTCATAATTAGTGAGTAATGAGTTATGAATTACCAAAATATATGAGTTATGAGTTATGTATTATTATATTATATTATTATAAAATATAATAATATATGTTATTATTATTATATTATATTATTACTATTAAATATAATAACATAATATATGTTATTATTGTTATTATTATCTATAAATATAATATATATTAATATATATATGAAATTATTATATTATATTATTATTTTTACTATATTATTATTAAATATAATAACATAATATATTATATTTATGTTATTAATATATATTATTATTATGACCTATGTTATTAATATATAATAATATATTATGTTATTATTATTATTATAATCTATAAATATAATATATATATTAATATATATATGATTATTATATTATATTATTATTTTTACTATATTATTATATTTTTACTAGATTATTTTTGTATGTTACTATAACATCATATAATATTGTTGTTATTATTATTAGAATCATTTATATGGGTCGAAAGGGGCCATAGGATGACCTATAACTCCTTTCAACACATTTTATTACAACATATGTCTCTAGGGGTCTTAGGATCCCTAAGGACATATTATAATTGTTTATATGGGTCGAAAGGAGCCATAGGATGACCTATGACCCCTTTCCACAGATTTCATGATGATATATGTCTTTAGAGGTCCTAGGACCCCTAGGGACATATTAGAATCGATTATATGGGTCGAAAGAGGCCATAGGATGACCTATGGTCCTTTTCGACACATTTTATTACAACATATGTCTCTAGGGGCCCTAGGACCCCTAGGGACATATTAGAATCATTTATATGGGTCAAAAGGGGCAATATGATGACCTATGACCTCTTTCAACACATTCCATGACAGCATATGTCTCTAGGGGTCCTAGGACCGCTAGGGACATATTACAATCGTTTATATGAGTTGAAAGGGGCCATAGGGTGACCTATGACCCCTTTTGACACATTTCATGATGACATATGTCTCTAGCGGTCCTAGGACCTCTAAAGACATATTACAATCATTTATATGGGTCGAAAGGTGCCATAGGATGACCTATGACCCCTTTCGACACATTCCATGATGACATATGTCTCTAGGGGTCCTAGGACCCCTATGGACATATTATAATCATTTATATGGGTCAAAAGGGGCCATAAGATGACCTATGACCCCTTATGACACATTATATTACAACATATGGGACATATTATAATTGTTTATATGAGTTGAAAGGGGTCATAGGATGACCTATGACCCCTTTCGACACATTTTATTACAACATATGTCTCTAGGGGCCCTAAGACCCCTAGGGACATATTACAATCATTTATATGGGTCAAAAGGGGCCATAGGATGACCTATGATCCCTTTCAATACATTCCATGATGACATATGCCTCTAGGGGTCTAAGGACCCCTAGGGACATATTACAATCATTTATATGGGTCAAAAAGGGCCATAGGATGACTTATGACCCCTTTCAACACATTT
The DNA here is from genome assembly GCA_028749045.1 of Cupressus sempervirens. NCBI lineage: Eukaryota > Viridiplantae > Streptophyta > Pinopsida > Cupressales > Cupressaceae > Cupressus > Cupressus sempervirens. Next base: position 163,843,454 of record CM053790.1, on the reverse strand, counting down.
CATGATGACATATGTCTCTAGGGCCCGTAGGAACCTTAGGGACATATTATAATCATTTATATTGGTTGAAATGGTCCATAAGATGACCTATGACCCCTTTTGACACATTCCATGACAAGATATGTCTTTAGTGGTCCTAGGACCCCTAGGGACATATTACAATCATTTATATGGGTCGAAAGGGGTCATAGGATGACCTATGACTCCTTTCAACATATTTTATTACAACATATGTCTCTAAGGGTCCTAAAACCCCTAGGGACATATTATAATTGTTTATATGAGTCGACAGGGGTCATAGGATGACCTGTGATCCCTTTCGACACATTTTATTACAACATATGTCTCTAGGGGCCTTAGGACCCCTAGGGACATATTACAATCATTTATATTGGTCAAAAGGGGCCATAAGATGAACTATGACCCCTTTCGACACATTTCATGATGACATATGTCCCTAGGGATCTTAGGACCCCTAAGGACATATTACAATCATTTATATGGGTTGAAAGGGGACATAGGATGAACTATGACCCCTTTCGACACATTCCATGACGACTAAGGACATATTAAAATCATTTATATGGGTCGAAAGGGGCCATAGGATGACCCATGACCCCTTTCGACACATTCCATGATGACATGTGTCTTTAGGGATCCTAGGACCCTTAAAGATATATTAAAATCATTTATATAGGTCAAAAGGAGCCATAGGATGACCTATGACCCCTTTCGACATATTCCATGGTGACATATGTCTCTAGGGGTCCTAGGACCCCTAGGGACATATTATAATCTTTTATATGGGTCAAAAGGGGCCATAGGATGGCCTATGACCCCTAGGGACATATTACAATTGTTTATATGGGTCGAAAGGGGTCTTTCGACACATTTTATTACAACATATGTCTCTAGGGGCCCTAGGACCCCTAGGGACATATTACAATCTTTTATATGGGTTGAAAGGGGCCATAGGATGACCTATGACCCCTTTTGACATATTTTATGACAACATATGTCTCTAGGGGTCCTAGGACCCCTAGGGACATATTACAATCATTTATATGAGTTGAAAGGGGCTATACGATGACCTATGACCCCTTTTGACACATTCCATGATGACATATGTCTCTAGGGGTCCTAGGGACATATTATAATCATTTATATGAGTTGAAAGGTTCCAAAGGATGACTTATGACCCCTCTCAACACATTTCATGATGACATATGTCTCTAGGGGTCCTACGACCCCTAGGGACATATTAGAATCATTTATATGGATTGAAAGGGGCCATAAAATGACCTATCACCTCTTTGGACATATTTTATTACAACATATGTCTCTATAGGTCTTAGGACCCCTAGGGACATATTATAATTGTTTATATGGGTCGAAAGGACACATTTTATTACAACATGTCTCTAAGGGCCCTAAGACTGCTAAGGACACATTATAATCGTTTATATGGGTCAAAAGGGGCCATAGGATAACCTATGACCACTTTCAACACATTCTATGATAACATATGTCTCTAGGGGTCCTAGGACACCTAGGGACATATTACAATCATTTATATGGGTTGAAAGGGGACATATGATGACCTATGACCCCTTTTGACATGTTTTATTACAATATACATCTGTAGGGGCCCTAGGACCCATAGGAACATATTAGAATCATTTATATGGGTCAAAAGTGGCCATAAGATGATCTATGACCCCTTTCGACACATTTCATGATGACATATGTCTCTAGAGGTCCTAGGACCCCTAGGGACATATTATAATCATTTATATGGGTCGAAAGGGGCCATATGATGACTTATGATCCCTTTCGACACATTTTATCACAACATATGTCTCTAGGGGTCCTAGGACTCATAAGGACATATTATAATTGTTTATATAGGTCGAAAGGGGTCATAGGATGACCTATGACCCCTTTTGACACATTTCAGGATGACATATGTCTCTAGGGGTCTTAGGACCACTAAGGACATATTATAATCATTTATATGGGTCGAAAGGGGCCATAGGATGGCCCATGAGCCCTCTCCATGAATTTCTTCACAACCTATGTCCCTAGGGGTCCTAGGACCCCTAGGGATGCATTTGATTGGTTCCAATACATCGAGAGGGGTCATAGGTTAACCTATGACTCCTCTCGACGCATTTTATGACAATGTATATCCCTAGGACCCCTAGGGACCCATTGGGAATGCGTCGAAGGGGGTCATAGGCCTTTTGATGCATTTTATGACAATATTATTTTTAATAATAATATAATATTACATATTTTAATATAATAATAATATATTATTAGATTATATAATAATAATAATCATATATGTTACTAGATTATAGATTTAATAATAATAATAACCATATATATTATTATATATAATAATAGTCATATAATATTACTATATATATTTAATAATAATAATATTTATCATATATATTACTATATTATATTTAATTATAATAATAATAATTATATTTAATAATAATAATTATAATCATATATTATAATAATAATAGTTAATAATAATAATATCAATGTACACACTTACCCAAATAAATTTCCCTCTAAAACACTCTAAAGTTTCCCTCTTAAATTTATTTCCTCTCAAATTTCCCTCCCTCCAAATTTGATATTGGAAAATCTCTCCTCTCAAATTTCTCTCCAAATTTCAATTGAAAAATCCTAGACCTAATCGGATACCCGATTTCAAATCAAGTATCCGATTTGAAATTGGATACCCAATTTGAATTTGGGTATTTGATTAGCCTTGTTATTTACCAAGCTTATTTGGTCAACCCAAAAAATGTGTTTGAGAAGGGTTTCACTGACACTTAGACTTCGGGTAGCCATCTGACAATGTTATTTTCATCGAAATTGAATGAAATGAAAAGACTTTTTTTATAACACTTTTGAGATTCCATTGATATAATTGCTATCAAATTCTGAGTTCGATAAGTATTTATTAGTTAATTTTCAATGAAGATGATTGTAAAGTGTTGATTGACATACTGATTAAAAAATAGCTATAACTTTCAAATGGTATAACATTTTTTAAATCTAAAAGTTGTCACATTCTATGCTTCGCCTAGTATAAGAAAAATAAAAATAAAATTAAAATTGGTAAAGTTTTCTATTAGTTAAGGTGGTCATACACATGATTTTTTTTTTGAAAAAGTTTTAGTAAAAAATTCATATTTAATTATTTATTTGGAATAAGAATACCCAAAAATATGCATCACATCCGAACATGAGTCTTATTTTTATACCTATAATTATATTAAAAAAAATTATCATTTGATTTTGATCAAGGTGGTCAGACATACACCTACTTTTTATTTTCACCTTGAAATTCTTGTAGTATTGCATTAAAATCCAAACTTTTGACCAATCAATTATTTTTTTCTCCAGATAAGGCCTAGTAGTTTAGAAACTAAATTCAATTTCTTATAGATTATTTTCTTACAACTTTTTGATACAATGTCCAGAACCACTTTAAAATTATGTGTCAAGTTGACATAACCTTGATTTGCTAGTTTTTCATTGCCACTTAAGGCCATAGTTGGGTTGACCATGATCCTGCACATACCCATATGTTTTACAAGTATGGGGCTTAGCTATTTGCTAAATAATGGAAAAGTAGATGGGATAGTGGTCTAAAAAAGTCACATCCAATAGTGAAGTGATAGGTAATTCCCTATCTTCATAGAAAGAGAAGAAAGATTGAGTTGTGATCATGGCATGATTGAGCCTTTTAAAAACTCTATCAATGCCAGCTCAAAAATTGAATTGGAGTATGCCAAACCCCACCAAGGCAATGATGGTTAACAATGGGATCAAATAGGCCCAATTTATTATGCATGTAAAACTAGGCTTCTCTTTCACTAGTGGTCTAGGGAAAAGGAAATAATCCAACTTTGTCAAATTTCACTTCAACCATGTTAAAATCCCTACATAAAACCAAAGTATCAAGTGGTAGATGATCTATAATCCAGCTCCATAGCTAAGAGTGTTCCATCACATCATTGGGAGCATAAACATTGACAATGCCAAAGGAATGATTCTGAAAAGACAACATAACCCACACAATTATTTGCATGGTATCTAAACCAGGTGAAATAACTAAAGAAATTAAATGACACTAAAAATGATTATAAAAAAAAAACATTATAGGAATCATTCCCCATTTGATTTGATGGATTGTGGAGAGTTGCACACAAAAGAGTGTGGAGAGTATTGAACGAGGAGAGCTCTGAATGTTGGTGGAGATCAGTGGAGACCTAGGGTTTCATTTCCATACCCTTATGATCTCTACATTTCATTTCCATATCATTTTGATCTCTACATTTCATTGTTGCACCCTTGTGATCTTTGTGCCCTTCTTTGTGATTTTCTTCAAGGGGAGAAGAGATACCTATGTAAATGTTCTTTTTTTATCTTCTAAACAGGTATCTCTTTATATTTCCCCCACTAGGTGATTAGAGAAACTTTTCTTTCACTTGGGTTCCTAAGTCAAAGATTTGTTTTAGATCCACCATTCCTTTGGGGATGTTGTTGGTACGGGGGTTAAGAATTCCATCCCCAACATCATTCTTCTTGGTGTCATCTAAATCTTAATATAATATTCAAACACCCCTATGCTATCTAGAAAAGCAAGGGCATATCAATCATCTTCGAAGACTTGGAGGGTTAGTGATATTGTTAAGGATGGAGGGCGTTGGGACCATCTTGACAAAGATCACTTACGAATATTCATATATGAAAATGACACAAAAATGTAGCACAGTAAATCAGATCCACATCAATAGCTACATCATAAATATTATTTTAGCCTCCAAATAAAATAGACATAACAAGCATGTTACATTAAATCAACAAAAAATTCAAGATCCACAAGTGTGGCTAACATAGTTGAGCAACACACTTAAACAATTTATGATAGGCATTTGTGATTTCAAGAATATTGTAGATATACACTTTGAAAAATTTTGTGTAAAATTTAAGTAGCTCAACTCTTTAAAGAGTGTGCCTGGGGTTTCTAGATTTTGTAAATATAGAAAAATTATAAATTTCAATAAACTTCTCAATAGTCTAGATTCCCAACTTTATATAATTAGCCACAAAATTCATAATAGTAAAGAACAAAGTGAACTTTTCATTACAAATCTCATTATTGTTCGCAAATATTTTTAGTTGTAGTTTGTTGATGTAAGGATCTGTATTCTAAAATTGATGCAATCATTTCAACTTTATGTGTATTGTAAATGTGTGATCAATGCCAAAGGCCTCAGCTATAGCTCTTTGTTAGGGTTTCCTACAAAAATTTCATCAGTTTATGGTGCCAATAATGTTTCATATGTTTGGTTTTCTTAAATTAAAACTCTAGTGTTTGGAGATAGTTTTCATCCTTTGATTTTAGTTTTGTTTACTCAAACCCCTAAGAATTAATCATTAGTTCACTAATTGAAATAAAAAATGAGGTTAATGAAGTTGTCCACAATGAGATTTTGGGATTAATTTGTATAGTTTCTATGAATAGAATCAAACTTGACTCACCAATATTGTTTAGTTTTTCTTCTATTGATCAGGGTTTTAGTTACCTTCAAAGGATCTAGATATTTAATAGTAGGAGTGAGAAATTAATGCTTTGTGATCTTTGAGCCCTTGCTCTACATTGCCTTGGAGTGGAAGAGGAGTAAGTGCTATGTATACCTCAATGAAACAAGTAAGAATGTGTATATCTATAATAACATAGTGTTTGTGTTTACAACATCTCTAATCATTGTAATAGAAAAAAGCTGTCACCAACTGCATTTTCTTGTATATCAATTTACTAAGCTTCATCAAATATTTCCTCTTTGAATCATGTAAAATTAAGGTTTTACAAGAAAATCAAGCTTTTACTAAGCTTGATGCAATCTCTATCAAAGATATTTATCAACCAGATAATCACTACAATAAGAGGCAAGGGAATTTGTTAGTCTTTGGAAATAACTAGGATGCAATTTGATTTTGGCTTACTATAAACAATAGTATAGGAATATCCAAAAAGGGAATTTTTTCTAGCAAAAGAACTTTTTCTTTTATTGTGTCTATAAGTAATAAAGAATTCTGTGAACATAAGTAAACCTTTCTCCATTCCCCCACACCCCCACCCACTAATGCACAATTCCAGAGTATTGGTGCTTTGCCAAACTCATTTGGCATAAGATCCCTCTCTTTAATAGATTTGCAATACATTGGCAATCAGCTTGATTTCGTAAAGATCTTGACATAAAAAGAATAGTAACATTTTACCTTCCATTTTTAAGATTCTAAATTCCTAAAAGTTGTAAAAAAAAAATCACCCAACTCACAATTTTTATCCAAAGAGAATACCCATTTTAATACCAAAAAATGGGGTCAACATGTAGGTGGGTTGTTCTTGTTACTAGAATTCAATCATTTTCCCCAAATCTATACTTCATGTTAAATAATTTTAAATTTATTATAAATGTAACCTCCAAAACATTTAGTCATTTGTTTAATTAGATCCAACCCTCTAGAAAAAAAAAACTTAACTACATATTTGAAACACAAGTGACACTTCTATTTGTTACCTATACTAACACATCTTATGGTGTATTGTAAACCATTTTATGAATAAAACTAACTTCATTAATCCAAAACCAATAGCATCTCAATATCGTCATAATAAAGGTACAAACACATGATTCAAAAACTTCTAACTAAACCAAAATAACTCATCTTAAATAGTCTAGTGACTTAGATTTAATCTCATCAAAATATTGATCCTTTGAATATTCTACTTATGCACTGGCACAACCAAAAGAATATCTCCACACACAACTCACTCAAATAATGTATGAGTTGCATAGTTAATTTTATATTGGCATATTATTCCTTCAAATGGTTTCATCTATGATTAATTGTAAAGCATATTTATAACAATAATTTGGAGCTCTTAAAATATATAAAATAACAACTCATAACAAAAAACATAACAATGTGGAGATAAAAAGAAGAGAAAATATTTTACAAAGTATACATAATACTTGAAAATCCTTAAAAATTCTCCAAGATGTGAGATCTCCAACTTCTTACAATATGAGAAAGCTTCCAATATAAGACCTTAGTAAATGAAATGACCCTTTTCTCTTTTTTTCCCTTCCATTTTTCGTCACTTTCTCTACATCATATTGTTATTTCTCCTCTCTATGTCTCTCCTAGTTAGGCTTACAATGACTAAATATAACTAATTTAGAAACAAAACATATGTGTTTTAGATACTAAAATCTCTCTATCTAATCCTATTTAAATCTTACTATGACTGAATCCTAGAATCTCACAAGTGTATAACAAGATAAATTCATTACAACCAACTCTATCCATCTAGACCTATGATTCATCCTCTATAGAAATTATTCATCAACATAAAAAGGATAATTATTTACATCAAGAAATTAGAAATCCTCATAAATGCTAAGACCACATTTTTAGAGCTTCTTCCGCTAAACGATTGATGACCTGGAAGATGGGATGCTCTTGGATTACATAGATGATCATCCTACGATTTATTTTATTTATCATTTTTTTGAAGGCCATTTTTTTATGTGGAATGGTGGTTGAACATATTCAAACATGAATTAGGGCCCTCTCAAGAATTTGTGATTTCCCTTCTTCATACTTAAGTTGTGGACAAAATGGAATGTATAAGCTTATGTAAATTGAAGTCAGATTGAATTTTTGACAAATGCATATAAAGATTGAATTTTAGAAGGAAAGTAGAATATCATTTTTCTTTTATATTTTTATTTAATGTTAGGGGATTTCAGAAATATGATTAAAAATTTAAGTTAATGAAATTTAATATAAATACATACATGCATGCATGCATACATACATACATGTATTTGCAGGATCATGGTCAACCAAATTATGGCCTTAAGTGGTAGTGAAAAATTAGTAAATCAAGGTTATGTTAACTTGACATGTAAGTTTAAAGTAGTTATGAGATTTATATCAAAAAGTTGTAAAAAAATATTCTGTAGGAAATTGAATGTAATTTCTAAACTACTAGGCCTTATTTGGAGAAACAATTATATGATTTGTCAAAATTTTGGAATTTAATGCAGTACTACAAAAAATTTAGGGCAAAAATGAAAAGTAGGTGTATGTCTGGCCATCTTAATCAAAATCAAATGATAATATTTTTTAATATAATTACAGATAAAAAAATTAGACTCATGCCCAAATGTGACGCATAATTTGAGTATTTTTATTCCAAAGAAATAATTAAATATGAATTTTCTACTATAACTTTTCCAACATAAAAATCTCCCATGTCTAACCACATTAACTAATTGAAAACTTTACAAAATTAAGTTTTTTTTTCTTATACTAGGCAAAGCATAGAATGTGATGCAAATTTTGGATTTCAAAAAGGTTATGTTGTTTGAAAGTTATAGCTATTTTTCAATCACTAAGTCAATTAGTAGTTTACAAACATCTTCATTAAAAATTAACTAATAAATAGTTATCGAACTTAGAATTTGGAAACAATTATATCGATGGAATCTTGAGAGTGTTATAAAAAACCCTTTTCATTTCATTGAATTTCAATGAAAAAATATTGTCAAATGGCTACTGAAGTCTGAATGTCAGGGAAACCTATCCCAAACACATTTTTTGAGTTAACCAAATAGGTTCGGTAAATACTAAGCCTAATTGAGTACCCAATTTCAAATTGGGTACCCAATACTAGATTGGGTACTCGATGTGAAATCGGGTACTTGAAAAGTGGTGGCCAAATCTTTTTCCAAAAATTCATAGCCCAAACTTTGGAGGGAAACCAAAATTTGGGAAGTATGGGCTTCATTATTATTATTGACTATTATTATATATGATTATGATTAAGATTATTATTATTATATGATTATTATCATTATTCTTATTATATAGTACTATTATATTATTATTATCATATGTAGTAATATATATGATTATTATGATGATTATTATTAAATATAATACAGTAATATATATGATCCTTATTATTATTATATAGTAATATATATTATTATAATTATTATTAAATATAATATTGTCAAGAAATGTGTTGAAAGGGGTCATATGTTATCCTAACCCCTTTTGACCCATTCAAACAAAGAAAATAGCTCACTAGGGGTCCTATGACCTGTAGGGACATATGTTATCATGAAATGCATCAAAAGGGGTCATAGGTTATCCTATGACCCCTTTCAACCCATTTGAACAAACCAAATAGGTCCCTAGGGGTCTTAGGGACATATGTTACCATGAAATGAGTCGAAAGGGATCATAGGTTATCCTATGATCCCTTCACATCCATTCAAACAAACCAAATATGTCCCTAGGGGTCCTAGTACCCATAGGGACATATATTGTCATAAGTTATCCTATGACCCATTTTGACCCACTCGAAAAAAACCAAACAGGTCCCTAAGGGTCCTAGGACCCCTAGGGAAATATGTTGTCATGAAATGTGTTGAAAGGGCTCATAGGTTATCCTATGACCCCCTTCGACACTTTCAAACAAACCAAACAACTCCTTAGGGTCCTAGGACCCCTAGGGACATATGTTGTCATGAATTGTATTGAAAGAGGTCATAGGTTATCCTATGACCCCTTTGAACCCATTCAAACAAACCAAACAGGTCCCTAGGGGTCCTAGTACTCCTAGGGACATATGTTGTCATGAAATGCATTGAAAATGAACATAGGATATCCAATGACCCCTTTTGATCCATTCGAACAAACCAAGTAGGTCCTTATGGGTTGTAGGACCACTAGGAACATTTATTATCATGATATTCATCAAAAGGGGTGATAGGTTATCAAACGACCCCTTTTGACCCATTCGAACAAAAAAAATTGATCCCTAGGGGTCCTAGGACCCTTAGGGACATATAATTCCATGAAATGTGTTGAAAGGGGGTCATAGGTTATCCTATGACCTCTTTCAACCCATTAAAAAAAACAAAATAGATCCCTAGGCATCCTAGGACCCCTAAGGACATATGTTGTCATGAAATACATCAAAATTAGTTATAGGTTATCCTATGACCCCTTTCAACCCATTCGATCAAACCAAATAGCTCACTAGGGGTCCTAGGACCCCTAAGGACATATGTTGTCATCAAATTTTTTGAAAGGGGTCATAGGTTATTCTATGACCTCTTTCGACCCATTCAATCAAACTAAATAGGTCCCTAAGGGTCCTAAGACCCCTACAGACATATGTTGTCATGAAAGGCATTAAAAGGGGTCATGGGATAACCTATGACCCTTTTTGACCCCTTTGAACAAATCGGATAGGTCCTTAGGGACATATCCAATTTGTTCGAACGGGTCAAAAAGGGACATATGTTGTCATGAAATGTGTTGAAAAGGGTTATAGGTTATCTTGTGACCCCTTTCAACCCATTCCATCAAACCAAATAGGTTCCTACAGGTCATAGGACCCCTAAGGACATATGTTGTCATGAAATGCATTAAAAGGGGTGATAGGTTATTCTATGACCCCTTTTGAACCATTCAAACAAACCAAATAGGTCTCTAGAGCTCCTAGGACCCTTAGGGACATATATTGTCATGAAATGCATCAAAAGGGTCAGAGGTTATCCTATGACCCCTTTCAACCCATTCAGACAAACCAAATAGGTCCCTAGGGGTCCTAGGACCCCTAGGGACATATGTTGTCATGAAATGCGTTAAAATAACTTATGACCTCTTTTAATCCATTCAAACAAACCAAATAGGTCCCTAGGGTTCCTAGGAACCCTAAGAACATATGTTGTCATGAAATGCATCAAAAGAGGTCATAGGTTATCTTATGACCCTTTTTGACCCATTTGAACAAACCAAATAGGTCCCTAGGGGTCCTAGTACCCCTAGGGACATATGTTGTCATGAAATACATCAAAAGGGGTCATAGGTTATCCCATGACCCCTTTCAACCCATTTGAAAAAATCAAATAGGTCACTCAGAGTCCTTAGACTCTTAGGGACATATCTTGTCATAAAATGCATAGAAAGGTGTCATAGGTTATCATATGACCCCTTTCTACCCATTTGAACAAATTCTTAGGACCCCTAAGGACATTTGTTGTCATTAAATATATTGAAAGAGGTCATAGGTTATCTAATGACCCTTTCAACCCATTTGATCAAACCAAATAGGTTCCTAGGTGTCCTAGGACTCCTAGGGGCATATGTTGTCATGAAACGCATTGAAAGGACCTATGACCCCTTTCAACCCATTAGAGCAAACCAAATAGATCCTTAGGGGTCCTAGGACCCCTAGGGACATATGTTGTTATGAAATGTGTCGAAAGGGATCATAGGTTATCCTATGACCCCTTTCAACCCATTCGATCAAATGAAATAGGTCCCTATGTGTCCTCGAACCCCTAGGGACATCTGTTGTCATGGAATGCATCGAAAGAGGTCATAGGTTATCCTATGACTCCTTTTGATCCATTCAATCAAACCAAATAGGTTCCTAGGGGTCCTCGGACCCCTAGGGACATATATTGTCATAAAATGCATCAAAAGTGGTCATTGGTTATCCTATTACCCCTTTCGACCCATTCGATCAAGCCAAATAGGTCTCTGGGGTTCCTAGGACCCCTAGAGACATTTATTGTGATTAAATGCATTGAATGCATTTCATATAGCATATGTCATAGGTTATCCTATGACCCCTTGCAACCCATTTGATGAAACCAAATAGGTCCCTAGGTGTTCTAGGAACCCTAAGGACATATGTTGTCATGAAATGCATCGAAAGGGGTCATATGATTTTTATTTATTCGAACAAATCAAATAGGTCCCTAGGGATCCTATGACCCCTAGGGACATGTGTTGTCATGAAATGCATTGAAAGAGGTCATAGGTTAACCTATGACCACTTTTGACCCATTTAAACAAACCAAATAGGTCCCTAGTGGTCCTAAAATCACTAGGGACATATGTTGTCATGAAATGCATCAAAAGGGGCCATTGATTATCCTATGACCCCTTTTGACCTATTCGATCAAACTAAGTAGGTCCCTATAGGTCCTAGGACCCCTAAGGACATATGTTGTCATGAAATGCATTGAAAGGGGTCATAGGTTATCCTATGACCCCTTTTGACACATTCGATTAAATCAAATCGGTCTATAGGACCCCTAGGGACATAATTATAATATATGACTATATATTAAATAGAATAATAATCATATATAAATATATTATATTTAATAATAATAATCATGTATATTACTATATTAATTTTAATAATAACAGTAATAATAATAATCATCATCATATATATTACTATATTATATTTAATAATAATCATAACAATTATTACATTGCTATATTATATTTAATAAAATACTAATATATCATAATTTACAGTTTTCTTCTCATTATCCACACTTGGAAAATTTGTACTTGCCTCCAAAATTTGGGTGTCCATTTTGGGTACTGATATCATATCGTGTATTTGATCTTGGATTAGATACTCAATATAGGATTGGGTACCCTTAATATTGGCATACTTTTTCCAAAATATTTTGTCACTGCAAACCCAACAATCACATTTTTTGGGGGCCCATTTTCATGGGTTTGGAGAAAACTAATTTCTTGGGGCCCATACAATCAAAAAAGTTGTTATACTGTATGATTAAGTGTTTGATATTGTTGCCTAAAGAGGAGTAGTATTCGTCGAAAGGCTAAATTTAGAATAAAGTTACCAAATGAAGACATTTCAACATATAGGGAAAGGGATAAGGTAAACTACCGAAGGAAGAGACAAGGTATGTTAAACATGAATTAAGTTGACAATGTATTGATCAAAGCTGAAATCATAGAGGCAGATAATGAATATGTACAATTGGGGAATGAAAATGTACCAATTGGTAATGATAATGCTAAGATTGAAAATTTGGAGAATGAAAATTTACCTGTTCATAATATAAATTGCATGATTGACCATGTTGAAAATGGAAATGCACAGAAACATTACATATCTCCTAATTATAATCGACATGATGGTCCTGGAACACCAAAATGGATAATTGAAATTGATGAAATGATTATGACCAATTTGGAAGGAAAAAAATCACAAAGAACCATTTGGTTATGGGCTTCAAGACTATATAAGATGTTTTTCAACAACAAGATAGTGGTGGAGCAATGTCAACTTTTTATGCACTTATTAAAAATGCAAAAGACAAGACCTATGACTTCCAAATTGAAGATTCATGTCAATAAAAAATTGAAAAGAAATGCAATTATTGTGAAGAATCTGTTTAGTGCTCTCACCCAATTCTAAAGACATATTGAAGTTGAGAATTGGCATCAAAGACTGCATGTCACTTCTTCAAAATTATTTTGAGGTAAGTCAAACTATGTTGTTCAACTCTAGAGAGTCATCCAAGATTGCATATATCACAAAAGGCTTTTGAATCTTTGAAGCCATTTTATTATGTACCACTTAAAATTCAAAATACATGTTGTAAATATCATGTCAAATTTTCTATGCACCATGAACTATTACACTCCATCCATTCTACTTTGCATAGCAAGGAAATGCTAGAGAATTGTGGTGTTAGTGGGCTTCCAAAATCTTCAAGAGAATTGTTAAATCAATTTTTATGTCATAGAGTTGATGGTTGTTTTTTTATATACTTTCTTAAATGAGAAGTGTTTAGAATGTGGTGACTTATCCAATTTTGACACATGTTTCCATGAGGAGTGTGAACAAAATCTTGGGAGGACAATAGTAAAAAAAAATGGTATATGAAATAGTGAAATACACATTGAAGAGTGGGAGTGGGGTCTCTAGATGTTAATTGGTTGCAAAAGAAATTAGTGTGGCTAGTTTTATTTCAGATTTTAGGATAAATCTTTTCTACAAGTATGCAAGGCATAGTTACAAGTCTAAGTGGTTGGATCAACAATTTAGAATGTGTAAGGAGACTTTTCTCATTGGCACTATTATATCAATTGTTGACTTTGTAGAGAACTACATATTGCAACATTAAGTATTACAACTCCATTCAGATTGCTATTTTTGTCCACTTAACATATAGACATGCCCCAGATAGTGTAGAAGATAATCAAAAGATTATTAAAGAGTACCAATTTTACATGAGTGATGATAGATCTCACTCTCATGAGTTTGTGCAACATTATTTCAAGAATTATTTTGATTTCTTAAAGGAGCATGACATTGCTATGGATAGACATATTATTTGGTTAGATGATTGCACAGGTCAATTCAAGAATGTTCACATGTTTTATTGGTTGTGTATGATGCATGTAGAGAGGAGGGTGCCTCATAGTTGGAGTTTTTTTTAGCCTAACCATGGGAAAGGGGAACATGATGGAGTAGGGGCATGTATGAAGAGAGCTCTAGTTAAGGATCAATTAAAGATTTTAGGAGTAGAGCTTCTTGATGCTCGTAGCATTGTTGATTGGTGTAGTTCAACATTATCATAGGGGGGACTCTTGATTTAGTAGTACACAGGTTCTTTTGGTTGGTTGAGGAAGGGTCCGTAGGTGATAGATAAGATTTTCCTATAGTGAGAGACTCATAAAAAATGCATTCATTCCAGAGCTCTGATTCTAATACATGGACAATTTGGATATGATAGCTAGCTTGCTTTTGGTCTAGTTGTTTTCAGTGTGATTGGGATCACTATGAGTTGAGTGAGTGGGTGGACACATGGGCTACACATTATCTTACTCCATTGTCATCATACCCTCTATCAGAAATGATGACATAGAAAGTTCACTTAAGCATAACCATCTATCAATTATTCTTCAACTAAGAAATATCTTTGCATTGGTTGCACCACATGGGAATAATGAGAAATCAGATTATTGGTTAGCATGTTGTGTAAAATTTAAACAAAAGCTTGCACAACCAATTATAGATGATGATGAATTCACATGTCCTACTAGTTCAGTTATTGTTGTTGGAACATGACTACGGACATACATGCTTAGACAGAATGGAATTCCTATATTCAAAGACTATCATAAGCACAAAACAATTCTCATATATTCACATCTTATTATAGCAACAAATGTGAAGTAGTTGAAGCATCAAGGAAGACCAAAAGTAAAAGAACTTTTTACTATTACTAATGTTGATCATGAAGCCCTATTGGAGACCCTAAAATAGAGAGAGGACCCTATAGGAAAACTTGACTAGGTATATTTACTTCTTATTTTCTTTTGTTCATAATGATTTGGTGAACTGATGATTATCTTGTTTAACAAAATAAGTTACTAATATTTTTTATGATATTGGAATGTAGGTATATCATGAAGAGTAGTCATGCATAAAGATAAAAACCAAATAAGGAGTAGAATGAAGAAAAATCTATTCTATTTTTGACACTATGATTTTTTATACTACTATTTTGAAACTACAATTTTTTATAGTTGTATATTGATGTAATAATTATGAAACATGTGAGATATTTTAAATGTAAACTTGTTGATTTAATGTAAGAAATAAAGATGCTTAATGTAATTTATGCGGAGGGACCTAAAAAATATGATTTTAATACATACTAAAACCAAATTTGCATTGTCCCCAATGCCAAAAACTTGAGAGAGGTAAAAAATAATGTTTTTACTTAATAATAACCCTAGTCACACCCTTGTTCCAGCCACAGAGAGCTTCCATTATTCATAGCCACCCCATACTGAAGAGTCTCGAGGGTGCTCTAAGTGCATTTTGAGGTCGATCTTCTGAGGGTCATAGCTCAGAGCTTGTGGGAGATATTGATGAAATGTTGAATGCTATAGGATGATCATGTCGAGGCCTAAAATTATCTATCTCAATTATGAGAGATCACATTCTATTTAGATTCGGCACAATGATCTTGCTCAATGCCAAAACTCATAGTGTGCCTCAGTTCATTGGTACATCATTGTGTAACTTTGAAACCATTGATCTTGGCATCAAATCATCAACATCTTTAGCTCTAGATGGGTTAGTGAACCCTATTGACACCCTTTTTCTAGTCATGAAGAGCCTCCATCATTCACAACCACCCCATACCAAAGAGTCTCCAAGGTGCTCTAAGTATGTTTTGAGGTTGATTTTCTAAGGGTTGTAACTTGGAGCTCATGGGGGATATTAATTAAATTTTGAATACTATAGGATGATCATGATAAAGCTTAAAATAACCTATCTCATTTTTAAGAGATCACATTTTGTTTGGATTTAACACAACGATCTCACTCAATTCCACAACTTGTAGTGTCCCTCAATTCATAGGTGCATCACTATGTAACTTTGAAACTATTGATCTTGGCATTGAATCATCAAAATCATTAGCTTTGTATGGGCAAGTGAACCCTAGTGACACCCTTGTTTCAGACATGGAGAGCCTCCATCATTCACAGCCACCCCGTATGGAAGAGTCTCCAAGGTGCTCTAAGTGCTTTTCGAGGTCCATCTTCTAAGGGTTGTAGCTCAGAGCTTGTGGGGGCTATCAATGAAATGTAAAATTCTATAGGATAGTCATGTCAATACTTACAATAAACTATCTTATTTGCAAGAGGTCACATTCCATTTTGATTCGGCACAACGATCTTTCTCGAGTCCAAAACTCAAAGTGTGCCTCAGTTCATTGGTGCATCACTACGTAACTCTAAAATCACTAATCTTGGCACCAAATTTTTAGTTTCATTAGCTACATATCGGTAGGTAAAACCTAGTGACACCCTTGTTTTGGCTACGAAGAGCTACCATCATTCATGGCCACTTGGTACCAAAGAGTCTCCAAGGTGCTCTAAGTGCATTTCGAGGTCGATCTTTCAAGAGTCGTAACTTGGAGCTCATGGGGGATATTTATGTAATGTCAAATGCTAAAAGATAATCATTCCAAGGTGTACAATAACCTATTTCATTTTTGATAGATCACACTCCATGTGGATTTGACTCATCAATGTCACTCGATGCCAAAACTTGTAGTGTGCCTCGGTTCATAGGTGCATCACTATGTAACTTTGAAATTTCTCATCAACACCATTAGCTCAGGATAGGAAGGTGAACTCTAGTGACACCCTTTTTATAGCCATAGAGAGTCTCCATCATTCGTAGCCACCCCATGTAGAATATTCTCCAAGGTGCTCTAAGTGTGTTTCGAGGTCGATCTTTCAAGGGTCATAACTCAGAATTTGTGGGAGCTATTGATTAACCATCAAATGCTATAGGATAGTCATGTTGAGGCCTACAATAACCTATCTAATTTTTGAGAGATCACATTTTTTTGGATTAAGCATAGTGATTTGGATTCAGCACAACGATTTTGTTATATGCCAAAATTCGCAATGTGCCTCAATTCATTGGTGAATCACTGCGTAACTTTGAAATTGTTGATCTTGGCATCGAATCATTAGTGCCATTAGCTCTAGATGGGTAGGTTAACTGTAGTGACAACTTTTCCAACTATGGAGAGCCTCCATCATTCATGGCCACCCTATACTAAAGAGTCTCTGAGGTGGTCTAAGTGCATTTAGGTGGGTGAACCATCATGACATCTTAAGGGATTGCAAAGATCATTTCAATTTAAACATATATGATATCATTTCATATTAAAAATTGCATCAAAATTTGATAATAAATGTTGTTAAAATGTTATTCACAAATTATTGCATTTAAATCAAATATAACAAACATGATCAAAATGAATGATATTCCATAAACATGAATAATAGACATGATGCATGATAAATTGAACAATACTATACTAAATTAATATGTATATCATTGTGGACATAAATGAAAAAAAAAAATCATAATACATGTATCCATAGGAAAATTACACAAATATACATCAAAATTCATGTATCCATGGACAAATTATGCAAATATATATCAAAATACATAGATCCATATACAAAATATGGTTGATCATGCCATCAGAATGTGTATAATATCAATGTTTCTATAAACAATGTGACATATTCCATCTCAAAATGTCTCATGACACATCCTATTACAACTATACTATCCTATACTACTGGTGGATGATCAAAATGCAGCCTCTTCGCTGCAATAGGTGGATCAGATGCCCCCTACATAAACAAAAAAGAAAAAACCAAAGTTAGACTACTAAATCTATATGATTCTATGTATCTAACATTGAATTACTCAAATGTATAATGATTTTTTTTTAATGAAGATTTATAGTATTAAAATTTCATCATAAATACCTCTCTCATTGACCTTCTATGCCGGTCAGGAGTCCTCTCATAAATCCTCAGCAATGCTTGAACCTCATTGATTGTGGCCTGTATATGTTCAAGAATGTTTTCCTAAGGAATCTATAATTTAAACTATAACATTATAATTCATAGCATACTAAATTTATAACATATAATAAAGAATTCAAACTATAACTTACCTCTATTGACTCCTCTGGATATAGTAGCTGTGTCAACAAAGATAGAAAACTCTGGCATCTAGCCTCCTGCACACTAAATGTTTCCTACGAGATACAAAATACTAGTTGTTAATATCATGGAAATTAGTTTTGAATTTATTTATGAAAATAAGGAAAATAAAAAATAAATGATACTTATAAATATGATGGGGCTCTTATTGTGAATGGAAACGCTAGAGGGTCTGTGATGCCGAATCTTCCTAGACTCATCACCAATAGCCACACCATGTACAATAAAGATTGTAATTAAATTTCATTACCAAAAACATTTTACAAGAATGAATCAATATTTAATCACTTTAAAAGAACCTAATTACTATTCCTTGTCAATGGGTTGTGCCTCACCCCTCAAACCTTTCCGCCCATTGACAGATGATACTTGCAAGAGAAAAGAAAGATTAGAAACCATATATGCTCCAATATCAAATAGAAAAAATATAAGAAATACAACATAATCTACCATAGATGTCTTAAGGAAAATTAAAATAGTTGAGAGCATGACATTATCAACCTATCTGAGCTCCTCATTAATCATCAACTAAAGATTAACTTTAAATCACATATGTTGTAACAAAAAAATATATACACATACCAACACAGAAGGATTCCTTACCTCTGCATGCCCCTCCTCTCTCTCACCAGGGTGTGTAGCCTTTGTACACATGCCTAGTGTATCCTCCTCAAATACAAATTGATAATCAAAAAGATCACCTATGGGACCTAGACAAATATTCTTACATGTTATGCAAGTATGAGGTACATAAACATGTGATGAGCTTGTCGATGATGAACTTGCACTAGCATCATCAACACAAAGATGCAACACTGACCCAACCTAGGATATTAATAGGTTACTTAATCTATGGATGACTCTAATAGTCTAAGAGCTAGCCTCTACAATGATATCATGATGTTGCACTAGAAGACGAGGGGAGATATCAGTAGGGGGGACAAATGTGCTAGCTTTCTTTCACTGGAAAAAGGATCTACTCTAATGAGCTCATCCTCCTACATCCATGTTGGGCCTTATGGTCCAATACTTCACCTTGAGGTGCAAAATAAATTTGGCATACAATTTTTTAATAAAATAGAATGACACCTCTAAATTTTTGTGTGGAGGGATGTCAAAAACTATCCACCAACAATCCCAAAAGTTCACACACATAGCCTCATCTATGCACCATTTAATTGATAATTTGGGCTTTTTGTGTTCTACTTGTTTACTAGTTTTTGGGTATGCAAAAAGGCTAACTATACCATCTGTATTTATATTTAGGGCCACAACCTCATCATAGTCCAACCCATCATCAAATATGGCATGTATTTGCTTACACTAGTGAAGAGTAGTATTTTATTCATTGGTAAGTGTTTCATTATTATCCGCTATTGTGTTTAACATGGGTAACATGGGAGCCAATGTGGGTATATTGTTATATGTGATTCACAAAACCCTCAATTTGATGAGATTTTCAAATATCAAATCTTTAATTTGAGGAGGGTTTTGAGGAGCTAGGGGATCATTTGGTAGATAGTTTTGAAGGGTTACTAGATCATTTGGTGGAGGCTTATGAGGAACATTGTTTCCTGGCTTAGTATCATCATTTGGGTCAACCATACCTATTAATTTGCAAAACATAATTTCTATTAAAAACCTAAATTTCAACAATTTCTATTAAAAAAACCTAATTTTTAACAAATTATATTTAAAATAACTAATTTATAATAATATTTGTTTAAATCATAAAAATACAAAAAAAAAAACTTACCTTTATTCGATACTCATTTGGAAATCCGATACCCGAAATGGAGCACAACAATAAAACCCAAAAAATTGCTATGCAAAATAGCTCTCAAGTTTTTTTTTTTTTTTTTTTTTAAAATGTTAATCTATGTCATGGGTTTCAAGTATATAATTTAATATTGAATACATGATATGCTATAAGGTACCCAATAATAGATTGAGTACCCGATATGAAATTGGATCCCCAATTACTGATCGGATACCCCAAAAAGCTTGGCCCAAACTTTTTAGCTTTGGTATCAAGTTGGATGGAGAAAAGTTAGAGTATATTTTGAAACACTTTTAGACATTTTCAAACTCCACTTTTTTCATATTGCCACTTTTTGGCACACTATGATCCTACACGTCTGGACAGATACATATATACATACATACATATACATATACACATGTATACATACACACACATATATATGTATGTCTATACACACACACACACACACACACACACACACACACACACACACACACACACACATATATACACATGTATATATGTGTGTGTGTGCATATATATACATACACACACATATGTGTGTCTATGTATGTGTGAATGTATATACTTAGAGAGATCTTTTTTATGGTTCTTATTACATCTTAGCACAATAGAAAATTTGATCCAGCTATGTACATAACCTAGAATCCAAATAAAAAATAAATAAAACTCACTCAACTAGTGCTAAGTGACTTACCTCAAGATCCTACAAGAAAATAATGCAAACCAGGAAAAATGGGCAAAGTTTGCAAGAAATTTTACAAAAAGATATCATATCAGATATTTTTAGAAAGAAATGAGCCATAACCTAGTTAAATTGGTCTAGTTTCTAATTAGTTGGGTTGATTACAAATTCTTATAGAACTATCATTAGATTAGTTACAATAAAATGAACAATCAATTATCCCCAACTAGCAGGATCAAATACAATTTTTCAAGGTGATAAAATTGCATATGGAGATGCATCACTTGCATGCCATGCATGAAGCACATTCCCCAACTTATAAAAAATTATTTGATATAAAGGCTCCATATGCTGGCCCAAAAATAGAACCAAGGATGTGACCATGCATGTAGTGCCTCTCATGTTTATAATTTGCACCTTGTCATATTTTGATCTGAGAGATATGTGTTACTCATGTTATTTTTACATTTGAGATGAATTGATGGTCAGATGTTATACTGTGATTTCCAATATCATAGATGTTAGGTTACTATGATATTATTCATTTGATCAATACCTACATGATGATGTCTTTTTGAGATGACAATGTGTTTTATGATGATATCTAGTTATCCAACATTTGAACATATCCTCTGATTACAGTTATATGTTGGATTTGATGTTATGGTTATTTGCTTCATTCTTGATTTGTGATTCTTGATGCGAAAGTGATTGATTTACATGGATTATTTTAGTATAATTAAATAAATGATTAAATTAGGTTATTCAATGCATTAATTACTTTGGCTATGTTATTATATGCAATTGCACTTGATCGTGTGTTTTAGTATGCAAGATTGATATCCCTAGCAGTGGCATGTGGAGTTAGTGATTCAACTATTCATATCTAGCAAATGGCGTCCTTGTATGGTCAACATATCCTATTTTATTATTTAAACTAAACCTTTTGGTGATTTTATAAATCTAAACTCATTTGCATTATGTGGTTAGACCTGTGAGCATGTCTGTGCATTGAGAGGTTCACATTTGTCACAAAAGTTATTAAGAAATTCTATAATTTTGGTTTAAGGGATTTTTGGGCTTTATTTTAAGTAATTTTAATTCCCAATAGCTTTGTTGTAGATGAATACTAATTACTTGGAATAGCCTATTATCTTTTGGGTCAAATTAGGGTTTAACTAAGTGACCTAGTTATTTTCACTAATCCATTATTCACTCAAAAAACAAATAAGTATCCAAAAAGGAATTTTATTCCTCACTTCTCACTTTCTAATATAAGAAAATTAAAAGCTTTTTATCCAAAACCTCTTCTATAGGATTTCATTTCTATTCATTGTAGGAGCTATAGGCATGGGATCTTCAAGAGATCAATCACATTGGATCCAAGTCAGGGAGACCTTGGATTGCCATGACTTTCGACAACTTATGTGGATTATTTATTGAATTGTGTTGATTCCCATTTTTTCCATTTTGGTTGTGAGGTAGGACTCTCCCATTTTTTTTAAAGCTTCATTTCAGCTTCTTTTTTTGGTAGCTATATGTTAGGAGGTTGAGAACTAGTGTTCCCTTCTATTTCTAATTGCTAGTTCTACTTGGTTGGTCAGGTATGAGCATTTCCCCAATTTTTAGCAGGAGGGTTTGGGGATTCACACAATTATGCTATCCCTTTTTTCATATGGTGTTTGAACCCAATTTTTATTAATTTTTTGTGGCTTATTCATCCTTGGGGTGACTGGGTTTTACTTTCATCATTTTTTGTCAATGTTGGGTTTTTGAGGTTTTCACCTTGATTTTCATATCATCCAATTTTCTCAAGTTTTATTGTCATGATGTTAGTCATGGACTTGGATTATCTATAGGATTTCAATTAGACCACTATTACACTTTTATGATGCATTAGAATGCATGCCACATTCATACTCCTGAGCTTGTAATCGATTGAGTTTTATTTTTCTTGTGTTCTCATCTAGCCCTTTTTTTATGATCTTTGTGATGGTGGCATGCCCACACACGAGCACTATGCATGCATTTGTCGAGTGCTTTTGATGTCTAAACTCTTGGTTGTATTTTGATAGAGTTATATTCATTGGGATTGGGATGGGAATGTGCACTGCCTATGAGCACTCATCATGTGATGAGTATGGATAGGGTAGGGTAGCACCACGTAGGGACTTCTACCCCAACCTTGGTGACTATTTCCCAAGTTGGCATGAAGAAGACTTAATTACGTGATAACTAAATAAATTACTAGGTAATAAATTTAAGATAATAAAAGGATATGTGAGCACTTGGTTTTAGTCTGAGGACATAGTGCATGTGCCTCCCTAGGGGAGTTGATGCCACATGATACTAGCTTGGTCTACCTAATTCCAAGTGATTTACTCTCTAATGAGTCCCTACATAGTTGATCCATAGATTGTCTAATCAGGACCTATTATACTTGCATTGTCTCATGATCTTGGTTGCAGTCATCTTTATTGTCTGGCATGAGTGTTAGCCATAAACATTTTCTTTATGTGTGTTTGTGGTTAGATCATTATCTCCATCAGCATGGCAAGAGAGGACCTATAGGTTTCATGTGGTTGGGAGGTGTAGCTACCTATACCACTATTGGGGATTGGTGTACAAAGACAGTCTACTTCTAGTTACAATTGATGCTTGATTTCACTTTGGTTTATCCAAGTTTCTAGAGTATGTTTCCCTATAATTCATGCTTTAATTGGAATGCTTGGATATCATGTTTAGATGGTGTTAGTTTATAGGACACATTCCTTATTTATGATGTTTAGCATATGGTTAGATGATGTTATTCACTTAGTTGGATATCAATTGCTTTATTACCTTAGCATGTTAGATGTTCTTGCTCTTATGATGTTATTACATTATAGTAGTGACACACTCATAAGATAGCTCTGACTATCTAGTTGGTAGTTTGAGATGTTATGTGTAGCAAATTTCTAGGGCCTTTGAGGTCTCATGAGGATATTATGGTTAGGTGGAACCATTCAAGAGTTTAGTTATTTGTGTACATTGCAATGTTGCTTTTGACATGTTTCATATACTGCTATGATTTAGATAATTAGTTGTGTTTACGTCTTTCTACTCTTTTGTTCAAGTGTCCAAGCCTGAATTTTTGGATACGGTATGCCCCAGTGTGAAGGTTCTAACTCTATTTCTTCCTTTTGATTGTTCTTCATATGGTTCCTTGTGTTGGCTTGGTTTTTCACTATGTATTCTTGTCACACTCTGTAGTGAAAGAACGATTAGTCTTGTGTTTAAAAATTGTGAAATGTGTCAAAAACCAAGGTGAAATTATTAAAATTTCATCAAACCCTTGTTATGTGCCCTATCTTTTCAAAATTATAGAAAGTACATTTTATAAAAAAATAATTGGGAAGATTTTTATCTTAAGGTTTTATTTTTACCCTTTTCCAGTATTTATTTTAAGTTACTTTTTTGGAATTTAGAAACCTTTAATTATAAACCTTGCCCTAACCATGGTTTTACCTTTGTTATTTCCTTAATACTCTGCAAAATATCTTAACCACTGTGGTTTTCTCTTGTCAATTGTTGATCTTTGAAAGATTAATGATGAGTGCATGCCTATATTGAGACTTTTCTTGACCTTTAGCAAATGCAATAATGCACCTATCTACCATGTAGCATTTGGTGACATTAGGATTTTAATGCACCATAAAGAAGTGGAGGTGTCAAAATATTCTCAGAGTTGTTAGAGCACATTGAAGTTTTCAAGAAATTTCATTAGTCGAGTTGAGTAGTGAGGTCATCTTTTGGTATCATATCATTGATCCATTGATATTGGGAAGATCTATGGTAGGCTTATTATCGTACCATGAAGATATGTGAAGTTTACCCAATGTGGTAAAGTTCCCTTGCGACAAGTGTATTAAGTGATGTCATGTGAGATGTTGAAGTAGTTGAAATAGAATAAGATATATGCATCATTGACCTTGGGAAGATCAATGAATAACACATTCCCACAAGATAGACATGCTCAAGGTTTAGCTAAAGTAGGGAAGTGCCTTGTCTTCACATGTCCTTGGATGAGGTCATGCACTCTAGTTTGAAAAAGGTGATGGTACAATAATTATTTGGTGACTGTCAAAACACATCAGAAAAATATAATGTAGTTTATTGGTTGACCTTGCTGATTGGATCATAAAAGGCATGATGTATGTGTGTCATTGATCTTAATAAAATCAATGGAAGGCATATCCCCACAATATGAAAATGACCAAACTTTAAATAATGTGAGGAAGTGCCTACTTGCCATGTGGACAAGTGGGACCAGTTACTTAGAAGGTTGCCAAGTCATGCCAGGGTGGAAAAGCATAGTGATATGGAACATGATGATTAGTGGGATAGTCTACGTGTTTGTTGAGATGGAAGGTGAGTGTGCTAGTGGGCCCATGATTTTAAATCTAGAGTTATGAAGATAGAAGGATCCTTTATGATCATCAATCTTTGGAAGATCGACGATCAATGCTGCACCGCTTCATGAAAGTGCTTGAATATTATGAAATGCAAGAATACACCCTATTGACATGTAGAAAATTTCCAAAAAAAGGTTAATACATCCATTTTGAGTTCAAAAAAAACCATTTGATTATCCATGATCAACAATTGAAATTCAAACTTCATGGCATGGTGCAAAAATTTGAGGAAGAAAAGAATAAACTCTAGGCCTTACATGTTGAGTTGAATGATTTGTATGAAGATAAAAATAGGAAAACAATGTTATATCTAGTAGATAATATTGATTGGCCAAAATTTCATGAATAATTGGTGAAAATAATGATCATGTGGGAAGAAATAAAAGGTGATGAAAATGCTTTAAAACCCATCATGAGTAAATGGGGTAGTAGGGATAAAGATGTTACCCTTTTGATGATTTTAGTTTTTAGTTCATCTCAAGTCTATGTATAGAAAAAACTTTTGATGTGGAAAATGATTTGTCTGATGTTTATGAAAAAAAAGTTACAATATAAAAGAAGATAATAATCTATTTTTCAAAATATCTTGTTGAGAATTTTGAACTTTCTCCCCATGCACTTAAAATGATAGATAAATTAAAAGAAATGGAGGAATGGGGCAAAGAATTAGATGATTTATTATGCCATAGAATAAATGGAGTTATAAGTGAAAAGGGGCATTTTTTATGGGCAATGACAACTGAAGAGGTTATTAAAGTGAAATTATTTTATAACTCCATTAGAGAAGATTTTATTGAAATTAATAAGCTAGGAGACTTTTTGATCAAAAAGCAAAGAGAAGTTTTGATTTTTGATTGGCTAGATGATATAATTTTCAATAAATGGATGGAATATTTTATGCATTCAAAGAAATTAGTAACTGAAGAAACTGATGATAAGGAAATGAGCCGAGATGAGATGCAAACAATCAATACATTAGCTTAGGTAGAAGAAGTCAAAGAAGAGAAACTAACTATAGTAATAGGCATAGATGTCCAAACTGATGACATGACCAGAAAAAAAATAGATGTAATTGTTGTTTTAATTGTGCATGATGACATTGATGGAGACTCTCGAGTTGAAGTAACTTTGTAGACATCTAAATTAGGTTCACCACATGCAACTTCATTGGTTACACCATCCAAGAGATGCCAAAAACTTTGAAACCAATCATGAACCTCTTAGCACTAAAGTGTAGCAAAAAGTGGCCCTCACAAGAGAATATTTTGTAAACTTTTTCTATTGCACTACTTTTTCTCTTTTATGGCAATAAAATTGTATATCTTTTCTATCTTGAGGAAAACTATCTATTTCTCTATGCCTAAAGCTTCTTGCATCTCACATTATATAAGTGAGATGCCAAGGCTAGAAAAAGGGTCCAATTTTTTATAACTTTTAGTCCTATTAGTCTGTTTTGGTCTAGTCCTTCTTGATATCAATTCTTTGATCTATTTTCTCTCCAAATTCTAAGAATACATTAATTGTCCATGATCATGGTGTCTTATTTTGAGTTGTTTTGAGGATTTTCAACATTATATAATTTTAAAAGAAGATTAATGAAAAGATGAACTATCCCATTATCTTTTCTCTCTAAATCTTGTCTCCATTTTTAATGGTTGATTATTTTGATATTGTATGAGCAAAGCTTGTTCAGTTAAATACAACTATGATAAGTTGTACATCAATTTTTTATTGCTATTGATTCAATGAATTGAGTAAATTATTTAATGAATGTGACATGATCTCCAGGCATTAGAAACAATTTATGTTAGAATGAGTTCTAGAGAGAATTGTTGATTATATTGATTGTAATGCAGTCAATTAAGTCAAGAAATTGGATAGACTTTGAATCCTAATGGATGAGGCACTGATAAAATATTTTAGTTAGTACATGAAATATTTTAGATAGATGTCACGTAAACATCTAAAATTCAATATATAAATTTTTATTTAACCTCCGAGTCTTAGTTAGCTGTTATTGCCCAGAATTATTTGTAGATCAGAGAAGAATTGTGACCAATCTACTGTGAGTGATGAATATTGTTATAAAATGTATTGAATTGAATGATATGTGGATGTAATATCAAGTTGTGAATCTTTTTATCCCTCACGTGCACCCACCTTGGTATTACAGAGCCAAAAGTGTAGAAAATCTTCCATAATTTTGTTGAAGTTGGGTCCAGATTTGAAGAACATATAGCTATTTATAGGAAGTAGCTAATCCTTAGGTTATTTTGATCTTCACCATCTTGATATTAATTTTTTTTCTTCTTAATAGTGGGTAAAAACACAAACCTATGTCACCCTTTTGTGAAGGAAAAGACTAACAAACGTATAGCTATTCACCTTCAATGACATGAAACTGGTATTATTATTTTAGAATTTGAAAATGAAGTAAACTAATGAAATGTGTAGAAATGGGAAAATTTTAGGATTATAATTTTTAATAATTATTTGGAATAAGAATTGATATATTTTCTTAATTTTTATAGATAACTTTTTTGTTGCTGAAGAATGTTGAAAGTTAAGGGTTTAGTTCCCACCACAAAGCTATATGGAAACAAACTTATTTCCATATGAACTCTGACTATGCTATAGATAATATATATAGCTAGAACAATCAAAAATAAAAACTGACTTTAGACCTATATTTTCTCTTTTATAATGATTCAAATTTCAACTCACTTGAAATCGATAGTTTTCATCTCCCACTATAGTTTTCAAAAACAAATCTATTTTAACCAGAAGAAAAATTAAACATTCTAGAAGGGGACTCTCTCTTCTAGAATTTCATATAATTTTTAATTTTTTTTAGATGAGTTGATATTTTTTTCTCTCTCAAAATTGACATCTTTTCGAGTGTTAAGATACATGCCTGTATAATTTTTTAATTACAATATACTATATCTTATTAAAACACTATAAACTCTATATGAGAATTTTCTTGATTTTGAGTTCTATAAAATGGTATTTATATGTTACTAAAAATATATCATAAAAAATAGTAAGAGTTATTGAAATGTCAATATTCTAAAATAATTTTATTTCTTTAGTAATTGGATAAAAACGAGTATAAAAAATTTATTTAATAAACATTTTCGATTGGAAAAGTGTTAGATCGTAAATAACTTAGCTAGAATGAATTTATCTAGATCTCATGTTTGATCAAAATTGATTTTTGGATAGAAATACTCAAATTCAGTCATTCTAATAAGTCATCCTAAAAGGTGACACAACATTGTACTTTTACCCTAGTCTAAAAACACCAACAAAACGATGACTTTGCTAGGGAGTTGTGCAACACATGCTTGCGTATGAAAAATACTATCATTTCTTTGGTCTTTTCTGCATACGTGTTTGTCAGATTCTTTCAATAATTAACATAGGGAGGTATGAGTAACTAAGGCCAATTGGCACACTCAGCTACCCAAACCACTATACAAGAGTTAACAAAGCAAAGACAAAAGAGAACAACACCATAAAGAGAGAGAACAATATTCTTTATTGATTCATGAAAATATCATCATACATACCTAGCTATAAGGCCTTCTGTGTTATAGCCAGATACAAAATACATTCAAATCCAAGATCTAGCTTCAAGTTCAGATTTCCAAACACATATCCTTTCAATTTCCTATCCTCCTCCTATCATCTTGTATCAAGATTATGATTAAGAATCTACCCAAGATCCCTTAATTATTCCAATATAAGCCATAGGTCAGCCTAGAATGCTAAAAAATAAACAAACCTAACATTAAATACTTGAAGAGCCCCAAGTTGGCCTCTAATAGAGATTAAATGTGTAAAAATTGATACCTAAGAAAAATTGTGATATCGCATAGCTCTAATTGAAATTAGAACTTGTGCTTCAAACCAAAGATAATACCTTAGGTCCTCTAAAACCTCTATAACCCCTTAAGTTCTCAAAGGCTAATTCACCAAAGATAAGTGTGCATCCATCCCAAAAGTTAAGCACAAAAACCTATTGCACAAACTACCAAAAATTAATACTTTAGAAGAATTACCATATCTCTCAACTTATAAGGAATTAGAACTTGTGCCTTTCACAAAAGGAATTAATCTAGGCCCTCTTCAATCCTTGAAATTTTAATCCTCTATCTCATTTTACAAAATTAGTTACATGGCCTACAATAGGAACCCAGAAACTAGAAAATCACAATTCCAACAGCAAGGTAAAAGCAACTCAAACCTTAACATGATAACTCCAATATCTTTGCACACATAGGAAAAGACTCCCTAGTGTGTCTCCAATGTTTGGAAACTACTAAAAGATCACAATGTAAGACATTGCAACTTGAAAAAAAAAGAGGAAAAACTATGAACATGTAGGATAGTAGTGCAACCCAGGATGCTCCTACATCAGAAAACCAGGGTTGGAAGAAATGATTCTCCTAAATCATTGAGATGTCACAATATGAGATAAATCTAACTTAGATTGAGAAATCCATGAAGCATCTTCCATATGTCTATTCTTCCACTTCATTAGATATTCATAATAATCTTTTCCCCTTATGCTCTTGCCAATTCTCTGATCTAATATTTATTAAACTTCTTCAATTTGCTTCTTAGGATAATCCTTTAATACAGTAACTTCATCATCTAACTCATGATACTTGCATAAATCAGTAATATTGAATATAGGAGATATATCCATGTCATCAGGAAACTGAATTTCATAAGCATTTCCACAATCAAACTTCTTCAAGATCTTACAAGATCCAAGCTTCTTCATCTTTAGCTTACTACATTTTCTATTCAGAAATCTTCCTTTCTTTAGATGAACCATGACCCCATCACCAACTTGAAAATTATTATGTCTTCTAGATTGATTTGCATTTTTCTTATACTTCTAATTACTTTGTTCTAACCTCAACTTCACTTCCTTATGTAAAGACTCCATAAAATCAGCAAATTCTTCTCTTGTAGCACTTCTCTTTTCTTCACCATCAATATCTCTCAAATATTATATGCCTCTAAGATGCATTCCATTAACAATCTCAAAAGATGTCTTCCCTCTACTCCTATTCATAGAGTTATTGTATGCAAGTTCATCTTGTGCCAATACCATCTCCTAATTACTTGGCTTATTCCCAACCAAACATCTTAGAAAATTACCTAGGCTTCTACTCACAACCTTTGTCTATCCATCTATCTATGGATGGAATGTAGAACTAAACTTCAACTTAGTACCCATCTTCTTCCATAAAGTCTTCCAAAAATAACCAACAAACTTACTATTTTTGTCAGAAATAATACTTCTTGGTAATCCATGCAATCTCACAATCTCTTTAAAGAAAAGTTCATCAACATGCTCAGCATTTGATGTCTTCTTACATGGTATGAAATAAGCCATCTTGGAAATTCTATCCACTACAACAAATATGGAATCATACCCCTTCACTGTCTTAGGTAATCCAAGAACAAAATCCATACTAATGTCACTCCAAGGTTTCTTAAGAATGGTAATAGGTGTATACAAACTAGTATTTTGACTCACTCCTTTTGGAACTTGACAAACTCCACATCTCTTTACAAATTTCTAAACATCCTTATACATTTTTGGTCAATAATACTTCTCCTTCAGCAAACTCATTCTCTTATCAATTCCAAAATGTCTAGCTAATCCACCACTATGTTTTTCCTTAATTAAATTCAACTTCATAGAAATTTTGGGAATACATAACTAAATACCTTTAAACAACATACCTTCTTGAATAAAATACTCATCAAACTTACTTATGTGATTTGTTAGGCTTAGTGCTCTGCACTCTCTTCATGCCTCAGAAAAATTAGGATCAACATCATACAACTACTTCATTTCATCAAAACCAAGAATTTCAACCTTTATTTCAGTCAACAAAGAACATCTTGTACTCAATGCATCAGTAACTCTATTACTAACTCCACTCTTATGCTTGATCACAAATGTAAAACTTTGCAAGTATTCAATCCACTTCATATGTCCCTAATTCAATTTATATTGACTTGCCAAGTATTGTAAAGCTTTATGATCATTATACAACACAAAATCTTTAGGAATCAAAAAAGTCTCCACTTCTTTAATTCTTTTACAATAGAATAAATTTTTTTGATCATACATAAAATACTTCCTTTTAGTATCATTCAACTTTTCACTAAAGAAAGCAACAGTTTTACCTTTTTGAATTAATATAGCTCCTATTGCATTACCACTTGCATCACATTAAACTTGAAATACTTTGTTGAAATTAGGTAAACCCAATATAAGTAATTCAACAATATTTTATTTCAAAGTCTCAAAACTCTTATTAGCTCCATGTGTCCACTTGAACTCCTTTTTATCTCCTCTCATTGTCTCAATCACAATATTACAAATAGAACTGAAATTTCTTATGAACTTTCTTTAGAAACTAGCCTAACCATGAAACATTCTTACCTCACCCACATTCTCAGGTGTAGGCCACTCCAAAATCTCTTTGACCTTCTTAGGGTCCATCTTCAAACCATCAATTGAAATGATAAATCCAAAATACACAATCTCCTCTTGCATAAAAGAACACATTTTTGATTAATCAACAACTTTTCCTCTTTCAACCTCTACAATACTTGTCTAATATGGTCAAGATGTTCTTAGTCTTACTGAATATCAGAATGTCATCCAAATGAACAATCGCAAATTTACCCAAGAATCTTTTTAGAACTTCATTCATCAACCTCATGAAGGTACTAGGTGCATTAGTCAAACCAAAAGGCATAACCAACCATTCATACAAACCATCTTTTATTTTGAAAGAAGTCGTCCATTCATCACCTTCTCTGATTTTGATCTAATGATAGCCACTTTTTAAGTCAATCTTGGTAAAATACTTTGCTCCACTCAAACAATCCATTATGTCATCCATCCTTAGCATAGGAAACCTATATTTCTCTATGATTTTCTTAATAGCTCCAGAATTAGTACACATTCTCCATTCTCCATTCTTTTTAGGTGCTAATACTATAGGTACAACACATGGACTCAAACTTTCTTTGATCAAACCTTTCTACAACAACTCATGCACTTTTCTATTAAGTTCATTTTTTATAGGTGTCAATCTATATGGTGCTTTGTTTAGAAAACTAGATCTAAGAATCAGATCCATACAATGACTTACACTTCTTAATAGTGGTAAACCATCAAGAATATCCTCTAAAATAATATTTTTATACTCATTCAACAATTCTACAAATTCTTTTGGTACTCGGCTACCACTATCTACTATCACTTGGTCATTACTACCATCACTCGATCCTCTAGGAACTATAGAAAAATAGACTTGATTCTTCTTTACTTCCTTTTCAAATTGCTTTCCATTAACCATGCAAACTTTTATTGTAGTATAATTGATCTCATCTAGACTTTTAATCAAATGCAGTAATATTTTTTTCTTTCCATTTACCCAAAGAGTATATTGATTCAATCTTCCATCATCCACAACATATCTATCATATTGCCAAGGTCTACCCAAAAAAATATGACCACAATCCATAGGCATAATATCACACAAAACTTCATCAAATTAATGTCCAATTTTGAGCTTCACAAGGAATTGATCACTTACCAATATCTTATGCTCATCTTTTATCCATGAAACATGATAGGGTTTAGGATGTTTCAGACTCTGTAACTGCAACTTTGTATATAGCTCTTTTGATGCCAATTTTTTGGAACTTCCACTATCAATATCACCTTGTAGCATTTTCTAGCCATCTTAAATATAATCTTAAAAGACTTCTTCTCAAAATAGGTTCCTCATCACTTCCCTTATTACATAAGGTTCTTCTCACCATTAGGTTTTCTCCAACCTTAGGACCACTTGGTGAACTCTTAATGTCTTCTTCAATCACAACATTTCTATTATTTTTCCCACTTTTAGAATGTTTACATTTGAAAGATCAATCCCCTTCTTTACCACATCTAAAACAATTACCAAAGAAACCACCTCTAGGATAAGAATTAGCTCTTCCTTGGTAAGATCCAGTACCTTCTCAATATGAACTACCACCTTTCCACTCAGTCTTGTAATTGTCATCATTCTTCCATTCAGATTTTCCTTTATCATCCACAGAACTATTAGACCTACACCTTCTCCATAAGATCTACCTCTGCCTCTCTAGAATCTACCACCTCTATCTCTTTGTCTTTGTTCATGCTTCTTTTTCAAGATCTCCTTAACTTTCAAGGCATATTGATATGCTTCTTCCACACTTTCCAATTTCACAAAACTTATTTCATCTTGAATTCTAGATCTCAATCATCACTTACATCATCAAGATGTGTTCCTCTCCTCTGGGCTATCTTTATAACATCTAATCTAGTTTTAATTTGTCTCAATTGTTCCAATATGGAATTATTGGCATTTCCTCTACCATGAACCATCTTTACAAATTAGGTTCCTACAAGATTGTAACCCTCTGCAAGTTATAGGTCAAATCTATAGATCTATAACCCTAAAACCAAATCTAAAATATGGTTTTACACAATCCAATCACCACAAGTATGAACCTCCAGCTCTGATACCACCTAATGTGGGGAGTTGCAAGTAACTAAGGCCAATTAGCACACACAGCTACCCAAACCACCATGTAAGAGTTAACATAATGAAAACAAACACAAAAGAGAACATCACCATAGCGAGAGAGAGAACAATATTCTTTATTGATTCATGAAAATATCATCATACATGCCTAGCTGTAAGGCCTTATAGGTTATAGCTAGATATACAATATATTCAAATCCAAGATCCAACTTCAAGTTTAGATTTCCAGAGACATATCCTTACAATTTACTATCCTTCTTCTATCATCCTCTATCAAAATTATGATTAAGACCCTACCCAAGATCCCTTATTTATACCAATCTAAGCCACAAGTCAGCACAAAGTGCTAAAAACTAAATAAACCTAACATTAAATACTTGAAGAGGCACAAGTTGGCCTCCAACAGAGATTAAATGTCCAAAAATTGATACTCGAGAAAAATTGTGATATCTCATAGCTCCGATTGAATTAGAACTTGTGCTTCAAACCAAAGGTATTAATTAATGTCCTCTACAACAAATTAAGTTTGCAAATGCTGATTAACCAAGGATAAGAGCTCATCCATCATAAAAGTTAAGCATAGAAACCTATTGTGCAAACTACTAGAAATTGATACTTTAAGAGAATTACAATATCTCCCAACTTATAAGGAATTAGGACTTTTACCTTTGATACAAGTAATTAATCTAAGAATTCTTCAATCCTTGAAATTTTTATCCTCTAAATTATTGTGTAAAATTAGTTACACGGCTTGCAATAGGTACCTAAAAACCAAAAAAACAAAATTCCAGCAGCAAGGTAAAAATGGCTCAAACTTTAACATGATAACTCCAATCTCTTTGCACACATAGGAAAAGGTTCCCCAATGTGTCTCCAATTCTCAAAAACTACTAAAAGCTAATAATGCAAGATAGTACATCTTGGAAAAATTGAGAACATGCAAGATAGCAATGCAACCTAAGATGCTCCTACATTAGTAATTACTTGTGGTAGTATTAGACTTTTCCAGTAACAAACCTTGAAATTTTAAAAAAGGAGAAAGTCCCAATACCTAGGTGTAGACTAGTGTATAATAACTTTACAAAAGTGTCTTATTAATTAAGTAGGAGTTATAGTCCTATGTTATTTGTGATTGATTCTTTTGTGTGTCAATTTGTTCCATATTATCCTATGATTTTTCTGAGTCAAATCTTTTCATGTTATATTTTCCCTAGAATAGGGTGGTGACTCGGTCAAGGTTTTGAAACTAGACTTTGTTGATAGATAATCCCCATAAATGGCTAACAAAAGGAAAATTGCATGAGCTTATACAAGAGCCAATCTAGATGTACCATTGTATACTAAATTACCTCAAGGTGGTAGGAAGAACCAAATAAAAAAGAAAATAGATATAAATCCTACTTGGAAGCCAAGGGGTAGTGCATCAATAAAATCTCAATACCAACTAGTGGTAGGGAGAGAATCTTCTTCATTAAGTTCTGAATCAAAGACCACAAGACTCTTAGGAGGGATATTTAGCACCCCATTACAAGAAGACCAAGCTTACCATAACAAGAATGTTTCCTCAATGGGAGATACATTGCATAGATCAGATGTGATAGGTGAATTAAATCATAGGTTGGGATATAAAAATGTCATGAAGGATCCTTTCAATCCTAGAGTAGTTCCATATGTGGAAATAAACCTTATAGATCTTGATGATCCTATTGATTTAGAAGAAACTTTTGTAGATCCAAAAGAAGTATACTTAGAAATAAGACTCGTAAAGAAATGGGTTGCAGAAGAAGAAGCCAAATGTGCTCATTTGGAAAAGGAAAGAGAAAAAGCCACAATAAATTCTCTCATTGAGAGAGATAATTTTCTTAGAAGGATCGCTTCCCTAAAAGATCAGAACAAGAAACTGGAGGAAAGAACCCCAATCCTTCATTCTAATGTTTTTGGGGATATTTATAGCCTAAGATCCAAGGTTCTAGAATAAGAAAAACTCATAAGCCAAAGGCAAGAATCTATCATATCTCAATTCCAACCATAGAAGCTTGCTCAAAAAGACTATGTAGAGCCTATTGTCAAACTTGTAGATAAAGCAAAAGGTAAGGCTATAGGAATCAAAATAAATGAACCTCAAGCTATACCAAGTAAATTTGTAAATCTTCCCATGTCCAAATTGGACCTGGATCTAGAAAAGGCCAGAAAAGAGAAGGAAGATCTTTTTAAATAGCTTGAGAAAGTTAAAAATGAAGCCTATGTAGTAGAAACTAGAAGGAAGATTCAATTTATTAAATCTAATTCTCCTTTAGCTTCATGGCTCAATTTTTCCACACAAGCCACAAATTTTGTATGTAATTGTGGGCCAGTAGTCTCTAACCAAAATGTGTCTCACTTTGCCCCTACTTCGTCATCCAACACTAGTACCCAAATTCCCTATTGTTCAAATGCAGCAAGCTCAAAATATTATTCATAACTAGACCAATATAACAAGCACATCCAATGCTGTTGGTTTTCAAAAAAATCCTATATACATGGAGAAGTATAGAAAAATATCATTCTTAGGTATTCCTAATTTTCCACATCCAATATCATTTTATTTAAGAGATAAGGTGGTGAAATTTTCAAGAAATAATATTGTTACTAGTGAGGAACATTTGAGAATCTGCATATAGATATGTTAAATGATTTTGAAGTTGAACATGAGGATGTAGTGATGAAATTGTTTGTACATCCATTAATTGAAAATGCAAGGGACTAGTTTAGAAGACTACCAGATGATAGCATTAGTTCATGGAGTGACTTAGAAAAGCTATTTAAAGAACAATATGGAGATAACACTAATGTTGGTTTTATGTTGAATGATTTCAATAACATCAAGAAGAATCCTAATGAATCTACCTCTGGTTTTAATGTAAGGCTTTAGAAGGGAATGTACAAGCTATTGGAGGTTATGAGATTGAATGAGGATGTGTGCCTTACAAAATATTTCAATGTCTTTGATAGTAAAATGGCTTATCAATTGAGAGATAAAGATCCCAAAACTTTAAGGGATGCTTACAAGGTAGCTGTGAATATTGAAAATAATAGAAAAGCATCTAGTAAGCTAGGAAGGAGAGATGACCCAAAGTTGTTCAATCCCAAGAACAATAAGAAAGAGAATGAAAATCTCCTATAAGAAAGAAGCTTAAGGAAGCCACAATAGGTCAAGTATTAGACTTATTAAAGAATATGAACCCACTAACTTTCAACATGCACAAACCTAATGTTGGTGAAAAGGCCCTAGTGAAAAAAAACCATTCCAATAGACAACCAAGAATGCAAAATTACTTGTATACTACCCAATGGAAAGATGGTATACCTATTCTTAAATAGACTCAAAGTGTGAAGGATAAGAGCCCCCCTAATCCTCTGCAAAAAAGCTCTATCAACATGAGTGATGATATACCATGGTGCATCATATGCCAATCACCTTATTCCTTCGACTATTGTCCAGTTGCTCAATCATTTATTACAAATCAAAATGTGCAAAGTGAGGAAGAAGAAGAAGGAAAAAATCATGATGATATAAGTTGTAATATGGTCAATATATGTGATGATTATTCAAAGTCTAATCTAGAAGAACATGAAAATGACATAGCTAATCAGAGAGTTGTTTACCAATTACACCACTAGCAAGTATTTTTAGATGATGAAAATTATGATCAAGATAAGCTATATGTACATCTTCTGACATTGATCATATAAATTTGAGAATGCCTTCTAAAGAGGAGATTCATAGAATTACTACATAAATGATTTCTCAAGTTTATAGTAATTATAGTTTGAGAAACAAAACATTGAGCAATGAATCTAGTAAGTCTTCTAGTATCTTTATAAAGGATATTACACATAAGATGAAGGATGACAATAAGAAAGATAATTCAGAAAAGTGAAAGGCTAAAGATAATAAGACTAAGAAGTGTGAACCTTAAAAGAAGGTCCAATTTTAGAAAAATGAGACAACTAAAGTAAATGTGCAAGAGAAGAAGTTAGGATCTCAAGCAAATAGTTGTGCCTACTATTCAAAGAACTGTAGCTCTAGGTATGCTTGTAAAACCTATCGTATTGGAACCAATTGACATGATATCTATGTTGTCACAAATAACTATCAAAGTACCTTTATTTGAATTATTTAGGATTCATGAACATAAGAGAAAATCATTGTCATGGTTGGGGGGAATAGGTAACAATAGTGACAATACTACTGGGCAAGATACCTTGCAGCAAATCCCACTAGTAGTTGAAGATAGTAGCATTGTACCCCAAATTCCTCAAATGTTTTTAGATGATTCTTCAGTATCTTATTTAGAGAATATTGACCCATTTTTTCTTAATTTGATTACAAAAGGAAAAACTCTAAAGAACTACATGATAGACTCAGGAGCCTCTAACACAATTATGCCTTTCAAAGTCATGGAAGCCCTTAGGTTGAAAGTAGATACTAAACAAGGAAGATGGAGAGTTATGGATGCTAGGGAAGTGCTTGACATAGGTACTATTAATGCATTACTCTTCAAACTAGCTACATACCTTGATGTAGAATTGATTATACTAGTCCTTGTAGTTGATATTCCTCCACATTATGGAATGTTGCTATCTAGAAAATGGAGTGTTGCTATGAGAGGTAGCCTACAATGTGACTTGTAATATGCAACTTTTCACATGGGAAAAAAATTTGTTAGGGTAGATAGGGAGCCAAGGGTCAATCATATTTTTGGAGATGAAATTGATAAGGATTCCACTTGTTTCCTAGGTAATGGTGTAAATGCATTTAGGGTAGAGTTGAATATCCAAGAAGTTGAGAAATGTCCAGCTATGATTGCACATGAGGTTGAATATAGTATGGATTCACAAATTTTGTGGACCATGTATTTTGATGGGTGGGTTCTAAAGAAGGTTCAACGAAAATAGTAGTTTTTGTATTTCCTAAAAATAACACTTTCAAATATTAATTCACCTTGAATTTTTTATGCACAAATAACATAGTAGAATATGAAGCCTTCTTGTTAGGATTAAGAGTTGCAACCCATCATGGAATCAAGATGTTGCACATTATTCATGATTCTAAAATAGTGGTTTCTCAAGTTAGAGAAACTTATGCCTCCAAAAACAAAAGATTGAAACAATATAGAAATGTTGTGTGAAGATAACATAGAATATTGGAAAGTATTTGAAGATGATAGAGATACTTTAAATTTCTTGTCACATGAAGATAAATAGCATGGCCAAGAGTTAGATTGTAGTGCCTTAATTGAAAAAAATAGATGTGAAGGAGACAATTTTAGGCCAAGAAATTTTACAATAGAAAACCAATAAAGTACCTAAAGGGTTACTGGTTTTGGAAAACATGTTTGATAACCAAGATAGGGTGAAATCTAGAATCAGAGATCACAAACCCCAAGAAGTAGAAGAGATAAACCTTGGTACTTCTAAAGCCCCAAAGAAAGTTTATATTGGTCAAAACTTAACAATTGAAATAAAAAAGCTTCTAATTGATTTGCTAAGAAAGTATAGGCATGTTTTTGCATGGTCTTATGATGACCTTAAGGCCTATAGAGAATATTTATTCCAACATGTCATACCACTCAAAGAAAATGTTAAACCTTTTAGACAAAAGAAAAGACCAGTAAATCCCACCTTGGCTCCTAAAATGCAAGAAGAA
Source organism: Cupressus sempervirens (assembly GCA_028749045.1). Classification (NCBI taxonomy): domain Eukaryota; kingdom Viridiplantae; phylum Streptophyta; class Pinopsida; order Cupressales; family Cupressaceae; genus Cupressus; species Cupressus sempervirens. Next base: position 163,803,691 of record CM053790.1, on the reverse strand, counting down.
TTAATGAAGCTAAGGGATAGGGGAATAATTAAACCTATTAGGCATTCAACTTGGGTATCAAATTTAGTGCATATTAGAAAGAAGAATGGAGACATAAGGCTATGTGTGGATTTTAGAAACTTGAACATTGCTTCCTTGAAAGACAACTATGGGTTACCAAACATGGAAGCTATGCTGCAACAAGTGACTGGTTTTGAATGGATGTCTATGATGGAGGGATTCCCAAGATACAACCAAGTCCTTGTAAATGAAAAGGAACACTTTAAGATAGTTTTTACAACTCCATTAGGTGCTTATGTATATTTGAGAATACCATTTGGGTTAATTAATGCAGGGGCAACTTTTTAGAGGGCTATGGATGTGGCTTTTCATGATTATATTAACAAGTTTATGGTAGTGTATCAAGATTACCTCACAACATATTCCAAGAAGGTTGAGGACCTTCATAAACATCTAGAAAATATTTTCATTAAAGCCTTGGATTATGGAGTATCCATGAACCCAAAGAAGTGTACATTTGGAGTAATAGAAGGGAGATTGTTGGGACATATAGTGTCAAAGGATGGTGTGAAAATAGATCCTGAAATAGTAGCTACCATTGATAAAGTTCCTAATCCAAAGAATGTAAAAGGAATACAATCATTCTTTGGGCAATGAAATTTTTTTAGAATATTTGTTACAAATGTTGCTAGAATTAGTAGACCTATATCTAAGATGCTTAAGAATGGAGATATTATCAATTGGGATGGTGAACCTTCAGAAGTCTTTCAAGAAATTAAAACAACTATAAAAAATACTTCAGTTCTTAGGATCCTTGATTACACAAAACCAATGCACATATTTTCTTTTGTATCTTTTCATGCTATAGCAATAATTTTATTACAATAGAATGAAGAAGGGTATAAATAGCCTATTGCATTATTTAGTAAGTCCCTTTAGCCTATTGAGTTGAAGTATGAGATAAATAAGAAATAGGCTTATGCCTTGGTAAAAGATGTCAAAGCATTCAAGTGTTACCTTGTAGGGGCTATTGTTATAGCATTTGTACCTAATGTAGCTGTAAAGGATATATTTTCTCAATAGGAAGTGCTTGGTAGAAGATGAAGATGGATAAATAGGATTTAGGAATTTAACATTGATATCCAAATCACCAAATTGGTAAGAGGTCAAGTCCTAGCAAAGCTTATGACCCAATCAAACCTAGATTCAAATCAAATAAATGTAGTAGCAAATGACTTAAGATTAGGGTTCTATGATATGGATCATTGTGAATGGTACGCTAATGTCATATATTATTTACAAAACATGGAGGCTCCATCCCATTTGGTAGATAATGAGAAAATAAGTATAAAGTTGTAGGCCATCAGGCACATTATTGTTAGAAACACTTTATGGTGGAGGAAATTTGAAGGAGTGTTACTGAAATGTATCAATCAAGGAAAATCCAAGGAGATATTGAATGAGATACATGCAAGAGTCTATGGAAGACACTATATGGATAAAACTACTACTCATAAAGTGATGAGAGTTGGATTTTGGTGGCATTCTCTTTTTAAAGATGCTCAGTTATTGGTTAGAAGATGTGGTGTCTATTAGAGATTTGTAGGTAAGCTGATTTTTTTTGGAAATACCCCATTAAAACTAGTTAAAGACCAAGCACCTTTCCAATAATGGGGTATAGATTTTATAGGTAAAATTTTTCCCAAATCAAGCACTAGTTATTCATGGATTCTGGTAGCCATTGATTATTTTAAAAAGTGGGTGGAGGCTATTCCAACAAGGAATGCCACCAAAAAACGTGATGAATAATTTCCTTTTGAATGATGTTATTTCAAGGTTTGGATGTCCATAGAAGATTGTAATAGAGAATTCCATGTGTTTTAGGTCCAAAGAGTTCATAAAATTTGGTGATAAATATGGTAGAACAAGATCAACATCTCCTCCTTATCATCCACAAGGAAATGGGCAAGTTGAATCTACAAACAAGAGCTTGTTAAAATTCATAACTCGAAATTTGGATGATAATAAAAAAGCTTGGGATTCTAAACTACTATTGGCAATATGGGCTAATAGGGTAACAATAAAGAAAGCAATAGGTGTAGCACCTTTTGATATTGTGTATGGAAGCCAAGAAAGAATGCCTTAGAACAACCTAGTAGGCCTATATAATTACATTCATATGTACAATGAGGATATCATTGATGATATGTAGGAAAGGATGGATGAATTGGTAGGGCTGACTAAGACAAGAAAGGAATCTTCTCTCAAAAATGCAAAATTGCAATTACAAGTCAAGGCATTATATGATAGAAAGGCAGCAAATAAGAAGTTTGAAATTGAATATTTAGTCCTCATGTGGAATGCTAGGATTGAGAATAAGGGAAAGAATGGAAAATTTGATCTTATATTGCTAGGGCCCTATCTGATTGAAGCTACATGGGGGGAAGACTCTTATATTCTGAAGGATTTATCAGGTAATATTCATGAATTGCTAGTTCATGGATAGTTCTTGAAGAGGTATTTCCATACTTGTTTTTTGAAAATACTTTTTTTTCCATGAATAGTAGTTTAGGGTATTCTATACATTTTTTATATTCCTTGTAACTTTTGTCTAGCCCTTGTATAGTTTTCTCCTATGTTGTTTCTCTCTTAGAGTTGTCAAGTAAGAAATTGGTTAAGTTTGTGGTCTACTTCTCCCAAGGAGTCTGAGACCTCATATGAATTTCACTCATTCATTGTCCCTAGTTAGAGCCACTATTGGCCTATTTCTTCAATATGTATTCTTGTCACACTTTGTAGTGAAAAAACCATTATTCCTATGTTTCAAAATTGTGAAATGTGTCAAAATCCTAGGTGAAATTAATAAAAAAAATTCAAATTCTTGTTATGTGCCCTAACTTTTCAAAATGTCAGAAAGTAGGTTTTATAAAAAATTACATGGGAAGATTGTTATCCTAAGGATTTATTTTTATCCTTTTTCCATATTTATTTTAAGTTACTTTTTCAGAATTTAGAAACCCTTCATTATAAACCTTTCCCTAACAATGATTTTACCTTTGTTATTTCCTTAATACTCTGCAAAATATCTTAACTACTATGGTTTTCTCTTATCAACCACTGATCTTCGAAAGATCAATGATGAGAACATACCTACATTGAGAATTTTCTCAACCTTTAGAATATGAGGGAATGCACATGTTTGCCACATAGCAATTGGTGATGTTAGGCTTTTAATGCACCACAAAGAAGTCGAGGTGTTAGAATGTTCTTAGAGTTGTTAAAACATGTTGAAGTTTTGAAGTAATTTAATTGGTAAAGATTAGTAGTGGGGTCACCTTTTGGTATCATATCATTGAGCTATTGATCTTGGGAAGATCTATTGTAGGCATATTACTACTTCATGAAGATGTGTGAAGTTTACCCAATGCAATAAAGTGCCCTAGCGACACATGTATTAAGTGATGTCATGTGATATGTTGAAGAAGTTTTAAAAGCACAAGATATATGCATCATTGATCTTGGGAAGATCATTGAAGATTGCATTCCCACAAGATAGACATGCTTGAGGTTTAGCTAAAGTGGGGAAGTGCCTGCTTTCCATGTGTCCTTGGATGAGGTCATGCACTCTAGTTTAAAAAAGGTGATAGTACAATTAGTATTTAGTGATTGTCAAAACACATTAGAAAAAAGAAATGCAGTATGTTGGTTGACCTCACTAACTAGATCGTAAAAGGCATGATGTATGTGCACCATTGATATTGAGAAAATCAAGGGAAGGCACATCCCTACAATATGAAAATGACCAAAATTTAACTAATGCAGGAAGCTCTTGCTTTCCATGTGGACAAGTGGGACCAGTTACTTAGAAGGTTGCCAAGTCATGATAGGGTGGAAAAGGATAGTGATATGAAGCACAATGATTGGTGAGATGGTCTATGTGTTTGCTAAGCTAGAAGGTGAGTGTAGTAGTGGGCCCATGATTTTAAAGCCAAAGTTATGAAGATAGAAGGATCCTTTATGATCGTCGATTTTTTGAAGATTGATGATTGATGCTTCACCACCTCATGAAAGTGCTTGAATATTATGAAATGAGAGAATATGCCCTATTGACACATATAAAATTTCAAAAAAAGGTTAATACAACCATTTTAAGCTCAAAAAAAATTGTCTGATTCTCCATGAGCAGTGGTTAAAATTCAAACTTCGTGGCACAGTGCAAAAATTTGATTGTTAGGGCATTAATTTTGATCAATTCCACTTCATGCGAGCTAAATGTTGTAGTAAAATTCAGAATTCTCCATTATTGAGCCATAAGATCATAGAATTATCACAACACAAATATTTCTAGAGCTAATGGCAAGATTTTTCAAGGTTTTCAACACATCAGAGATTTATTTACAAAGAGAAAAGGAAAAGAAAAAGTAGATAAGTCATCTAAACTTCTAAAAATTAAGAAATTGTAATTACACTAGTGTAAACTACAAAAATGCCTCCATGCAAGAATTTTTTTTGGAAAAGTAGATTACTTAAACAGGGTATTTGATGATGATTTTCTAGAACAAATGTCATTGTCAATGAATGAATTAGATAGGGGTAGAGAGTTGATTCTAAAAATCCCTAGGTTAATGGTTGGCCAGGGTTTCTATGACAAAGTAAATTGGTTAGGGATGCAGAGGTGTCTATGAAAGGATTAGAACTTTTTAGGAAATGGTTTGCAGAAAGGAAATTGGATACTCCAGTAAGTAATGTTTGGGAATTTGGCATAGGTAAATTGGTTTTCCAAAGAGTCTTTTTCAATTATGATATGCTTGCAGACATGGTGAAAAGTATGATTCAATTACTAGAGTGGTAAAGAACCATGTAGGAGATAACCTTTTTAGGGTTTCACCTAAACTGATCAAAGGTGTTTTCAAAATGAACCCTAATCATGTTGTTTATGAGAAATCTGACATGGAAGACCTCCAAGCTAGATATGATGCACAAAGGATGTATCTAATGGGAGGGCCATTACAACAACATTTTTTCAAAATTGGATCATTGCCCTTGGTCACACATAGTACCCCTGAGCCCTTATTCAAAAAATATTTTAATTCTAGGGTACATGCCTTGTACTTTTCTCTTTGCAAGATTTTTGGTATGGATGAACAAGATCACCTTCCAAGTTCTATTGTTCTTATTATTCCTCAAAATATTCAATATGGAATGAGTTCAATCCTTGATTTTGCTAACTTTTTGGCTGAAAGAATTCATAATAGCTTCATTGGAATATCAAAGGCTAAAGTTGACAAGCCCTTCTCCTAGTATTCTATGTTGATGTATATTTTTTTATACAAAGGAGTTACATTTTTCTCCAAGGAGATGAAACTGGAATCAGAAAGATATGGAGAGAGGCTCCCTATGCAATTATGGAGTATAGACATGACATGGGAAGGAACTGATGCCAACTTTATTAGATTTGATAGATACTTTTCCTCTAGGCTTAGAATTTTTTTAGTAGGGGATAGCCCTATACACCCAGAGTCTCTATTAGAGTTGATAAGACCTAAGGACCATGCTAGAGGACTGTTGGTAAGCCATAATTTGGGTGATGTTATTCAATATTCTATTTCCACTATTTTCAAAGTTTATGGCTTTTTGGGAAAGCCACATGTGTTGTCATACCAAGTATCTTTGAAAGTGGGGATTGTTGAATTGTTATGGCAAAGCAGATCAGTTAAGGAAAGGGATTTGATAGGAAAATCTAAAGGTACTTTCTTTCCAATGATTATTGTTGTTCATAATTTTGTTTTTGTTAAAAAGGGATGGAGGAACTTGGTAAAATTCTTAGACAAGCATCAGATGGCTCAATCCCATGCCCACTTTGTTGACTCAGAAGGATTTTATGACCTCCTTAGAGAAAGGAGTAAAGCTAAAGTTCAAAAGAAAATTGTATATTTTCTTGAGGATATAATTGGGAATAGGTTCTCTTTGCAAGAACAAGAACTTAGGAAAGAAAAATAGATGGTATACAGTAATCTTCTAGACTTTATAAATGCTTTTGAACTGGATTATGATCCCTTGTCAGATAGAAAGTATTGGGGAATTAAAATAGATATGCTAATGGACAATTTTGTTGAGATTATGCAAACACTAAATGAGAAGAAAGAAATCATAAGAAAAGCATACCTAGGCAAGGCTATTGAGGTGGAGAGGAGGATGGCTAGTAGAATGATTGTGACCTTGAGGTACTATACATTGCAATAAAGAGTCAGGTATGTAGTGGCCCAAAATATATAGTATGTGCCTCCATATAAAAGACCAAGATCAAAAATCCCACTTGATACAAATGCTACCAAAAAATAGAGATTAAAGCAAGGATCATCTTCCCATGTTGAAGAATATTCACCCACCCGCACTCTAGTCAAGATAGATGATCAAGCATCCCTAAGAGAACAACTAAGATAGATTGGAGGGGAAAGGAATATTGTGGTTACAACTGCTGATATTCAAGGAGGAGCACCTAAAGAGCCTCCTATTCCATATTTTGATCTTATTGTTCTATATTATAGAGCTAATGAAATAGACCTTGTGATAGCACAAGCTGCCCAAAAGTTCATTGATGATGAAATTTTTGTAAAGATAGAGCTTTTGCCTAGTTTTTGTGTAGAAGAAATATTGGTAATATTGAAAATAAGTGTAAATTAATAAAAGCAGAGGAACCTAATAAGTTGGACTCTAAAATTGAAGAGGAATTCAAAGCTAACTTCATGGAGGAATTTTCATAATTAACCCTTGAAGGAGGAAGGCAACTATTGAAAGACTCAGGAGTTTTAATCCTGCCTAAATGGGACATAGCCAATGCTATGGTTTTTTATTATGTTAGGAAGGCAAAGGATACTTAGTTCAAGTTTAAGGAAGAAATCTTGTAGGAACATAGAGGTTTAAAATACAATAATGATCACAAGGCATTCCTAATATTATCTATTGAATAGAGAGATAAAACTAGGCTACAAGAAATTTCAAGCTTTGAGCATACAGGTAGCCTCATGGTGTATAGGATAGATGAGGTAGATAGTGAAAAAGTGTCCAAAATGACTAGTGAAATGATGAATTTTGGGGTGGTAATTTTTGAAAAGGATAGAAACAAATTCCTAAAGCTCAATCCCAAGTTTGAAGAAATACTAAAGGCATATGAGGAGAGAGGAAATAGGATACATCAATTGGAGGCTCGGGTAGCTGAAATGGACAAGTAACTAGGAAAAAGAAAAGTGGGAGAATCAACCTGACCCAAATTACTTATACTCATCCCCCAGTTGAACCATTTAGTCAACTCCCTTAGTATACTTACCTGATACCCCACAAATGCCAAAATTCTATATTGATAAGGAATTTGAGGAATAAAAGAATAAACTCTATGCCTTACATGTTGAGTTGAATGATTTGTATGAAGATAAAATCAAGAAAACATCTTATATTTAGTAAATAAGATTGATTGGAAAAAATTTCATGAACAATTCATGAAAATAATGAACATGTGGGAAGAAATTGTTAGAGTAAATAATTAATTATTAATTATTTATTCTATTTACTTAAGCTTACTTAGGTTGATGCATTTATTTAATATTTAGTATTTAATACATGTAGTGATGAGTTGTTGACAACATAGGAGTTTGTTCCCTTCTAGCATGTTCCACCTTTTTGTGGAAGAGTGCTTAGTTGTCAACCTTATCTTCTACCACCTTCCAACTTGTTCTACAAGCTTCCTTGAGGCCTTTATAAGTGGTTTCTCTCTCATTGTAAACTCATATCTCATATTGCATATTGTAAATACATATTTTCTTGTGTTTGCATATTTTCTCTTTCATGTCCGTTTAGGGTTTTTGCCTTGCTCCATGCTCTTCTCTCCTTGGCTTCTCTTTGATAGGTTTTCTCATGCAGGTGATCTTGGGCATCTTCAGAGTTGGATTTTATCAACTCCAATAGACATAAAAGGTGGTCAAAATGCTCTAAAACCCATCATGAGTAAATGGGGTAGCAAGGATAAAGATGTTATCATTTTGATGATTTTAGTTATTAGTTCATCTTGTCCATATATAGGAAAAAATTTTGATCTGGAAAATGATTTTCTTGATTTTGATGAAAAAAGAGTTGCAGTACAAAAGGAGATAATAATTTGTTTTTCAAATCATCTTGCTGAGAATATTGACCTTTTTTCCATGTACTTAAAAAGATAGATAAATTGAAAGAAAAGGAGGAATAAGGAAAATTATTAGATGATTTATTATGCCATGGAATAAATGGAGTTATAAGTGGAAAGGGGCATTTTCTATGGGCAATGACAACTGAAGAGGTTATTAAAGTGCAATTTTTTAATAATTCCATTAGATAAGATTTAATTGAAATTAATAAGCTGGCAGACTTTGTGATTAAAAAACAAAGAGAAGTTCTGAGTTTTGATTGGCCGGATGATATCGTTTTCAATAAGTAGATGGAAGATTGTGTGCATTAAAAGTAGTTAGTAACTAAAGAAACTAATGATGAGGACATGTGCCAAGATGAGATGCAAAAAATTGATACATCAACTTAGGTAGAAGAAGACAAAGAAGAGAAACTAACAATAGTAACAAGCACAGTGGTCCAAACTGATGACATGGCCACAAAAAAAAATAGATGTAATTATCATTTTAACTATACATGATGATGTGGATGGAGACTCTCAAGTTGAAGTAACTTTGTAGACATTTTAATTGGGTTCACCACATGAAACTTCATTGGTTACATCATCCAAGGAATACCAACAACTTTGAAACCAATCATCAATCTCTTAGCACTAAAGTGTAGTAGAAGGTGGCCCCCATAAGAGAATATTTTGTAAACTTTTTCTGTTTCACTATTTTTTGTCTGTTATGGTAATAGCATTGTATATCTTTTCTATCTTAAGGATAGTTGTGTGTTTCTCTATGCCTAAAGCTTGTTGCATCTCACATTATATAAGTGAGATCCCAAGGCTAGAGAAAGAGTCTGATTTATTATAACTTTTAGTCCTGTTAGACTATTTCGGTCTAGTTCTTCTTGATATGAATTATTTGATGTATTTTCTCTAAAAATTTTGAGAATACATTGATTTTCCATGATCATGGTGTCTTATTTTGAGTTGTTTTGAGTATTTTTCAATGTTATATAATTTTCAAAGAAGATTAATGCAAAGATGAATTGTCCTCATTATCTTTTCTCTCTAAATCTTGTCTCCATTTTTAATGGCTAGTTATTTTGAGATTGTATGAGTAAATATTGATTAGTTAAATGCAACTATGATAAGTTGTATGTCAATTTGTTATTACTATTGATTTAATGAATTGAGTAAATGCTTCAATGAATGTGATAGGATCTCCAAGCATTAGGAATGATTTATGTAAGAATGAGTTGTAGAGAGAATTGCCAATTTTATTGATTATAATGCAGTTAATTAGGTTAATAAATTGATAGACTCTAAATCCCGATGGAAGAGGCACTAATCAACTATTTTAGTTAGCACATGAAAGATCTTAGATAAATATCAAGCAAACATCTAAAATCAATATCAATTTTTCTTTAAAATGTAATATCAAGTTGTGAATCTTTTTATCTTTTAGGTGCATCCACCTTGGTTTTGTAGAGCCAAAAGAGTAGAAAATATTCCATGATTTTGTTGAAGTTGGGCCAAGATCTAAAGACCATATAGTTGTTTATAGCAAGTAGCTAATCCTTAGGTTATTATGATCTTCACCATCTTGGTATTAAGTATTTTTTTGCTTAGTAGTCTAAAAACACCAACACTTTGTATTCTTGGGTGGTAGTGCTTCAACATTAGGTGATACTTGTGAAGTATCATATGCCCAAAGGAGATCTATCATATGATACTTTATAGTATCGTACACCTAAAGAAGTTCCATCATAAAATACTAGAAGAACATCACACAACCATAGATAACTCTATCATACAACCCCTAAAAATATCTCTCGACCTTGTGAGAGATTTTATACATTACTAGTGAAGTATCACACTACAATTTGGAAGTATCGCTTGGCTATTATGAGAAATATCACATGGCTATGGTGTGAAGTATGACATGGGTCTATTTGGAAACATGCTTGGGTGACCAACGAGCACTTTTTTCTCAACCAAAATTTTTTGAGAGTTTATTTAGATACCCTCTATAGAGTTCTTGAATTATTGTGTGTGACCTTTTGAATCTAGGAAGTTTTTGATTTAAATGTGTTTGTAATCTTTGGAGCTTTGTCATTTTTTGTTAGTAGTGGCACTTAGAGATTTGTTGGTGTTTGGATGTTTGTTTAGTATTTCATTATGATCTTTGTGATCCTTGTATGTTGATTTTTGTGTGCCTCCATACTATTTTTTAAAAAATGTCTTGGCTTTTATTTATCCTTGTTCCAAGGATCTCCAGGTGGGGCATTATAATGCCTATATTGGCACAATTTCCCTGTGAGGATCCCAACTATCTACTACATAGGTTCAAGGTCCCTTGGCTTTCAATAATTTGTAGTGGCTATTCTCACTACTAGAAGATTAACTTCCATGAAGAGTTGAGTGTAAGGAGCTGAAGAAGCAAGTTTTGATTTTGTGTAAATGCTATAATCACAAGGTTCATTCTATTGCAGAAGTTTTTGCAAAGATGACATTACCTTTAAATCATGAAAAGGATGTTTAATTGGTTTCCAACCTTGAAACACTCTTATTAGCAATGAAAAATAAATTGCATGTAATACATGAAAAATTGCACAACTTATAGTCTTGATATTTGGACTGTATATTCTCAAAGACACTTACAAGTGATTCTAATGTCATAGTACCTATTGCAACACTTTCCCAAATTCTATCTAGTGCTCCCATAGTATCCTCTATGTTGTTGAGCTAATTTTTTCTATCATGTAGTATCTTTCTAAAGCCACTCTTTCTCCTTCTTGTATATTGCCACAAACTCTCTCTCATGCCTTAAATTTTCATCAAACTTCTAAATATATGCCTCTACCATATCGAAAATCAACTTCACATTGTGTTGTAACTCTGGCATAGGTGTTTGATCCTTGATAGCTTTCATTTCAAAATTTCATTATTCAAATTTTTAAGCTTCCTCTTCATTATATGTTTGGTTTATCAATGATTTCCTCCAGTTTGATTACAGTACATCTCAACTAGTTTCTCAAATGATGCAATCACCCATCTATCTCCACATTGTATAAGCACTTTTTTTTATAGAATCTAGAAAGATATTGACAGTTTCGAATTGATTAACCTAAAGACCATCATGTTTTCATCCCACTTTAGGGAAAAATTGGATGTCATGATCTTGTGTATATGTTTCAATTACTTCCTTAAAACTCAATTGAGGTGCACCCATGGAATTATTTAGGTGAATCACACTACCCATAGAAGTTGAAGTATATTTTTGAGCATATGTTGTTGCTTCTTGTTACTGAAGTGCCTCAAATTCATGTTTCTTCATCACCATAAGATAGCTTACATTCTCTCTAGCCCCAAGTTGTCCCATAGTCATACCCTCTATAGCTTGATTCATCATTTCATGGGCTACATTTATCTGAATTCTTATTATCTCGTTGGCAAGAAGCTCAAGGTGAAATCGTCCTTTCCACCCTAGAAACCATTGTCTTACTTCATTGAAATTGGGACTTGAACAAATCCAATGATACAAAACTAGCTTCCACTTTGGAAAAAATGTTGCCTCCAACATTCTAACCATATGATAAATGGGAATAATGCATGCCCAAGACATAACCCAGTTAAATTGGTTTGGTTTCTTATTAGTTGGGTTGATTACAAATTCCTATAGAAATTTCATCATATTAGGTATGATAAAATGAACAATCAGTTGTTCCCAGCTAGCAAGATCAAATATAGTTTTCTAAGGTGATAAAATTGCATATGAAAATACATCACTTGCATGCTAGATATGAAATGCATTCCCTAAATTATGATGAATAGTTGGATATAAAGGACCCATAAACTTTCCCAACAATGGACAAAAACCATAAACAAAATTAGAGGAAACAATTGCTTTCCCATGCAGCAACTATGATCTAAAAGAAATATTTTTTTAAAATAATTTCACAAACTGTTGCAATTGTGACAGGTTGTTTTGATGGCTAGTTGTTCCTTGCACAACATAGCTGTCACAATAATGTCACAACTACAGTAGCAAGATTTGATGGATAATTTTTACTTATACGATGTTTTTTTTTCATATACATCATAATTATGATAGCTTACTTGAAGTTTAAACCATCATCATTATGATGGTGTACTATCACAATTGTGACATCGTGGAAATGAAATATTGTTCCTCCCTTCTTCCAAGTTATGATAGTGTTATTGTTTGTCATTATGATAGTGTTATCCATTGCCCTCATCATCACAATTTGTGACAACAAAAATCCAACAATTTTCTAACGAGAGTCAGTTCATGGTTTTGTAGCTAGGGTGATGTGTAGATGTCATAATTGCAAAGGCCTACCATCACAAAATGTGTCCAAATATAGTAGTTTGGGGTGAGAGAAGAGTAACAATACCACCTCATCTAGCTTCATGCTAGGAAGAAAACATGGTTTTATTTAGATAGATAGCAGAATAGGCTGTGTTGAGAAGAAACCTAGCAATTTTCACTTCTTGGAGGCAAGGAAAATCCAAGTGACCAAGCATGTGCTTGGTATCACAAACAAAGTATTTTTTAGGAAGGTTTGTTAGCCCTTGAATATTATAGGATAAAAACATTCATCATAAAAAGGCTTCTATTCTATCTTTCTTCCCAAGAGAGGAGAAATTGTTATGCAAGAATGTAGTGGAAGGATTGAGTGAGGGGTCTCGAATGGAGATCAACCTCCTTTTCTCTTTGCCATCAACATGCTCACTTTAGCTATCTAGGTTGCTTGAATGATGAAGGGAATGTATAGAAATCATTAAAGCTTCTTGTAGCATATGGACCTAGTTCAGCCAACAATCTATATTAATAGAGCCTACCATCCCTCAATAACTAGGATTTGAAGAAGGTGATGAAAAGAGGAAAAGAACTAGAGAAAATGGTGGTGCCACACTAGAGGTTTCTTGACCATTATCCTAAGAGGGTTGACTTACAACAAAGGAACCTATTTTAGAAGCAACATTACTTTTTCCCTTCTTGATGATAGTAGTCCATTCATCTTTTTTTTTTACCTTAGCATGCTTAACTACTTTGGCCAGTTTCTTGTTATGCTAGAGCAAGGAACAATCTCTAATATTATGCTTAGCAAATGGACATTGATAAGAGGAATTCAGGAGGTTCAAGTAAAGAAATTTTTGGTAGAAGGTGGTAGTACCAATTTAGATATCCATTATTTCCTTGATGTCCCAAGAGAGGTTGACCTCCACACAAACCCTATGCTAGGGGCAACCATTTTAGAACATGTCAAGATCAAGGCATATGACCTTGCCAATAGTTTATACAATAGCTTGCAAAAAATATCAACACAGTATAGGGAAACTAGGATTTAAGGTTTTGGTCATTTAAGATGGTAATTTCTATGGACCATGTTTGGAAAACCAAGAGGGAAGACCTAATAGAATAGGGGCCACCATTCATCAAACACATGTTCATCCTGGCTAGGATTACCAAAACGGAACAAAAATAAACCCTTGGTAAGGCTTTGAACATCTTCTAGATAGACACCATAAGGTACCTAGACCTTGGAAACCCACTCATGAAGCATGCTTTCAAAAATGTGTGGCCAAAAAAATAACCTATTAAGGTTTGTTTCTTAAGCCATGTGCAAGAAGAATCAAAATCTTTCACATTGAGAACAATATTAGGTGAGAAATTACCTCATTGAACACCTTGAGGATGAGCTTGCATAGACATTTTCTTAGAGGAGCCATTACCACCGATAGAAGAAAATCCAACACTAACATCAATTGTTGGGACAAAGAAGGTAGAGGCCATTATAACCTAAAAGGTATTCCATAGTAAATAGAGAATGATAGCTAACATTAATAAAAGGTTTCAGAGAAAAGTTGTACAAAACCTAATTTCCCATCATGTACTTGTAGAATCCATTTTTTTCAAAATTTTAAATTCATATATAGCTAGTTATTTATTTTATTTTATTTTTCACCAAAATGACTAGAGTCATTAAATAATCTATTAAATGAAAATTAAAAAAATTAAATTAGAGAACCTAGCTGATAATAGAGAACATCTATGAATGTCATCTATAAAACAAGGGTGACAATAGTACACACCTATGAATCTAGTCAATGCAAAATAGTAAAAAACTAGACCCCATACACATAAACTAATGAGAACTAGAAGACTATACAAATTAAAACTAATCAAAGTATCTAAAAAATGTGGATGCACATGGGATTGGGGAGAAGTCATCTCCCTAAACATCAATAAGATGAGTAAAACTCAACTGTGTAAGGAAACAAAGCTATGTGAAAGTGCTTTCTACACAAATCTTGAGAAGATGAATATTTAAATTTCAGCTTGACTATAACAGGGATTTCAAAAGACAAATAAGAGCATAGAAAAAATAATAATAATAAATACATGATAGAGTGGTTATCATGAGGAAACCCTTATGAGAGAAAAATGTGAAAAACTCTACACTCTAAAACAGGTACATAATGTGTGATCAAATCAACAAGAGATTACAACATACTTGTAAGTTCTTACAAGAGTATCACCTTAACACAATCTTGCAAGAACCTCATTGACATCCTTCTAGTATCTAATATTGGAAAAAAAAAAAATCAATTATGAAACTCCTCTTCATGCCCTTATTATATACACTTCTCAAAATGTAGAAGTTACTTGTGACTTTACAATACCATTTACAAAATCTTCTTGACATGTCTTGCAAATCCTTGACTTGTGTTTCCCAAGATAGGCATGAACTAGGTTAAAAATAGTTTCTCATATCCAAAGTCTTATCTCTATAGTGTCATCTAATCTCAAAAAATTGCCCTCCTATATTGTACTATGGATAGGGATACTTTTGATAGCTAAAATTACTTTTTTCAATTTACCAACATGTAGAAATTGTCAACTACATTTTTGGAACCATCTACAAAATATTTTAGGGTTGAGACATGTGTTTCTCAATATTATCCCACTTTTCAAATACCTTACAAGTTTCATGGGATCTATACTATCATGGACATAATTGCTAGGGGTTAAAAGGCACATAGATTCTACACACCATCTAAACTTCTCTTTTCTCACATTATTAGTTAATGAATCAAAAAAATTTACCAAATTTTATACCATCTCCAACATTACCTTGCCATCCTCGACCTCATCTCTCACAAAATGATATTTCCCATCAGCGTGCTTGGTCCTAACATGAAATGTTAGGTTCTTTACTTGTATTCTAGCTATTGCAATAAATTTCCACTGCACTATATTCTATCTATATATGAACATAATAATTTGTTCCAAACAACTTCCTTGTAGGCAAGCGTAGCTTCCATATACTCAAACTTTTTAACTAGAAAAAGATACCATAGACTTTCAATTTCTCACCCAATTACTTGCAATACCAAAAAATGTAAAAATATATGTACTGATGACTTCTTCCATCAAGATCTATATCCCAATCTAAACACACGTAGCCTTGAATATCTAAGGGATGCTTATTACTATTATGTGGAAATATATAGAGTACTCTAAATTACCCTGCATGTATCTAAAAACACCCTTGGTCTAGAATCCTACATATCAAATATTTTTATTGTAGTTCCAACATACTTACTTTTCCCTAGCCAAATATTTTTGTTTTATCCATCTCTTATAATCCCTATCCCAAGAATGTGTCTTCTTTCACCCTAATCTTTCATTTCAAAATCTGTTGAGAGCTAATATCTTAATTCTGTAATCAAATTGTTTTCCTTTGCCACTAAACAACTTTCTATTAGCATACAAGGCAATAAGCAATAAATGACCACCATCAGATTTAAAATACATTAAGTGCACCTAGATGTTTGTCAATGAAGAGGCCATATACAAAATAACATAAAACTTTACATAACTTGTGTAGAGTTTTTTAATTTCAAAATAGTTTTCACTTTGTAAAATTGAGCATCAAACAAGGAATATAAAATATAAAAAATCCCCTGATAGCCTATTTAGATTATGAAGAACTAAATGTTCATCATACTTATTTCAAGGATTGTGAAGAAAAATAAAAAATTTAAAGACCATGTTAAATTCTATTTTTTAATATCCCATGCGGGTTTTATATGACTAAAACTTATGGATATAGTTTATATATAACATGCATAGTTTATCTACAAAAGTATGAAATAAAAAGAAGGGTGGGTGGGGTTGGGGGATGAAGGGATATAGATAGGGAGAGATGGAGAGAACTACAAATATTGGGATTGGTAAATATAGAGGAGGTAAGGGAGAAAGATAGATAATGGGGGGAGAGAGACAATAGGATAATGGTGAGAGGAAGGGGTGAGAGAGAGAGAGAGAGAGAGAGAGAGAGAGAGAGAGAGAGAGAGAGAGAGAGAGAGAGAGAGAGGGGGGGGGGGGGGGGGGGGGGGGGGGGAAGGGATAATGTGGTAGGGAGAAAGGAAAAGAGAATGAGATAGGAAGATGATGTAGAGCCAAGAAGGGAGGCTTGATTTCTAGGCTTATACCCAAAAATTTAAAACCAATGGGTTATCAATAGATATTAAAGGTACCCTCTTTCATCAAACCATTGAGGGAAACTTCAACTCTTCAAAGTTTCTTGGACAATCTTCCAATCAACACACAAAATTTGTGTGAAAAGATCCATAAAACATCTCCTACAATGTAACTCCAAAGGGAAGGGCATACACACTCATATGCATCAAAATAACTTCAATGTGATAGTAGTGAGCCAAAAAATATTAACATGACCAAAATACTCTAGTCCAACTCTTAAAGGCTTTGAGCTACTCTACACAATTTTGGTAGTGAGGAGACTTAATTGAATTAGGTCAACCTATTGAGTTTTTAAGGCTTATTTATCTAGAATTCCAAAGGACACTAGAAAAAAATGTGAGTTTTTGACACATTTTGTAAAGATCAAATGATTCCAAGGTTCAAGGTTAGACTCTAAGTTTTGACACCAAAAAGCCCATAGGGATAATTATGACTCTTAAGCTTAACCAGGGTAGATTTACACAAAAGTGCCTTAAAATGCATTGATCCCTTCAAGGTGGAAATTTCAAGGTGGAAATTATATGCCTTAATCAAAGCTAATCACATAAGGGTGCCCAACTAGGCCTTGCAAGAAAAAATAGAAAATGCAAACTTTTATGCAAAATTATTTTGGGATATTAAAATAAATTTTCTCTACTTACTTTTCTCCAATGACCATGGAAATCTACTTGTGGAAATTCAAGATAGAGATATTTTAAGTCAAGACCTTGGTTTAGGAGATAGATTTAGACCCATTGTGATAAAAATGTTTCTAGATCTTGTTAACTCCATCAAAGTCAATAAAACCAAATTTATTACAATCCTAATTCATTACCTTATTTAGTAATATAAATTTTGGACCAAAATAAATCAATGTATAATGCCCCACTTTGGGAATCCTTGGAACACAAGGCTAAAACTTGTACTGAATAATTATTTTGTTAATATAAGTTAATTAACAAAAATATAGAGTAACCAAGTGCAATAATGAAACATCTATTGAAGATAATAAAATAGGAAACATATCATAACTCACATGTTCACCTACACAAGTGGAAACCTTTCCAACCCTTCCAAAGATCCATAAGCACTAAAAAATAACTTTGAATCAAAGATCACATGAATCACAAGAATACTCAAAGGAGATCTAAATAACATCCATAGACCCTAGAAGGGAGATATTGGACTATCTATCCAATGAAATCTATTCTTTTTATGTTCAAAATAGAGCTCGTAGCATGGTAAAACATGCATGTCCATTTACAACTAACCATACCATAATAAAAAATAATAAGGAACAACCCTCAAATGGTCCTACACAAGAAAAAGGCTCAAGGTTACAATCATTTGTCCATTAGACACCATGTTGAAGGCTGATAATAAATTAGGTCTAAAAGGAAACCTGAGAATCTAAGAAACTAACCCAAATGGTCAAAAACATCACTCACCACTTAAACTTGCATTATAACCCCAAAGCAACATAGATAATAGTTTGTCTTCATAGGTGCCAAAATAAATATTTGCAAAATGCATAAATGATAAATAAATTGGTGAATTCTAAAAATGACATAGTCTAGTGAGGTTGCACATGACAAACCTAAGGTACACTATGGAGATGCAAAAATAGAAACAAAATTCCACTAAAGTATGCCTAAAATCATAGACCCGAGATGTTGTAGACACTAGAGTCTAGGTAGAGATGAAAGTTAAGCTATTTTTGAATAAAAACACATTAGGGGAATTATCTAATCTAACACAAAGAAAAATGCACAATTGAAATAAACCTACCTCCATACTAGGGAATACTAAATACACACAAATTAAGGTAACAGTTACTTGAGTATATCAATACATGATATAAAGCATAAACTAAAAGGCTAGATCAATATCAAAACCCACACAATCAAATATACATGAATAACATGAAGTCACTTTTCAATGACAAGAGTGAACACACAACATCCAAATCCTATAGCTAGAGTAAGTCCATCCCTATTCATTGGTCCTAAGGTATGGTATAGTTAGTAATGCCTCCCAATATGGAAATTGTAGGCCCAACCCATTCTGCTCATGGAGATAGTAACTGTTAGAAATAGATAATATTGAGAGGGGGTTAAATCAGTATTCTACAAATTTTTTCCCACAACTGAATATTGTTAATTACTTTATAAGTTGCATATAAAGTAAGCCAATAATGCTAAAAAGTAAATATACCATAAACATAGAGAACTCATAACACCATTATTTGTTAGCTAGGGAAACCTTGGCTAAGGGAAAACCTTGGTGCAGATGATACCCATGAGATGATTCACTATACAAAAGGATCATGTTAAGGATATTGACCCTGTTAGGAGTCTATGAAGTACATAGTGTCTCAAGTCCTTGTTAGAGTACTAGGCCTTGTTAGAAGCCTCAACCTTGTTAGGAGTTTATTCAACCCTATTAGGAGTTGGTAGAACAAATACAATTTATGCAAGAAGAGCCCACTATCCTAACATGCATTTATATAATAAAGTTCTTCACAAGAATATATATACATACTATTTTTTCTCACTGTCATAATTTGTGCTTGTTGTGATCATAAATTAGATCTTGCATCACATAAGGCTCATATAACTTTCAATCTGTCTATACAATAGTTCACATATAATATAATTTCCACATCTAGCACATATGTTGCACACTTATTTGCGCAAGATAAGATCTTTACTTATACTTTGCAAATTAGTAATTATCTACTTAGCCAAACTTAATGTGTTCACACACTTGATATAATATAAAATAACTTGTGGCATAATATCCACAAACTCAGCTCCTCAATACTTAGTAATTATTTTTTATCCAAAATAATTCCTTAAGTCATACAACTTAGTTCTCTGCTATTCTCTATTCTACTCTATCAAATACCCATACTAGTATTTTAATTATAACTCACACCATACTATCCTTACACATTTTTACACTTTACCACATGATCATGACATTGTCATAAAGTTTTCCTCACTTGTGCATAATCTAACTCAAAGTGTGTCATCCATACACATCTCATATATCTTTGTGTTTCTGCAAACTATCTAACACTGACAATTTTATGACTCTAAATGCATAAATGAAATGCTAAATATATTCTTGCATAAATAACAACTCTCAAGAAATATATCTAACCATATTTCCAATAGTAACTAGGCCACAAACAAATGAATACACACAAGAAAGGAATGGCTAACACACACATACCAAAAAAATACATAATCTCATAGTACATCTCAAGGTCCAATAGAGTATACTATATTAGAATGCAATCATACATGGAGAACACTCAACATACTATCCACTAACCAAATATAATCTAGGACACCAATGATCATAGTATACTAGGGGTACTACTTAGTAGTAACAAATGCTTAGTGTGGAGACATGAGAATGGAGCTTTATTTCATAGTTCACAAAGCTTATGTGGCATCAAACTAACATTCTCTCATCAAAGATACTCAATAGAGCCATATGAACATCCATTTTAGGAAAAACCATGGTATGAGTTGGTACTCAAATGGATCTATACTCTTCTAGAATATCATTTGTAAGAAGCTTACCCTATTTAGGGTTACAAAAGAACTTTTAGGCTCTGCTTGATTAAGGTATTTTCCTTTAGACATGTTAGGGTATTCTCCATGTTAAGAGGAGATTGGTTATATGATTTTTAAGTTCTACTCAAATTCCACCTTTCCTTGAGGATTTACACTAAGAATTTGTTAAGATCACCATATTAAGAGATTTAACTATTATAGTGTTAACCAAATAATTTAGACTCTACCAAGTTCTATAGTTACTACTGAGTATTAGGAATAGTATTTTGTTTACACTAAACAGTTTCTACTAGGTTGGTGATTATTAATGTAAATCGAGCTTCTTATTGTTTACTAAGTTTCTCAGTGACAATTGAGTTTGTAGTTTTAGTAATGTGAATCTAGTATTGACTGAGCTATGCAATGTCAACCAAGTGACTCAATTTATACTAAGCTCATAGTGATAGCATTGATTGAGCTATGTAGTTTGAATCAAGTGATTCAGTTTATATACTTAGTTTCATAGTATTCATTGAGTCACTAGTGCAAACCAAGTTTAGACTACTTCGAAGTGATTATTATGGACTGAGCTTCTATGTCTACTGAGTGCATGATAATGTTGAGCATTGACAATGGATGTTGAGTATCAAAACCTCACCGAGTTTCTCTTTAGAACCTAAGTTTCTGCAGTTGGGCTTAATTTGTGTATTTTGGTGAAACTTTTATTGTAGCCAATTT
Source organism: Cupressus sempervirens (assembly GCA_028749045.1). Lineage (NCBI taxonomy): Eukaryota > Viridiplantae > Streptophyta > Pinopsida > Cupressales > Cupressaceae > Cupressus > Cupressus sempervirens. The sequence goes on along the minus strand of CM053790.1, from coordinate 163,782,687 downwards.
TGATGAATTGTAATTTAGATTGGTACACATGTAATGTATTGTATCACATCCAAGTATGTATGTAACAAGTAGAAGAAGTAGAAGTGTGAAGTAAAGGGCTACAACAGTATAAGGAGCAACAAAGATTTATCGATCACAACAAGGTGATCATTACACTCAAAGGGTATCTCATTTAGAAAATTATAGTTGTAGATGTGAGATTAGCCACTAGTTCATCCTAATAGGTGGAATAGTTAAAACCTTTCACAAGGTAGACTTAATAGTCTTTTATAAATCTCTTTACCTAGTGCACACTTCATTGTATGTTTGTAAATCCTTTTACAAGGTGGACCTAGCAATCCTTATTGCTCCTATGATCATTGTAAGCCTTAACATGCCAATGTTATACTATAGTACTAAATCTTGTGGGTATCATCCCCACCCCAGTTTTACTTTCTATTTGGAAGGTTTTTGGGTCACCATATTGTGTGTCAAAGTGTTATGAATGTTTTAATGCTTTTAATTTTTCATGCATGCAATTAGATCATAATATTCATGAAGGATTAATTGGTATATAAATATCAAGTTTTAAAAGTTACTGATTCACTCCTCCACTCTCAATAACTTATCCTATCATATATATTTCCAACAAGGTGTTCCCATTGATTTTGGATCATCCATGCAGCAATTTTTCATAATCTCCTTTACATACTCTAATTTGTTGATGTATATCCCTATCTTCATCTACTATACTCAAAGATCAATAAAGAATTTTATTTCTCCTATCATTAACATTTAAAATTCCTTCCTCATCTCTTTTACAAATGACCACCTTAATGCTTCATTTCTACCAAATATTATTTCATCAACAAAAATTTTAGAAATCAATATCATGTCTTCACTTTTAGATTTTAGATATAAATTTCTATTGTTACTAATTCTTATGAAACCTATTTTAATAAGATAAGCATGTAACCTTTTATAAAATGCTCTTGAGGCTTGTTTCAGTCCATAAAGCTTCTTGTGTAATTTTCATACCATTTCTTTTTATTTTTCAGTAGCAAAGCCTCCAAGCTATTCAATGTATACTTCTTCTAACACACAATTCAAAAAAAACAATTTTAAATCCATTTGATAGATCTTAAAACCTTTATAAGAAGCATATGCCAAAATTATCCTTATACTTTTAAGTCTAGCAATAGTTCCAAAGGTCTCACCATACTCTAGTCCTTCTTCTGCATATCCTTTTCATATTATCCTTTCCTTGTTTCTAATCACTTCTCCTTTAGCTCATTCAACTTGTTCCTGGAAACCCAATTTGTACCTATAACATTCTTGTCAATAGGCTGGGGTATCAAATTTCATGTATTAATCTTCTTAGTCTAATCCAATTCCTCTTTCATTATCTTAACCCAATCATCATCTTTAGAATCTTTAATAACTTTACATTCTAATTCAAATAGTAAATAGGTATTTTGCCTCACCTTACTCCTTGTCATCACTCCAACATTTTTATCTCCAATAACCTCATCGTAAGAGTGATTAAGTTTCACATACCTTGGAAGTATTGGTTATTTTCTTTGGTTACCTTCATCAATATTCACCAGTTACGGATTATTTTTCACTTCATTCATTTAAGGTATTGTATCTAGTTCCACCAGTTCATCTTAAAAAAACCCTTTTTCATCTTCTAGTTCCTTCTTTTTATCTTCATCATTTATCTCATTAAATTCATCAATTCTAACATTTTTAATTTCAATCATCTTGTTAGTACACTTGTTTAGACACTTAATTTACTTTTAGTGGAATAGCGAAGAAATATTCATTCATCTCTCTTAGAGTTAAATTTACCATTTTGTGCATCCTTCTTTCTGTAGAATTCTCTTCCAAAAAAATGGAAATAACTGACACTACAACTATGTCCATACCATAGCTCATAAGGTATTTTTCTTGTATCTTCCTTAAGTTGTACCATTTTTAAAGTATAAATAAAAGTACTTACAATTTCTCTTTAAAATATTTGAGTTGCCACCTTTGTATCAAAAGGTTCTTGCACATCCAAGATGGATATATTCCTTATCTCTAGAATTCCAATTTTCTAGGGCATCCTTGGTGTTGACTTTTTTCTCTTGATTCCACGCTCTTCACAAAATGTTTTAAACTTTTGTGAAGTGAACTTGCCTCCTCTATCAAATCTAAGAAATTTTAGTGATTTATCTATTTATTTTTGAAATCTTTCTCTATACAACTTAAACATATATAATGCATCAAATTTATCCTTCAAAAACACAATAGAAATCATTCTCAAGTAATCATCAACAAAAAAGATAAAGTACTTAACTCCATAGTAGCTCCAAGGTTCAATTGGTCCATACACATTAGTCTATACAAGGTCAAGAATTTTTTTTGATGAATACAAGAATCAATCATCTTTCCCAATCGACTCTCCTTACACGTAGCATTATCAAGATTAGCTAAAGTAGGAAAACCTATAACACATCTTTTCTTACTAACCAGTACTAGATTATATAAATTGATATGAAAAAATATTTTATACCAAAACCAATAGTCCTTAACTTTACCAATCAAGCAATGCTTATTAGTAGAGTTCAATAGGAATAGGTTACCTCTAGTCTATATATCAGTATAAATAAAATATTTATACTTTCTTGAGATCTTACTAACACCATTACTAAATTCCATTCTAAAAAATTTTCTATTGAGTTGAGAAACACTCAATAGGTTATACATTAATCCATTAGCCAAATAAACATCATCACAATTAATATTACCATTGACTACTATTGAACCTTTACCTCTTATCACTTACAAGGAACCATTACCAAATCTAACTTCACTTCCATCACATTATTCCATTGAAAAAATAAATCACTAGTCATGTGATTTGTACATCTACTTTCTATTTATTTAGTGATCACTACAATTTTTGTCTTGAAATCAATTATTTTTCTTAACTCCATCTTCACTGGTAGAGGGTTCTTCTTTGACTACACCAAAAAGTATCTCTTCCTAGTCAACTCTTCCATCCAATACTTCCTCACTCACCCCTTCTTCTACTAGATAACATTCCTTCTTGTTCTTGTCTTTTAAAATACTAAATCTTTTGTATTTATCCTTCTTATCATTGTCATGACTTCTAGATGTAATGTGACCAATTTGTTAACATGCAAAGCATACTAAAGGAAGTTTAGCTTTGTAATTTTCTTTTCCTCTAGGTAATATTCTTACTAGAAGTGCCTCAAACTCTTCTTGTTATCTTTCCTTAGACAAGATAGAATCATAATCATGAAATCATTTTGAACTATAAGATATGTATGCTCCTTTCTTTGATTAAACAATGGTTAATGAAGCTTTAAATACAAATTCTATTCTAGGGGTATGTGCATGATCACGGTATGCTAGAAAGTGGCAATGTGAAAAAAGTGAAATTTTAAAACATCTAAAAGCATTTCAAAATCTAATTTGACTTTTTTCCACCCATCCCTATACCAAGGTAAAAAGGTTAGACCGACCCTAATCGGGTATCCAATCCATTATCGAATACTTGATATCATAATGGGTTTTTTATATGAGATTAGATACCCAAAATTTGTGACTAGAAATAAAAATAAAAACCTGAGAGTAATCAATCATTTTCCATTGTTTGGTTATTTTTTATCACAATTTTGGGTACTTGATTCAAAAAATGGGTATATGATTAAAGTAAGTTAAATTTTTTATTTATTTGATTTTTTTCAATGACTTATATTTAAAATTATGTTTTATTTGATGGTTTTCAATGAAATATTTAAAATTGGGTTTTTTAAATAGAAATTGCTGATTTTTTAATTATAATTCAAAACTTAAAATGTGGTTTTGCAATTTAATAGGTATGGCTAACCTGAAGGATATTGATAATGTTGAGCCATGTAATATTTTCCTTGAAACCCTCCAGTAAAGGATCCAATAACCCCTCAAAATCATCCACCAAATGATCTCCTACCCCCTTAAAACCCTCCTCAAATTGAAGATTTGATACAAGAAAATATTACCAAACTAAGGGGTTTACAAACCACATATAACACTATACTTCCATTAGCTCCCATGTTATCCATGTTAAACACCATAGTGGATAATATTCAAGACTTAGCAATGAACAAAATGTTTCTCTTCATTGGCCTGACAAAATGCATGTCATGTTTGATGATGAATTGGACTATGATGAGTTTGCAGCCCTAAACATAAGTAAAGATGATATAATTAACCTTTTTGCAAACCTAAATACTGGTAAAAAAACCCAAATTATCAATTAAATGCTACACAAATAAGGCTATGAATGTGAAATTTTGGGATTTTTGGTGGATGGTTTTTGAAAAATACACAATAATTTAAAGGTGTCATTATATTTCATTAGAAAATTGCCTACTAAATTTGTGTTGGGCCTCAAGGTGAACTACTGGAGCATGAGGCCCAACATGGGTGTAGGAGGAGGAGCTCCTTAGGATAGACCCTTTTACCAATAGAAGAAAGCTTCAATACTTTTGTCTCCTCGATTGATATCTCCCCCCTCCTCTGGTGTAGCATCTTGATATCATTGTAGAGGCTAGCTCTTAAACTATCAGATCCATCCATATATTGAGTAGTCTATTGATATTCCAATCTAGGTTAGTGTTGCCTCACCATGTTGATGATGATGGTGTGAGTTCACCATTGGTGAGCTCATCACATGTTTGTGTACCCCATACTTGCATAACATGCAAGAATATATTCTTTGTCCCATTGGTGATCTTTCTGAGTATTATTTTCTATTTGAGGATGGATGATACAATAAACATGTTTGCATAGACTACACACCTTGACATGAAAGAGGAGGGACATGCAGAGCCATGGGATCCTTCTATGTTGGTACATGTAAACATTTTTTTGTTACAACATATGTGATTTAAAGTTAATCTTTATAATAGAATCATTTTAACCCATATTGACTTATACATGTATGTGATTTTCATCCATGTTTAGTTGATGAATGAGGAGGAGCTCAAACATGTTGATTATGTCACACTCTCAACTATTTTATTTGGCCTTGAGACATTTATGGTAGATCATGTTGTGTTCTCATTGTTTTTCTATTTGATATTGGAACATATATGGTTCTTAATCTTTATTTTCTGATGCAGGTATCACTTGTCAGTGGGGGGAAAAGTGCAGGGGGTGAGGCACAACCCATTGACAAGGAAAAGGTAATTAGGTTCTTTTAAAGTGATTAAATATTAATGCATTCTTGTAAAAATTGTGTGCTAATAAAATTTAATTACATTCTTTATTATACAAGGTGTGGCTAGTAGTGATGAGCCTAGGTAGATTCGGCATCGTAAACCCTCTAGAATTTTCATTCATAGTGAGAGCCCCATCATATGTATAACTATCATTTATTTTTTATTTTCCTTATTTTTATAAATAAATTCAAAACTAATTTCCATGATATTAACAACTAGCCTTTTTTATCTCATAGGAAACACCTAGTGTGTAGGAGGCTAGATGTCAGAGTTTTGTATCTTTTCTCATGCAACCATTATATCTAGAGGACAAGTTGACAAAGGTAAGTTTTAGTTTGAATTCTTCATTATATGTTATAAATTTAGAATGATATGAATTATAATGTTATATTTTAAATTGTAGATCCATATGACAACCATACTTGAACATATACAAGCCACAATCAACAAGGTTCAAGCATTGTCGAGGACATATGAGAGGACTCTTGACCCAAGATCTCCATGATTAGAACAAAGGTGTCACAAGGGTTCACCCACCCATCTAGAGCTAATGGCACTGATGGTTTGATGTCAAGATCAGCAGTTTCAAAGTTATGTAGTGATGAACCAATGAACTAAGGCAAACTACAATTTTTGGCATCAAGTGAGATCAACGTGCCAAATCCATACAAAATGTGATCTCTCCAAAATGAGATAGGTTATTATAGGTCTCAAGAACACCATCCTATAGAATTTGATGTTTCACCAATAGTCCCCATGAACTCAAATTTACAACCCTCATAAGATCGATCTTTAAATTCACTTAGAGCATCTTAGAGACTCTTCAGTATGGGGTGGCCATGAATATTGTAGGCTCTCTGCAATAAGAGAAAGGGTGTCACTAGGGTTAAATCCCCCATCCAAAGCTAATGGCATTAATGATCTGATGCCAAGATTAGTGGTTTCAAACTTACATAGTGATGCACCAATAAATAGAGGCATATTGCATGTTTTGGCATCAAGTGAGATCATTGCTCCAAATCCAAGAAAAATGTTATCTCTCCAAAATGGGATAGGTTAATGTATACCTTGACATCACCATCCTATAGCATTTGATATTTCACCAATATCCCTCACAATATTTGAGTTACAACCCTTGGAAGATTGATCTTAAAATGCACTTAGAGCATCTTGGCATCAAGTCATTAGAGCCATTAGCTCTAGATAGAGTTTCAAATTCAAAGTTATATAGTGATTCATCAATGAACTGATGCACACTATAAGTTTTGGCATCGAGCAAGATCATTGTGCCAAATCAAAAAATATATTATCTCTCTAAAATGATATCAAATAATGTAGATCTTGACATCATCATCTTGTATCATTTGAGTTTTCACTGATATCCCCCATGAGCTATAAGTTACGACCCTCAAAAGATCGATCTCCAAACACACTTAGAGAATCTTGGAGACTCTTTGGTATGGGGTGGCTACAAACATTACATGCACTTCATGGGCAGATCAATGGTATCAATAGGGTCTACCTACCCATCTTAAGCTAATGGTGCTAACAATTCGATGCCAAGATCAACAATTTCAAATTTATGCAATGATGCACCAATGAACTAAGGGTCACTGCAATTTTTGGCATCAAGAGATATTGCTTTTCCAAATCCAAATAGAATCTGATCTCTCCAAATTAAGATAGGTTATTTTAGACCTCAAAATCACTATCCTATATCATTACAAATTTTACCAATAGCCCCTATGAGCTCCAAGTTATGACCCTCAAAAGATTTATCTCTAAACGCACTTAGAGTATCTTGGAGACTCCTCGATATGGGCTAGCTACAAATGTTGTAGGCTCTCTATAGCTCAAACAAGGGTGTTACTTGGCCATATAAAGCTAACGAAATAGATGTTTGATGCCAATATCAGTGGTTTCAAAGTTACATAGTGATGCACCAATAAACTAAGGCACACTGCAAGTTTTTGAATGGAGTGAGATTATTGTGCCAAATCCAACTAAAATGTGATTTCTCCAAAATGAGATATACTATATAACTCTACATCACTATCTTTCAGCATTCAATGATTCACTAATAGCTCCCATCAGCTTCAAGTTGTGATCCTTGGAAGATCAATCTGCAAATGCACTTAGATAATCTTGGAGACAATTTAGTATGGTGTGGCCATGAACATTGCAGGTTCTATGTGGCTAGAACAAGGGTGTCACTAGAATTAATATTCCCATCTAGAGCTAATGGCATTGATGATTAAATGTCAAGATCTGTGGTTTCAAAGTTATGTAGTGATGCACCAATGAATTGAAGAACACTACAAGTTTTGGCATCAAGTGAGATCACTATGCCAAATCCAAATGGAATGTGATCTCTCCAAAATAAGATAAGTTATTGTATAACTTGACATCACTATCCTATAGCATTTAATATTTCACCAATATCCCCCATGACTCTAAGTAATGACCCTGGGAAGATTGATACCCAAACACACTTAGAGCATCTTGGAGTATCTTTGGTAGAGGGTGACTGCAAACATTATAGGCTCTCTATAGTTGAAAAAAGGGTATCACTAGTGTTCACCTATCCATCCAAAGCTAACGACACTAATGATTCGATGCCAAGATGAGTGGTTCCAAAGTTACACAATGATGCACCAATGAACTGAGGCACACTACAAGTTTTGGCATCAAGCGAGATCATTGTGCCAAATCCAAAAGGAATGTAATCTCTTTGAAATAAGATAGGATATTATAGACCTCGACATCACCATCCTATAGAATTCAACATTTTACTGATAGCTCCCATGAGCTCTGATTTATGACCCTCAAAAGATCAATATCCAGACACACTTTCATCTTAGAGACTTTTTGGTATAGGGTGGTCGTGAATGTTGTAGGCTCTCTGTGGTCAAAAAAAGGGTGTGACTAGGGTTAGTACTAAATAAAAACATTATTTTTTAGCTCCCTCAAGTTTTTGGCATTGGGCATAGTGCAATTTTTGTGTTAGTATTAAGTAAAATCATCATTTTTTAGGTCCTTCCACTTTAATTTTTTTTTTTTAAACATCCTTGTTGCTTACATCAAATCAAAAGGTTTATATAAATTATAATATCTCAAGTATTTTGGCATTATTACATCAATACACAAATACCAAAAATCATAGTGCCAAAAATCGTACTATAAAAAATAGAATAGATTTTTCTTCATTCCGCTCCTTATTTAGTTTTTATCTTCATGCATGGCTACTCTTCATGATGCACCTAAATTCCAATATCATAGAAAATATCATTAAATGATCATATTAAACAAGATAATCATTAGTTCACCAAATCATTATGAACAAAAGAACATAAGAAGTAAATATACCTAGTCAAGTGTTCATGTAGGGTCCTCTCTCTGTTTTAAGGTCTCTAATAGGGCTTCATGATCAACATTAGTGATAGTAAAATGTTCATTTACTTTTTTTCTTCCTTGATGCTTCAAAAACTTCACATTTGTTGCTATAATAAGATGTGATTATATGAGAATTGGCTTGTGCTTTTGATAGTCTTCAAATGTGGGAATTCCATTCCTTCTAAGAATGTATGTCCACAACCATGTTCTAGCAATAACAAATGAATTAGTAGGATATGTGAATCAATCATCATTTGTAATCAGTTTTGGAAGCTTTTATTTACCTCTTACACAACGTGCTAACCAATAATCTAATTTCTCACCATTTCCTTGTGGTACAACCAATGAAAAGACATGTCCTAGCTTAAAAAGGTCTTATAGCTTTTTATGCTCAACTAAACTTTTCATGTCATCATTTTTGATAGAGGGTATGATTGTAATGCCCCGCCAAGGGATCCAAAGAATTAACCTAGAATTTCACTAAGTTTGGTAGCATTTTTTTTTTCTTAAAATTACATGAAAGTAAATACCACATATAACTTATTCACAATAACGGAAGCAATAGCAATGTCCATCTAGAGAGTAAAAATAATATACACAACAGATTACATTCTTTAAGATCCCTTAACGTTGAATTACATACATGAATCCATATAGTACTACAACCACATGAAATAATAAAGATAAGTCCAATGTTCAATTATTACATATCCAAATGCTCATTCATCCTCTGTACATGTCACAGGGTATGAAGGCTTAAAAGAATATACATATGTAGAATAAGGTACATCATCCTATTCTAATCCATCATACATCAAAGTAAAGATAATCACATGATACTCATGATACATCATCATAAAAGTCATATACATCCATCATAAAGATCAAACAAAATAAACTAAGTGCACAGTTCCTCCGAACTGTTAATAGCATCATTAGACCATCGTGGGCCCTAGCCATCCCTCCGTGCATAACATCCCAAATCACAGAAGAGATCATCGATATTAAAATAGTAGGAATGTCACTCCTAATAAATACAACATCATATGTAGAAAGTAATCTGACATGAAATTATAAGCATAAGATAACATCATCTAACATATGCTAATCATCAATAAAAGGATACATATCCACCATCACAAAGGACGCATCAGCCACGATGTCTCAATGAATCTCAAATGATAAGAGTGGAAAATACACTACCACTCGACCACGTGGTACCTAAATGGTCCACTCCCACCGTGCTGAGGAGATAATCTCAAGTCCCAAACAGGCTATCAAAATCACATAGCACAAGCCTCTAAAGTCCAGGAATCCTAAAAGTATGCTAACTCAAAGGTTCCAATCACAAAATTGACATCTACTTCCTAGAGGCACACAATGACATGTAGGAACCTACTATGCAAGCGGAAAAGTGTCATCGCATTTATCTCGTACAAGTTACCCTAGCAGTTAACTAAACTCCACGGGTCCATACAGATCTCATGCGGCCACTAGTATCCTTTCATACTGACAAGGCATACTATGGAATGCAAGGTCCAACCATGTGTTCTCTCTACTCCCATCCTAGCCTATACAAGCACTCAAGGCATGGGTGAGAACCAAAAACTCTTATCTTTTTAGGTTCATTCAGTTAGTCTTAAGTGTGAATGTTATCACTTATTAATCCAACTTACAATGAGTTACCCTGGTAGCCTCTTAGGGCCCTAGCCCCCATTGCAAGCCACTTCCCGACACTACATGCAAATATCCTACCCTAATGCTCATGGTATCATAATCATAAAGAAAGTCCATAAAATCATCAAATATCCACAATAAGAATCATCAAATATCCATGATAAAATCATCAAATATGCATAAAAGCATCAAATCTCCATGAGCAATATCCATAGAAAATCATGACTACAACAGCTCTCTATTGGCAACTGAAGTATCACTGATAATCAAAGTATCCATTGGTTCTTAATAACCAAAATATATCTCAACATAGATCAACATATCCATTGGTTCTCAACAAGCAACCAAGAATATCTCAAAAACATACTGATCGAAGACTCCAAAATGGTTGAGTCATACATGTCACAACATGACATCATCAAGAATAAATCCACATATTAGTCCCATCATGGCGACTAGAATATAACCAAGGATAACTGATCGATGACCAAAAATAATGGTTAAGTCAAGTGTCTCAAACATAAGATTCTCAAACTTAACAATCAGTAATCACAACCAATACATAGAGCATTCCATCACATAATCATGGTTGGGTTTATAAAGATCGAGAAATAAAACATCATCGTGACATCACAATCACATAACCCCCAAGCCTCTGGTAGACGTCCTATAACTGGTCAACACTAGTCAACCCAAAACCCAAAACATTAGCATAAGGAATACACAATGTAAACACATGTTTTGGTTTTGCTAAGTTTCAAATTTAAATTCAAATGCCAAATTTCAGTTTATGTTTCCAAGTTTAGAGGAAGAATTTAAAGGATCATTTTGTACATTTGTACTAGTTTTGGATGGATCAAAAGTTCCCTCTAAACTTCAGTTTCCAATTATAATATTTAAATAATGTTTCCACCAACTTCAATTTTCATATACTTTATATATTTTATAATCTTAAACTATTAATTAAATCTTAATAGTTTAAACTATAAAATTACAATACTATTCATCATTATAAAGATGAATTCTTAAATCTTTTATCAACAATTTTAAATCTTTTAATAACATATTTATATATTACATATATACATATATATATATATATTTATATTTAAATATATACATACATACATATATAATATATAATATTTATTTTCGCATTTTATAAAAATCGAATATTAATTTCGAATGATATTTCATAACAATCAAAATTGAATAACAAATTTTCTTTAACAAAGCCGAATTATACATGCCGTCAGTTGTCACCGAAGTGACTCTTGCCGCGGGTACCCTGCGACTATTACTGTCGCGGGTACGCTGCGTAGTAGGTACCGCACAACCATTCTGAGCACGGGTACGGGGTGCGATTCCGCCCCCACCCAAATGTGCATTAATATATATTTTTTTTTAAAAACGTACAATCGCAACGCGATTTAATAATTGCGAAATACATTTATTAAAATGTTTCCGCCCACAGTAAGGTATCCAACTTTTAACTCATATGAATATATAAATATATATTATATACATACATATGTATGTATATATATATATGTATAGATAATATACAGAATCACAGTATATTTATAAAAATGATAATTTATGAATACAAGCTTTCATTTTCAGAATCTCTCTATGAAACTTGTTTTTTCTAAATTTTCTGATAACTAATTCTAATGGGTTTGTCCATGACTTGCAACCCTAGCCCGTGTCATTTTTAAATCCAAGCATATAGAATCCTCAAATAAATTTTAATTGCCCAAATTGAAAATGCATAATGAAGACATATGGAAGACACAAAGAAGACAGGGGAAAGCAAGATGTGGAAATAGCATAAGTGAAATCTCAAGAATCTACCGGGAACAAACTCCCTTCTACAGAAATCTCGAGTCCTCCAATGCTCCTATTGTTCTCCACGCTATCCATGCTATCCATGCTATGTCCAAGCTTCTAAGGAATGCCCGAATATATAGAGCTCTCAGGAAACCTATAGAATGCTTCTAGAACCAACTGGAAGGTGTCACCAACTAAGCATGGGCCTTTTTCGAACCTTTTTGATAAGCCCTAGGGTTGTAGACACCATGTGCTCAATTGATGCACTAACCCCCGTGTTGTTGACACATGAAAAATGGAGAAATACATTAATTCCCAAACAAGCTTATAACTCCAATTACTTTTTAATTAATTTCCATTTAAATATTTATAACTCCCATTTTAATTTAATAACTTTAATTTTAATTTTTATAACTCTTATTATTATTATTTGTTTATTAATTTATTAGTATTTTATAATTATTATTTATTTTAATTTTCTAATTTTCTTTTTATTTAATTCTTTTCTCTCAATTAATTCTCCTTGAATTAATTATAATCAAAATATCAAAGATCATGATATTTAATCTTCTCAAATAATTAATTTATTAATTAAATCTATTTGTTGAGACTTAATTGATAGAAAATTCACCATAGACCTTCAGGATAAAATATGAAAACCCATCATAGGACAATTCATACAAAATCAGTCTAAAGGATTAAAAATCACGAAATATGTCATCTGACACATTCAGTGGGTGCTCAACTCTGATACTTGTCCTAACTCACTAGGACAAATGGTTTTAGGGTTTGGGATTTGGACTTGAGAATTTATCTCCCTTCTCTTATCATTGAGATAGTACAATAGGGTATGCTCATCCTAGCAATTTAGCGAAGTTGATACCCGGTACCTGCAACCTGCAGAAAAACCATCCATGTACATACAATATATATATAATGCTAAACTAAACAGGCAATGGCAGGAAGTGGTGCATCATCTAGATCCCGACTAAGCAGGTGACTACGACTCCCTTCCTTAACCACATCAGAAATGCCATACAATAAGAAAACACGCACACCATACACATGGAAGTATGGGGTAAGTATCCATAATAAAACACATGAGATAATGAACCATCTAATTGAATAACAATAAAAATATAATGATCATCATACATACATGAAATGTAAAGTCTAAATGATCTCATCATATAACAACTGAATCCATAACATAATGTCAGATAGTCTCAAAACAATACCACTAATCCATCAACATAATACTAGTCCATCAAAGTCTGATAATAATAGCAACAATGAGTCTAGAAAAGATGTGAACGAGGGTAGGCACTACATCCACCCCCCCTTGGATTAGGCTTACTCCTGGAAGCCTACAAACAAGTAGGGATATAACTCCCTCAATCTAGCTGCATCCTCCCAAGTAGCTGAAGAATCATCAGTAGGGTCCCATTGGACCCTTACCTGCTCGATGGTTCGACCCCTGAGGGTCATCTCCCGCTGCTCTAGAATACGCACCGGCTCCAAAGCCAGCTGCCCGTCCTCTACCTGCAACACATTCCAATCAAGGACATGCACAATATTAGGAATATACTATCTAAGCACTAAAACATGGAAAACATCATGAATTCGAGCTAGGATGGGCAGTAGAGCAAGGCGGTAAGCAACCGGGCCAATCTTCTCCAAAATCTCAAATGGTCCAACAAAATGAGGTGCTAGCTTAGAACCCTTCTCGTAATGGATTGGACTCTTTCACGGTCGCACTCTCAAGAAAAACTTATCTCCCACTGCAAACTGCTTATCAGTCCTATGAGCATCAGCATACTTCTTCTGTCTATCCTGTGTCGTAGTCAAATGCTCGCAGATACACACTACCTATTGCTCCATATCACAAAACATCTCAGGACCCAACAGAATGTGATCCTCAAGGTTGTCGCAACTCAAGGGTGTATGACAAGGATGACCATATAATACCTGAAAAGGTGCCATGCCAATAGAACTATGATACCCATTGTTATAAGAAAACTCCACTAGATAGAGATAGTCCTCCCAATATGTCTGCCTATCCATCACATACATCTGTAACATATCCTCCAAAACCTGATTCACCCTCTCTGTCTGACCATTAGTCTCTGGATGATATGCCGAACTGAAGTTTAACTGTGCTCCAAGCTCATGCTGCAATGATGTCCAGAATGCAGATGTGAATATAGGATCCCTGTCAGAAATGATCTTTCTAGGAATACCATGTAATCTCACAATGTCTCGCATGAAGATATTAGCTACAGAAGCTGCCGTGTAGGAAGACCTGATAGGTGAAAAATGTGCCACCTTAGTCAACCGATCAACAGTGACCATGATAGCATCATGATGACAAACGGTCATAGGTAATCCTACAATGAAATCCATGGAAATAATATCCCACTTCCAAGAAGGAATAAGATTTGGCTGCAAAAGTCCAGTCGGGTGCTGATGTTCTGCCTTGACTCTCTGACACTCAAGACACCGAGCCACAAAATCAGCAATATCTCGCTTCATCCCAGACCAAAAGAACAAATGTCTCAAGTTAGCATGCATCTTCTTGACACCTGGATGTGCTGAGTATGGTGTACGATGGGCTTCAGCTAGAATCAAGGTGTGAAGCTCATCTAGTAATGGCACATAAATCCTCCCAAAATGTCTCAAAAGACCATCTGATTCTCGAACGTAACCTGCAAACTTTCCTTCCAAGGGTCTTCCTGAATCTATCTTTCTGCACACTTCCTGATACCATGAATTTGTAGGAAGTGCCTGAAGAATCCGACTCCTCAAATCGACACTAAGAGTCATAGATGATACCACATGTCTCCTATGACTCAAAGCATCTGCCACCACATTCTCCTTACCTTGTATGTACTTAACCTCAAAATCATACTCGCATAGAAACTCCATCCATCGTCTTTGGCGAGCATTCAAATTAGGCTGAGTAAAAATATACTAAAGACTACAATGATCGCTATGTAGCTCGAATCTGTGCCCCAACAAGAAATGTCTCCATCTTGTCAAAGCATGAACTACTGTTGCTAACTCAAGATCATGCATAGGATAATTTAACTCATGATACTTAAGCTTGTGTGATTCATACGCTATCACCCGTCCATTCTGCATCAACACTGCCGCAATCCCTTCAAGAGAAGCATCTGTACACACCATGAAATCTCCCTCTGGATCAGGTCCTGCTAAAATCGGTGCACTAGTCAAAAGCTCTTTGAGCTTCTAAAATGCTTCCTCACATTTCTCTGTCCACACAAACTTCTTTCCTTTCCTCTGAAGAGAAGTGATAGGATGTGCTATCCTAGAGAAGTTCTAGACAAATCTGCGATAATAACCAGCTAAACCCATGAAACTACGAATCTCTGACACATTAGTCGGTGTCAGCCAATCTATTATCACCTGAATCTTTGCAGGATCCACTGAAATACCATCACTTGAGATGACATGCCCTAAATATGGAATCTCTGATTTGAAGAATTCGCACTTAGCTGCATTAGCATAAAGCTGGTTGTCTCTCAAACACTGCAATACCAACCACAGGTGTTCCTCATGCTCCTTCTGATTCTTAGAGTATATCAATATGTCATCAAGGAACATAAGCACGAACCTATCAAGATATCATCGAAATTCACCATTCATCAAACTCATGAACACAGATGGAGCGTTAGTCAACCCAAAAGGTACCACTGTGAACTCATAATGCCCATAGCAAGTTCAAAAAGCAGTCTTGTGAATGTCAGCTTCCTTAATATGAAGCTGGTGGTATCCTGACTTAAGGTCAATCTTGGAGAAAACTATAGCTCCCTTGATCTGGTCAAATAAATCATCAATCCTAGGCAAATTATACCTGTTCTTAATAGTCACCTTGTTCAACTGTCTATAGTCGATACAAAAGTGCAAGGAACCATCTTTCTTCTTCACAAAGAGCACTGGAGCTCCCCATGGTGACACACTAGGTCAAATGCTCCCTTTGGCTAGAAGTTCCTCTAGCTGAAGACATAGCTCTCCCAGTTCTTGTGTAGTCATGCGATAAGGAACTTTAGAGATAGGCTTCACTCTAGGAACTAGATCAATGCTAAAGTCGATATCCCTCTTTGGAGGCATGCCTGGAATCTCACTTGGAAAAACATTAGCGTACTCTTGCAAAATCGGGTGATCTAAAGTCTTCCTCATAGGATCTTCCTCATCAAGATCATTTACCATAACAACAAATATTTGACATCCCTTACAAAAACTTCTCTTCATTTGCATAGCAGAAATCATCCGCAGAGATATAGGCCTTGGTATCCAACCTATCTTCACATCATTCCCTTGGTCATCTTGGCACATAATTATCTTCTTCCTGCAATCTATACCAGCTTTATGAGTTCCAAGCCAATCCATGCCTAAAACCACATCATAGGAACCAAGGGGTATGACTCAAAGATCCACTATGGATATAAAGCTTCCTAAGCTAAGCCCACATTTATGAACTACAGAGTTCGTGGAGACCTTGATACCTGAGGCTAGCTCCACTTGCCAACCATGATCTTGCTTCACCGCATCCAACTTACACTTAGAAACTATAGATGGTGAAATAAATGAGTCTGTAGCTCCTGAATCAAATAATACTGAAAGAGATATACCTCGAATAGCACCTGTGGTCTCAACCACTGTACCCTGATGATCTGCCTAACGGTGATCAACTGCTGCAAATACTCTATGAGCTCTACCTGCATCACCAACTGTAGGCTCTGAAGCTATAGGCCTAGGTCCTAAAAACTGAGGTGCTCACTGTGGACACTGAGCTGCATAATGCCCAATCTGTCCACATGAAAAACATTCTGTATTCCTGCCAGATCCTCTACCCATAGGTGGTACATTTGATTGCTATCAGTTGTTCCTACTGACGAACGACTGACTACTTTGAGCTGGTTGATTGGGCTGATTTTGTTTATTGCGTTGAGTATTGCGGTTGTTCTTAAAGTTAGAACCTTTTCCACCACCTTGAGCCTGAGAGTTTGATCCCTTTTGTTGTTGCGTCTGTTGAGACTGCTGCTGAAACTGTTTTCCCTTAGTAAAGAAAGGCTTCTTGTTACCACCTGAATTGAAGTTTCCTTTAGATCTTGACGCTCCTGGCGCCCCTACAAAACCACCTTGACCAAGGTTGATGCTTTTCTCAACAAGAATTGCTCAATGTACTGCATCCTTGAGGGTTTTTGGCTCAAATATTTGGACACCCCCAATAATACGATTTTTCAAACCCCTAATAAAGTGTTGTGTCAACTGAGCTGAATTTTCACTGAACCCTGAAAAAGACATGAGCTCATAAAACTTACGCTCATACTTGATCACTGACATAGTGTACTGCTTGAGATTATGAAATTCATCTGCCCTTTGCTGTTTCCATTCCTCTGGTAGGAATTGTTCACGGAAACTCTCCAAAAATAGTTCCCAAGTGACACTACTCATATCAATCCCTAGCTTTTTCTCCTCAATTGTCCACCAAGTGGCCCCAAAATTCTCTAAATTGGTGATCGCAAATCTTGCCTTAACATTGCTGTCAAAGTCCTGCATAGCAAAAATCCTGTCGAGAGAAATAAGCCACTGCTCGGCCACATAACCAGAACCTTGCCCATTGAAAGGCTTAACCTTGGATCTTGAAAGATCCTTCATCTGAGTGGACACAATGGACCTTTGACGATCCTTCCAAGGACTTCTAGATCTAGGTCTATGCTCTTGTTTGGTCTGATGTTCTTTAGGCTATTCTTGAACAGGAGGTAGATGTTCTAGAATAGTCTGCATCAATTGTCTCAAACCAACCTCTTCAGACTTAGCTTGGTCCTCTCTACGGCTCTCTTCCTACTACCTATTAGAGTGCTCTTACCTGCTCTCTATATGAGCTGATCCCTCATGGGCAGACTCATGGGCACTAACGGTTCTGCCATGACCACGGCCTCTTCCTTGGCCCCTAACACGGCCTCTAACAGAAGACCTAGTCCCGGATACCATCCTGCAATAGTACAGAGTACTATTACAATCAAAAGACACATGTTACAATAGACTAAGTTCAGTTCTATGTTTAGGTTTAAGTAAAATTTCAGTTCACCTAGTTTCAAGTTGAAGAGATATACTTATTAGTTCAAGTTCTAGTTGTTCTGAAATACCCAGAGCTCCCAATGTAGAAACTCGGGCTCTGATACCAAATGTAATGCCCCGCCAAGGGATCCAAAGAATTAACCTAGAATTTCACTAAGTTTGGTAGCATTTTTTTTTTTCTTAAAATTACATGAAATTAAATACCACATATAACTTATTCACAATAACGGAAGCAATAGCAATGTCCATCTAGAGAGTAAACATAATATGCACAACATATTACATTCTTTAAGATCCCTTAACATCGAATTAAATACATGAATCCATTTGGTACTACAACCACATGAAATAATAAAGATAAGTCCAATGTTCAATTATTACATATCCAAATGCTCATTCATCCTCTGTACATGTCACAGGGTATGAAGGCTTAAAAGAATATAAATATGTAGAATAAGGTACATCATCCTATTCTAATCCATCATACATCAAAGTAAAGATAATCACATGATACTCATGATACATCATCATAAAAGTCATATACATCCATCATAAAGATCAAACAAAATAAACTAAGTGCACAGTTCCTCCCAACTGTTAATAGCATCATTAGACCATCGTGGGCCCTAGCCATCCCTCCGTGCATAACATCCCAAATCACCGAAGAGATCATCGGTATTAAAATAGTAGGAATGTCACTCCTAATAAATACAACATCATATGTAGAAAGTAATCTAACATGCAATTATAAGCATAAGATAACATCATCTAACATATGCTAATCATCAATAAAAGGATACATATCCACCATCACAAAGGATGCATCAGCCATGATGTCTCAATGAATCTCAAATGATAAGAGTGGAGAATACACTACCACTCGACCACGTGGTACCTAAATGGTCCACTCCCACCGTGCTAAGGAGATAATCTCAAGTCCCAAACAGGCTATCAAAATCACATAGCACAAGCCTCTAAAGTCCAGGAATCCTAAAAGTATGCTAACTCAAAGGTTCCAATCACAAAATTGACATCTACTTCCTAGAGGCACACAATGACATGTAGGAACCTACTATGCAAGCGGGAAAGTGTCATCGCATTTATCTCGTACAAGTTACCCTGGCAGTTAACTAAACTACACGGGTCCATACAGATCTCATGCGGCCACTAGTATCCTTTCATACTGACAAGGCATACTATGGAATGCAAGGTCCAACCATGTGTTCTCTCTACTCCCATCCTAGCCTATACAAGCACTCAAGGCATGGGCGACAACCAAAAACTCTTATCTTTTTAGGTTCATTCAGTTAGTATTAAGCATGAATGTTATCACTTATTAATCCAAATTACAATGAGTTACCCTGGCAGCCTCTTAGGGCCCTAGCCCCCATTGCAAGCCACTTCTTGACACTTCATGCAGATATCCTACCCTAATGCTCATGGTATCATAATCATAAAGAAATTCCATAAAATCATTAAATATCCACAATAAGAATCATCAAATATCCATGATAAAATCATCAAATATGCATAAAAGCATCAAATCTCCATGAGCAATATCCATAGAAAATCATGACTACAACAGCTCTCTATTGGCAACTAAAGTATCACTGATAATCAAAGTATCCATTGGTTCTTAATAACCAAAATATATGTCAACATAGATCAACATATCCATTGGTTCTCAACAAGCAACCAAGAATATCTCAAAAACATACTGATCGAAGACTCCAAAATGGTTGAGTCATACATGTCACAACATGACATCATCAAGAATAAATCCACATATTAGTCCCATCATGGCGACTAGAATATAACCAAGGATAACTGATCAATGACCAAAAAAATGGTTAAGTCAAGTGTCTCAAACATAAGATTCTCAAACTTAACAATCAGTAATCACAACCAATACATAGAGCATTCCATCACATAATCATGGTTGGGTTTATAAAGATCGAGAAATAAAACATCATCATGACATCACAATCACATAACCCCCAAGCCTCTGGTAGACGTCCTATAACTGGTCAACACTAGTCAACCCAAAACCCAAAACATTAGCATAAGGAATACACAATGTAAACACATGTTTTGATTTTGCTAAGTTTCAAATTTAAATTCAAATGCCAAATTTCAGTTTATGTTTCCAAGTTTAGAGGAAGAATTTAAAGGATCATTTTGTACATTTGTACTATTTTTGGATGGATCAAAAGTTCCCTCTAAACTTCAGTTTCCAATTATAATATTTAAATAATGTTTCCACCAACTTCAATTTTCATATACTTTATATATTTTATAATCTTAAACTATTAATTAAATCTTAATAGTTTAAACTATAAAATTACAATACTATTCATCCTTATAAAGATGAATTCTTAAATCTTTTATCAACAATTTTAAATCTTTTAATAACATATTTATATATTACATATATACATATATATATATATTTATATTTATATTTAAATATATACATACATACATATATAATATATAATATTTATTTTCGCATTTTATAAAAATTGAATATTAATTTCGAATGATATTTAATAACAATCAAAATTGAATAACAAATTTTCTTTAACAAAGCCGAATTATACATGCCGTCAGCTATCACCGAAGTGACTCTTGCCGCGGGTACCCTGCGACTATTACTGTCGTGGGTACGCTGCGTAGCAGGTACCGCGCGACCATTCTAAGCACGGGTACGAGGTGCGATTCCGCCCCCACCCAAATGTGCATTAATATATTTTTTTTTTTAAAAACGTACAATCGCAGCGCGATTTAATAATTGCGAAATACGTTTATTAAAATTTTTCCGCCCACAGTAAGGTATCCGACTTTTAACTCATATGAATATATAAATATATATTATATACATACATATGTATGTATATATATATATATATATATATATATATATATATATATATATATATGTATGTATATGTATATATAATATACAGAATCACAGTATATTTATAAAAATGATAATTTATGAATACAAGCTTTCATTTTCAGAATCTCTCTATGAAACTTGTTTTTTCTAAATTTTCTGATAACTAATTCTAATGGGTTTGTCCATGAATTGCAACCCTAGCCCGTGTCATTTTCAAATCCAAGCATATAGAATCCTCAAATAAATTTTAATTGCCCAAATTGAAAATGCATAATGAAGACATATGGAAGACACGAAGAAGACAGGGGAAAGCAAGATGTGGAAATAGCATAAGTGAAATCTCAAGAATCTATCGGGATTCTGATGCTATATCGCTCTCCCACGGAACAAACTCCCTTCTACAGAAATCTCGAGTCCTCCAATGCTCCAATTGTTCTCCACGCTATCCACGCTATCCACGCTATGTCCAAGCTTCTAAGGAATGCCCGAATATATAGAGCTCTCAGGAAACCTATAGAATGCTTCTAGAACCAGCTGGAAGGTGTCACCAACTAAGCATGGGCCTTTTTCCAAACATTTTGATAAGCCCTAGGGTTGTAGACACCATGTGCTCAATTGATGCACTAACCCCCGTGTTGTTGACACATGAAAACTGGAGAAATACATTAATTCCCAAACAAGCTTATAACTCCAATTACTTTTTAATTAATTTCCATTTAAATATTTATAACTCCCATTGTAATTTAATAACTTTTATTTTAATTTTTATAACTCTTATTATTATTATTTGTTTATTAATTTATTAGTATTTTATAATTATTATTTATTTTAATTTTCTAATTTTCTTTTTATTTAATTCTTTTCTCTCAATTAATTCTCCTTGAATTAATTATAATCAAATTATCAAAGATCATGATATTTAATCTTCTCAAATAATTAATTTATTAATTAAATCTATTTGTTGAGACTTAATTAATAGAAAATTCACCATAGACCTTCAGGATAAAATATGAAAACCCATCATAGGACAATTCATACAAAATCAGTCTAAAGGATTAAAAATCACGAAATATGTCATCTGACACATTTAGTGGGTGCTCAACTCTGATACTTGTCCTAACTCACTAGGACAAATGGTTTTAGGGTTTGGGATTTGGACTTGAGAATTTATCTCCCTTCTCTTATCATTGAGATAGTACAATAGGGTACGCTCATCCTGGCAATTCAGGGAAGTCGATACCTGGTACCTGCAACTTGCAGAAAAACCATGCATGTACATACAATATATATATAATGCTAAACTAAACAGGCAATGGCAGGAAGTGGTGCATCATCTAGATCCTGACTAAGCAGGTGACTACGACTCCCTTCCTTAACCACATCAGAAATTGCATACAATAAGAAAACACGCACACCATACACATGCAAGTATGGGGTAAGTATCCATAATAAAACACATGAGATAATGAACCATCTAATTGAATAACAATAAAAATATAATGATCATCATACATACATGAAATGTAAAGTCTAAATGATCTCATCATATAACAATTGAATCCATAACATAATGTCAGATAGTCTCAAAACAATACCACTAATCCATCAACATAATACTAGTCCATCAAAGTCTGATAATAATAGCAACAATGAGTCTAGAAAAGATGTGAACGAGGGTATGCACTACATCCACCCCCCCTTGGATTAGGCTTACTCCTGGAAGCCTACAAACAAGTAGGGATATAACTCCCTCAATTTAGCTGCATCCTCCCAAGTAGCTGAAGAATCATCAGTAGGGTCCCATTGGACCCTTAGCTGCTCAATGGTTCGACCCCTGAGGGTCATCTCCCGCTGCTCTAGAATACGAACCGGCTCCAAAGCCAGCTGCCCGTCCTCTACCTGCAACACATTCCAATCAAGGACATGCACAATATCAGGAATATACTATCTAAGCACTAAAACATGGAAAACATCATGAATTCGAGCTAGGCTGGGCAGTAGAGCAAGGCAGTAAGCAACCGGGCCAATCCTCTCCAAAATCTCAAATGGTCCCACAAAATGAGGTGCTAGCTTAGAACCCTTCTTGTAACAGATCGGACTCTTTCACGGTCGCACTCTCAAGAAAAACTTATCTCCCACTGCAAACTGCTTATCAGTCTTATGAGCATCAGCATACTTCTTCTGTCTATCCTGTGTCGTAGTCAAATGCTCGCAAATACGCACTACCTGTTGCTCCATATCACGAAACATCTCAGGACCCAACAGAATGCGATCCTCAAGGTTGTCGCAACTCAAGGGTGTACGACAAGGATGACCATATAATGCCTAAAAAGGTGTCATGCCAATAGAACTATGATACCCATTGTTATAAGAAAACTCCACTAGATAGAGATAGTCCTCCCAATATGTCTGCCTATCCATCACATACATCTGTAACATATCCTCCAAAACCTGATTCACCCTCTCTGTCTGACCATCAGTCTCTGGATGATATGCCGAACTGAAGTTTAACTGTGCTCCAAGCTCATGCTGCAATGATGTCCAGAATGCAGATGTGAATATAGGATCCCTATCAGAAATGATCTTTCTAGGAATACCATCTAATCTCACAATGTCTCGCATGAATATATTAGCTACAGAAGCTGCCATGTAGGAAGACCTGATAGGTGAAAAATGTGCCACCTTAGTCAACCGATCAACAGTGACCATGATAGCATCATGACAACAAACGGTCATAGGTAATCCTACAATGAAATCCATGGAAATAATATCCCACTTCCAAGAAGGAATGAGATTTGGCTGCAAAAGTCCAGCCAGGTGCTGATGTTCTGCCTTGACTCTTTGACACTCAAGACACCTAGCCACAAAATCAGCAATATCTCGCTTCATCCCAGACCAAAAGAACAAACGTCTCAAGTTAGCATGCATCTTCTTGACACCTGGATGTGCTGAGTATGGTGTACGATGGGATTCTACTAGAATCAAGGTGTGAATCTCATCTAGTAATGGCACATAAATCCTCCTAAAATGTCTCAAAAGACCATCTGATTCTCGAACGTAGCCTGCAAACTTTCCTTCCAAGGGTCTTCCTGAATCTATCTTTCTGCACACTTCCTGATACCATGAATTTGTAGGAAGTGCCTGAAGAATCTGACTCCTCAAATTGACACTAAGAGTCATAGATGATACCACATGTCTCCTATGACTCAAAGGATCTGCCACCACATTCTCCTTACCTTGTATGTACTTAACCTCAAAATCATACTCGCATAAAAACTCCATCCATCATCTTTGGCGAGCATTCAAATTAGGCTGAGTAAAAATATACTGAAGACTACAATGATCGCTATGTAGCTTGAATCTGTGCCCCAACAAGAAATGTCTCCATCTTGTCAAAGCATGAACTACTGTTGCTAACTCAAGATCATGCATAGGATAATTTAACTCATGATCCTTAAGCTTGCGTGATTCATACGCTATCACCCGTCCATTCTGCATCAACATTGCCCCAATCCC
The DNA here is from genome assembly GCA_028749045.1 of Cupressus sempervirens. NCBI lineage: Eukaryota > Viridiplantae > Streptophyta > Pinopsida > Cupressales > Cupressaceae > Cupressus > Cupressus sempervirens. The sequence goes on along the minus strand of CM053790.1, from coordinate 163,758,012 downwards.
TTCAAGAGAAGCATCTGTACACACCATGAAATCTCCCTCTGGATCAGGTACTGCTAAAATTGGTGCACTAGTCAAAAGCTCTTTGAGCTTCTAAAATGCTTCCTCACATTTCTCTATCCACACAAACTTCTTTCCTTTCCTCTGAAGAGAAGTGATAGGATGTGCTATCCTAGAGAAGTTCTAGCCAAATCTACGATAATAACCAACTAAACCCATGAAACTACGAATCTCTGACACATTAGTCGGTGTCATCCAATCTATTATCACCTGAATCTTTGTAGGATCCACTGAAATACCATCACCTGAGATGACATGCCCTAAATATGGAATCTCTGATTTGAAGAATTCGCACTTAGCTGCATTAGCATAAAGCTGGTTGTCTCTCAAACACTGCAATACCAACCACAGGTGTTCCTCATGCTCCTTCTAATTCTTAGAGTATATCAATATGTCATCAAGGAACACAAGTAGGAACCTATCAAGATATGATCAAAATTCACCATTCATCAAACTCATGAACACAGATGGAGCGTTAGTCAACCCAAAAGGTACCACTGTGAACTCATAATGCCCATAGCAAGTTCAAAAAGCAGTCTTGTGAATGTCAGCTTCCTTAATATGAAGCTGGTGGTATCCTGACTTAAGGTCAATCTTGGAGAAAACTGTAGCTCCCTTGATCTGGTCAAATAAATCATCAATCCTAGGCAAATTATACCTGTTCTTAATAGTCACCTTGTTCAACTGTCTGTAGTCGATACAAAGGCGCAAGGGACCATCTTTCTTCTTCACAAAGAGCACTGGAGCTCCCCATGGTGACACACTAGGTCGAATGCTCCCTTTGGCCAGAAGTTCCTCTAGCTGAAGACGTAGCTCTCCCAGTTCCTGTATAGTCATGCGATAAGGAGCTTTAGAGATAGGCTTCGCTCCAGGAACTAGATCAATGCTAAAGTCGATATCCCTCTTTGGAGGTATGCCTGGAATCTCACTTGGAAAAACATCTGCGTACTCTTGCAAAATCTGGTGATCTAAAGTCTTCCTCATAGCATCTTCCTCATCAAGATCATTTACCATAACAGCAAATATTTGACATCCCTTACGAAAAATTCTCTTCATTTGCATAGCAGAAATCATCCGCAGAGATATAGGCCTTGGTATCCCAACTATCTTCACATCATTCCCTTGGTCATCTTGGCACATAATTATCTTCTTCCTGCAATCTATACTAGCTTTATGAGTTCCAAGCCAATCCATGCCTAAAACCACATCATAGGAACCAAGGGGTATGACTCGAAGATCCACTACAGATATAAAGCTTCTTAAGCTAAGCCCACATTTATGAACTACAGAGTTCGTGGAGACCTTGATACCTGAGGCTAGCTCCACTTGCCAACCATGATCTTGCTTCACAGCATCCAGCTTACACTTAGAAACTATAGATGGTGAAATAAATGAGTCTGTAGCTCCTGAATCAAATAATACTGAAAGAGATATACCTCGAATAGCACTTGTGGTCTCAACCACTGTACCCTAATGATCCGCCTAACGGTGATCAACTGCTGCAAATACTCTATGAGCTCTACCTGCATCACCAACTGTAGGCTCTGAAGCTGTAGGCCTAGGTCCTGAAAATTGAGGTGCTTGCTGTGGACACTGATCTGCATAATGCCCAATCTATCCACATGAAAAACATTCTGTATTCTTGCCAGATCCTCTACCCATAGGTGGTACATTTGATTGTTGTCAGTTGTTCCTACTGACAAACGACTGACTACTCTGAGCTGGTTGATTGGGCTGATTTTGTTTATTGCGTTGAGTATTGCGGTTTTTCTTAAAGTTATAACCTTTGCCACCACCTTGAGCCTGAGAGTTTGATCCCTTTTGTTGTTGCGTTTGTTGAGACTGCTGCTGAAACTGTTTTCCCTTAGTAAAGAAAGGCTTATTGTTACCACCTGAATTGAAGTTGCCTTTAGATCCTGACGCTGCTGGCGCCCCTACAAAACCACCTTGACCAAGGTTGATGCTTTGCTCAACAAGAATTGCTCAATGTACTGCATCCTTGAGGGTTTTTGGCTCAAATATTTTGACACCCCCAATAATACGATTGTTCAAACCCCTAATAAAGTGTTGTGTCAACTGAGCTGAATTTTCATTGAACCCTAAAAAAGACATGAGCTCATAAAACTTACACTCATACTTGGTCACTGACATAGTGTACTACTTGAGATTATGAAATTCATCTGCCCTTTGCTGTTTCCATTCCTCTGGTAGGAATTGTTCACAGAAACTCTCCAAAAATAGTTCCCAAGTGACACTGCTCATATCAATCCCTAGCTTTTTCTCCTCAATTGTCCACCAAGTGGCCCAAAAATTCTCTAAATTGGTGATCGCAAATCTTGCCTTAACATTGCTGTCAAAGTCCTACATAGCAAAAATCCTGTTGAGAGAAATAAGCCACTGCTCGGCCACATAACCAGAACCTTGCCCATTGAAAGGCTTAACCTTGGATCTTGAAAGATCCTTCATCTGAGTGGACACAATGGACCTTTGGTGATCCTTCCAAGGACTTCTAGATCTAGGTCTATGCTCTTGTTTGGTTTGATGTACTTTAGGCTATTCCTGAACAGGAGGTAGACGTTCTAGAATAGTTTGCATCAACTGTCTCAAACCAACCTCTTCAGACTTAGCTTGGTCCTCTCTACGGCTCTCTTCCTACTACCTATTAGAGTGCTCTTACCTGCTCTTTATACGAGCCGATCCCTCATGGGCAGACTCATGGGCACTAATGGTTCTGCCATGACCACGGCCTCTTCCTTGGCCCCTAACACGGCCTCTAACAGAAGACCTAGTCCCAGATACCATCCTGCAACAGTACAGAGTACTATTACAATTAAAAGACACATGTTACAATAGACTAAGTTCAGTTCTATGTTTAGGTTTAAGTAAAATTTCAGTTCACCTAGTTTCAAGTTGAAGAGATATACTTATTAGTTCAAGTTCTAGTTGTTCTGAAATACCCAGAGCTCCCAATGTAGAAACTCGGGCTCTGATACCAAATGTAATGCCCCGCCAAGGGATCCAAAGAATTATCCTAGAATTTCACTAAGTTTGGTAGCATTTTTTTTTTTTTCTTAAAATTTCATGAAAGTAAATACCACATATAACTTATTCACAATAACAGAAGCAATAGCAATGTCCATCTAGAGAGTAAACATAATATGCACAACATATTACATTCTTTAAGATCCCTTAATGTCGAATTACATACATGAATCCATTTGGTACTACAACCACATGAAATAATAAAGATAAGTCCAATGTTCAATTATTACATATCCAAATGCTCATTCATCTTCTGTACATGTCACAGGGTATGAAGGCTTAAAAGAATATACATATGTAGAATAAGGTACATCATCCTATTCTAATCCATGATACATCAAAGTAAAGATAATCACATGATACTCATGATACATCATCATAAAAGTCATATACATTCATCATAAAGATCAAACAAAATAAACTAAGTGCATGGTTCCTCCCAACCGTTAATAGCTTCATTAGACCATCATGGGCCCTAGCCATCCCTCCGTGCGTAACATCCCAAATCACCGAAGAGATCATCGGTATTAAAATAGTAGGAATGTCACTCCTAATAAATACAACATCATATGTAGAAAGTAATCTAACATGCAATTATAAGCATAAGATAACATCATCTAACATATGCTAATCATCAATAAAAGGATACATATCCACCATCACGAAGGATGTATCAGCCACGATGTCTCAATGAATCTCAAATCATAAGAGTGGAAAATACACTACCACTTGACCACGTGGTACCTAAATGGTCCACTCCCACCGTGCTGAGGAGATAATCTCAAGTCCCAAATAGGCTATCAAAATCACATAGCACAAGTCTCTAAAGTCCAAGAATCCTAAAAGTATGCTAACTCAAAGGTTCTAATCACAAAATAGACATCTACTTCCTAGAGGCACACAATGACATGTAGGAACCTACTATGCAAGCGGGAAAGTGTCATCGCATTTATCTCATACAAGTTACCCTGGTAGTTAGCTAAACTCCACGGGTCCTTTCAGATCTCATGTGGCCACTAGTATCCTTTCATACTGACAAGGCATACTATGGAATGCAAGTTCGCAACCATGTGTTCTCTCTACTCCCATCCTAGCCTATACAAGCACTCAAGGCATGGGCGACAACCAAAAACTCTTATCTTTTTAGGTTCATTCAGTTAGTATTAAGTGTGAATGTTATCACTTATTAATCCAACTTACAATGAGTTAACCTGGCAGCCTCTTAGGACCTCGGCCCCCATTGCAAGCCACTTCCTGACACTACATGCAGATATCCTACCCTAATGCTCATGGTATCATAATCATAAAGAAAGTCCATAAAATCATCAAATATCCACAATAAGAATCATCAAATATCCATGATAAAATCATCAAATATGCATAAAAGCATCAAATCTCCATGAGCAATATCCATAGAAAATCATGACTACAATAGCTCTCTATTGGCAACTGAAGTATCACTGATAATCAAAGTATCCATTGGTTCTTAATAACCAAAATATATCTCAACATAGATCACCATATCCATTGGTTCTCAACAAGCAACCAAGAATATCTCAAAAACATACTGATCGAAGACTCCAAAATGGTTGAGTCATACATGTCACAACATGACATCATCAAGAATAAATCCACATATTAGTCCCATCATGGCGACTAGAATATAACCAAGGATAACTGATTGATGACCAAAAATAATGGTTAAGTCAAGGGTCTCAAACATAAGATTCTCAACCTTAACATCAGTAATCACAACCAATACATAGAGCATTTCATCACATAATCATGGTTGGGTTTATAAAGATCGAGAAATAAAACATCATCATGACATCACAATCACATAACCCCCAAGCCTCTAGTAGACGTCCTATAGCTGGTCAACACTAGTCAACCCAAAACCCAAAACATTAGCATAAGGAATACACAATGTAAACACATGTTTTGGTTTTGCTAAGTTTCAAATTTAAATTCAAATGCGAAATTTCAGTTTATGTTTCCAAGTTTAAAGGAAGAATTTAAAAGATCATTTTGTACATTTGTACTATTTTTGGATGGATCAAAAGTTCCCTCTAAACTTCAGTTTCCAATTATAATATTTAAATAACGTTTCCACCAACTTCAATTTTCATATACTTTATATATTTTATAATCTTAAACTATTAATTAAATCTTAATAGTTTAAACTATAAGATTACAATACTATTCATCATTATAAAGATGAATTCTTAAATCTTTTATCTACAATTTTAAATCTTTTAATAACATATTTATATATTACATATATATATATATATATATATATATATATATATATATATATATATATATATATATATATATATATATATATATATATATATATATATATATATATATATATACATACATACATATATAATATATAATATTTATTTTCGCATTTTATAAAAATCGAATATTAATTTCGAATGATATTTCATAACAATCAAAATCGAATAACAAATTTTCTTTAACAAAGCCGAATTATACATGCCGTCAGCTGTCACCGAAGTGACTCTTGCCGCGGGTACCCTGCGACTATTACTATCGCAGGTACGCTGCATAGCAGGTACCGCGCGACCATTCTGAGCACGGGTACGGGGTGCGATTCCGCCCCCACCCAAATGTGCATTAATATATATTTTTTTTTAAAAATGTACAATCACAGCGCGATTTAATAATTGCGAAATACGTTTATTAAAATGTTTCCGCCCATAGTAAGGTATCCGACTTTTAACTCATATGAATATATAAATATATATTATATATATACATATGTATGTATATATATATAATATACAGAATCACAGTATATTTATAAAAATGATAATTTATGAATACAAGCTTTAATTTTCAGAATCTCTCTATGAAACTTATTTTTTCTAAATTTTTTGATAACTAATTCTAATGGGTTTGTCCATGAATTGCAACCCTAGCCCATGTCATTTTCAGATCCAAGCATATAGAATCCTCAAATAAATTGTATTTGCCCAAATTGAAAATGCATAATGAAGACATATGGAAGACACGAAGAAGACAGGGGAAAGCAAGATGCGGAAATAGCATAAGTGAAATCTCAAGAATCTACCCGGATTCTGATGCTATATCGCTCTCCCGCGGAACAAACGCCCTTCTACAGAAATCTTGAGTCCTCCAATGCTCCAATTGTTCTCCATGCTATCCACGCTATGTCCAAGCTTCTAAGGAAAGCCCGAATATATAGAGCTCTCAGGAAACCTCTAGAATGCTTCTAGAACTAGCTAGAAGGTGTCACCAACTAAGCATGGGCCTTTTTCCAACCTTTTTAATAAGCCCTAGGGTTGTAGACACCATGTGCTCAATTGATGCACTAACCCCTGTGTTGTTGACACATGAAAAATGGAGAAATACATTATTTCCCAAACAAGCTTATAACTCCAATTACTTTTTAATTAATTTCCATTTAAATATTTATAACTCCCATTTTAATTTAATAACTTTAATTTTAATTTTTATAACTCTTATTATTATTTGTTTATTAATTTGTTAGTATTTTATAATTATTATTTATTTTAATTTTCTAATTTTCTTTTTATTTAATTCTGTTCTCTCAATTAATTCTCCTTGAATTAATTATAATCAAAATATCAAAGATCATGATATTTAATCTTCTCAAATAATTAATTTATTAATTAAATCTATTTGTTGAGACTTAATTAATAGAAAATTCACCATAGACCTTCAGGATAAAATATGAAAACCCATCATAGGACAATTCATACAAAATCAGTCTAAAGGATTAAAAATCATGAAATATGTCATTCGACACATTCAGTGGGTGCTCAACTCTGATACTTGTCCTAACTCACTATGACAAATGGTTTTAGGGTTTGGGATTTGGACTTGAGAATTTATCTCCCTTCTCTTATCATTGAGATAGTACAATAGGGTACGCTCATCCTGGCAATTCAAGGAAGTCGATACCCGGTACCTGCAACCTACAGAAAAACCATGCATGTACATACAATATATATATAATGCTAAACTAAACAGGCAATGGCAGGAAGTGGTGCATCATCTAGATCCCGACTAAGCAGGTGACTACGACTCCCTTCCTTAACCACATCAGAAATGCCATACAATAAGAAAACACACACACCATACACATGCAAGTATGGGGTAAGTATCCATAATAAAACACATGAGATAATGAACCATCTAATTAAATAACAATAACAATATAATGATCATCATACATACATGAAATGTAAAGTCTAAATGATCTCATCATATAACAACTGAATCCATAACATAATGTTAGATAGTCTCAAAACAATACCACTAATCCATCAACATAATACTAGTCCATCAAAGTCTGATAATAATAGCAACAATGAGTCTAGAAAAGATGTGAACGAGGGTAGGCACTACAATGATAGAAAATGGAGTAAAATAATGTGGAGCCCATGTGCCCACCCAGTCACTCAACTCATAGTGATCCCGATCATACTGAAAACAACTAGGACAAAAGAAAGGTAGCTATCATTTCCAAATTATGGTCCATGTACTAGAATTAGACCTCAGAAATGAATAATTTTTTGATGAATCTCTAATAATAGAAGAATTTGATCTATCACCTTTAGACCCTTCCTCAACCAACCAAAAGAACTTATGTACTGCTGAATCAAAGTCCCCCACTGTGATAATGTTGAATTACACCAATCAACAATACTAAAAGCATCAAGAATCTATGCTCATAAAATACTCAATCACTACTTAACTAGAGCTCTCTTCATGCATGCCCATGCTCCATCATGTTCTGCTTTCCTATGGCTAGACCCAAAAAACTCCAAACATGATGCACCCCCTCTCTATGTGCATCATACACAACCAATAAAACATGCAAGCATTCTTGAATTGACTTGTGCAATTTTATTTGACCAAATGGTATATCTATCCATAGTAATGTCATGCTCCTATAAGAAATCAAAATTATTCTTGAAACAATGTTACACAAACTTGTGAGAGTGAGATCTATCATCACTAATGTAAAAATGGTGCTCTCTAATAATATTTTGATTATCTTTCTCACTATTATGAGCATATATGTATGTTATGTGGACAAAAATAACAATTTGAATAGAGTTGTAATACTGAGATTGTGTCTCATTGTGGGGCTGCAATGTGTAGTTCTTTGCAAAGTCAACAACTGATATAATAGTGCCGATGGGAAAAGTCTCCTTACACATTCTAAATTAATGATCCAACCATTGAGACCTATGAATATGCCTTGCATAATTGTAAAAAAAATTTCTTGAAATTTAAAATAAAACTAGCCACAATGATTTCTTTTGCAACCAATTCACATCTAGAGCCCTCACCTCCACTCTTCAATGTGTATTTTTCCATTTCATATACCATTTTTTTTTTACTATTGTCTTCCCAAGATCATTTTTGCACCCCTCATTGAAACATGTGTCAACCTTGGATAAGCCACCACATTGTGAACACTTTTAGTTTAAGTAAGCATTTCTTTAAAAGAAACAACCATCAACTCTAGGATAGAAAAAATCATCTAAAAAGTCTTGATGATTTTGGAAGCCTAGTAGCATCCCAATTCTCCAACATTTCATTACTATGCAAAGTAGAATAGATGGAGCATAATAGTTCATGGTGCAGAGAAAAGTCCACATGATATTGGCAACATGTATTTAGAATCTTAAGTGGCACACAATAAAATGGCTTCGAGGACTCAAAAAACCCTTTGTGATACATGCAATCTTGGATGACTCTCTCTAAATTGTTTGAACAACATAGTTTAACTTACCTCCAAATAATGTTTAGGATGTGGCATGTAGTCTCTAATGCCAATTCTCAACTTCAACAAGTCTTTAGCATTGGGTGAGCTATTGAGAAAGAAATGTGATTGTTAGGTTTGAAATGACAAAGAAGATTTTGGCAAAAGTCTACTAGCAAACAAATTCAGGTACCCAATCCCAAATTAGATATTCGATATGATTAACTTACTAGTAAGAAAAAGTCTGCACACAAAATTTGGAGGGACATAGAATTAACTTACTATAAATGATTATATACATTAATTGTATGTTATTTTGTAATCAATCATATGGGTCGAATGGGGTTGTAGGCTAACCTATGACCACCTTCGACCCATTTAATCATGACATGTGCTCCTAGGGGTATGACCCCCTTTGACCTATTTCATCACAACATGTGTCCCTAGGAGTATTAGGATACCTAGGGACATATGGTAATCAATCATATGGCTCAAATGGGGTCCAACGCTAAGCTACAACCCTCTTCGATCCATTTAATCACAACATATATCCCTAGGGGTTGTATAACCTCTAGGGACATATCCTAATCAATCTTAAGGGTTGAATGGAGTCATAGGCTAACCTATGACCCCTTTCAACCCATTTAATTATGACATGTGTCACTAGGTGTCTTCAAACCCCTAAGGACATATGGTAATCAATCATTTGGGTTGAAGGAGGTCGTAAGCTAACTTATGAGCCTCTTCGACCTATTTCATCATGACATGTGTCCCTAGGGGTCCTAGGAGCCCTAGTGACATATCATAATTAAACATAAGGGTCAAATGGGATTGTATGCAAACTTATGACCCCCTTTAACCCATTTCATCATGATATGTGTCCCTAGGGCCTCTAGGGACAGATCATAATCGATCATATGAGTTGAATGGGGTCGTAGGCTAACCTATGACCCCCTTCAACCCATTTCATTACAACATGTGTCCAAACATATGGTAATCAATCATATGGGTCAAAGGGATCATAAGCTAAACTAAAACCCCCTTTGAACCATTTCATTGTGACATGTCACCCCTAGGGACATATGGTAATTGATCATAACGGTCAAAGGGGTTGTAGGTTCGACCCATTCTATCATGACATGTGTCCCTATGGATCCTAGCACCCCTAGGGACATATTGTAATCAATCATAAGAGTCAAAGGATGTCATAGACTAATTTATGACCCCCTTTAACCCATCAATCATGACATGTTTCCCTAGAGGTCCTACAACCCTTAGGGACATATGGTAATCGATCATGTGGGTCAAATGGGGTCATAAGCTAACCTATGACCCCCTTTGATCTATTTCATCATGACATGTTTCCTTATGGGTTCTAAAGATATGGTAAGTGATCACATAAGTTGAATGGGGTTGTAGGTAAACCTACAATTGCTTTTGACCCATTTTATCATGACATATCTCCCTAAGGGTCTAAAGGCCCCTAGGGACATATGGTAATCAATCACATTGGTTGAAAGGGGTCGTAGGTTGACATATGACCCTCTTTGACCCATTTCATCACGACATGTGTCCCTAGGGTCCCTGGGACCCCTAGGGACATATGGTAATCAATCAAATAGGTTGAAGGAGGTTGTAGGTCCCCTTCAACCCATTTAATCATGACATACATATCATAAAACATCTTAATGGTCAAATGGGGTCATAGGCTAACCTACGAACACCTTTGACCCATTTTATCATGACATGTGTCCCTTGGGGTCCCCTAGGGACATATGGTAATTGATCATATGGGTTAAAGGGACTTATTTTCTAACCCATGACCCCCTTTGATGCATTTAATTATGACATGTGTCCCTAGGGGTCCTAGGACCCTTAGGGACATATGACAATTGATCATATGGGTCGAAGGGGATCATAGGTTAACCTCTGACCCCCATTGCCCAATTTCATCATGACATGTGTCCCTAGGGGTCCCAAAAACCCTAAGGACATATGGTAATCTATAATATGGTTTGAATGGGGTTGTAGGCTAACCTACAATCCCCTTTGACCACCATGGACATATGGTAATCAATCATATGGATTGAAGGGGGTCGTAAGGTAACCTATGAACCACTTTGACCCATTTAATCATGACATGTGTTCCTAGGGGTCCTAGGATTGCTAGGGACATATTGTAATCTATCTTAAGGGTCGAATGGGGTCATAGCCTAACCTAGACCCCCTTCAACCCATTTAATTGTGACATGTTCCCCCAAGGGTCCTACGACCCCTAGGGACATATGTTAATTATTACAACTTCAAGGGGGTCATTGGCTAACCTACAACCCACTTCAAAAACATTCATCATGATAGGTGTCTTTAAGGGTCCTAAGACCCCGATGAACATATCATAATTGATCATAAGGGTCAAATGAGGTTGTAAGCTAACCTGCAACCCACTTCAATCCATTTTATCATAATATGTGTCACTAGGGGTCCTAGGACCCCTAGGGACATATTGTAATTTATCATATGGGTTGAATGGTGTTGTAAGCTAAGCTACAATACCTTTTGACCCATTTCTTTATGAAATGTGGTTCTTAGGTTCCTAGGACTACTAGGGACATATTATAATTGATCATATAGGTAAAAGGGGGTCGTAGGCTAACCTATGACCCAGTTTGACCCATTTCATCATGAAATGTATACATAGGGGTCCTCGGACCCCTAGGAACATATGGTAGTCAATTATATGGGTCAAAGGGGGTCGTAGGCTAACCTACAACTCCCTTCAACCCATTTCAAGCCTACAACCTCCTTCAACCCATTTCATCATGACATATGTCCCTAGTGGTCCTAGGACCCTAAGGACATATGGTAATTGATCATAAAGGTTGAAAGCAATCATAGGATAACCTACAACTCCCTTCAACACATTTGATCACTACATGTGTCCCTAAGAGTCTTAGGACCCCTAAGAACATATCGTAATTGATTATAAGGGTGGAAATGAGTCATAGGCTAACCTACAACCCCCTTTGACCCATTTAATCATGATAGGTATTCCTAAGAGTCCTACAACTACTAGGAACATATAGTTATCGATCATATGGGTCAAATGGAGTCGTAGGCTAACCTACAACCCCTTTTGACCTATTTTATTATGACATGTTTCCATGTTCCTATGACCCCATTAGACCCATATGATCTGGACATGTGCCCCTAGGTGTCATAGGACCCCTAAGGATATATGGTAATTGATCACATGGATTGAATGGGGTCATAGGCTAAACTATGACCCCCTTTGACCCACTTTATCATGACATGTGTCCCTAAGGATCCTAAGATGAAGATATAGTAATGAATCATATGGTTCAAATGGGGTCATAGGCTAACCTATAATCACCTTCGACCCATTTCATCATGACATGTGTCCCTAGCAATCCTAGGAACCCTAGGGACATATGGTAATTGATAATTTGCATTGAAGGGGTTCATAGGATAACCTGGGGGGCCCTTTGGCCCATTTAATCGAGACATATGTCCCTAGTGGTCCTAGGAGCCTTAGGGACATATTGTAACCCATCTTAAGGGTTGAATGGGGTCCTAGGCTAACCTATGACACTGTTCAACCCATTTCAGCATGAAATGTGTCTGTATGGGTCCTAAGACCCCTAGGGACATATCATAATTTGTCATAATGGTTGAAGGGGCTCATATTTCATAGGATAACCTATGATCCCTTTCAACCCATTTCATCATGACATATGTCTCTAGCCACATATGGTAATCGATCATATGGGTCAAATGGGGTCGAAGGCTAACCTACAACCCCCTTCAACCTATTTCATCATGACATGTGCCCTTAAAGGTCCTAGGATCCCTAGCGATATATGGTAATCAAACATATGAGTCTAATGGGGTCGTAGGAAAACCTACAAACCCATTCAACCCATTTCATCATGACATGTGTCCCTAGGGGTCCTAGGACCCATACAGACATATTATAATCAATCATGTGGGTCAAAGGGTGTGGTAGCCTAACCTATAACCCCCTTCAACCTATTTCACCACATCATGTGTCCCTAGTGGTCCTAAGACCCCTAGTGTTAATCAATCATATGGGTCGAATGGGGTCATAGAATAATGTACAACTCCCTTTAACCCATTTTATTGTGATGTGTCCCTAACAGTCCTAGGAACTCTAGGTACATATGCTAATTGATCATAATGGTCGAAGAGGGATGTAGGAAAACCTACAACCAACTTTGACCCATTTCATTGTGACATGTGTCCCAAGGACCCCTAGGGATATATTATATTCGGTCCTAAGGGTCAAAGGGGGGCACAGGCTAACCTAAGACCCCCTTTGAATGATTTCATCATGACATATGTCCTTAGGTGTCCTAGGCCCCCTAGGGACATATAGTAAATTATCATATGGGTAGAATGGGGTTGTAGGCTAACATATGATGTCCTTCCACCTATTTTATTGTGACATTTGTCCCTAGGGGTCCGAGGAGCCCTAGGGACATATCGTAATTGATCATATAGGTCAAATAGGGTAATATTCTATCCTTTGACCCCCTCCAACCCATTTAATCATGACATGTGTCCCTAGGGGTCCTAGGACACCTAGGGACATATTGTAATCCATCTTAAGGGTTGAATGGTGTCATAGGCTAACTGATGACCACCTTCAACCCATTTAGTCATGATATGTGTCCCTGGAGGTCCTAGGACCCCTAGGGACATATAGTAATTGATTATATGGGTTGAAGGGGATTGTAGACTAACCCACAACCCACTTCCACTAGTTTCATTGTGACATGTGGGCCCGAGGGGACATATCATAATTGGTCATAAGAGTTGAAGGGGGTCATAGGCTAAGTTCAATCCATTTCATCACAACATGTGTCCATAGGGGTCTTAGGACCCCTAGGGACATCTTAATTGATGATATGGGTTGAATGGGGTTGTAAGGTAACTTATGACCCCTTTCAATGCATTTCATTGCCACATGTGTCCTTAAAGATCCTAGGACCCCTCAAGACATATTGTAATCAATCATATTGGTCAAAGGGGGTTGTAGGCTAATCTACAACCCCCTTTGACACATTTCATTGTGAAATGTGCCCCTAGGGGTCCTAGGACCCCTAAAGATATATGGTAATTGATCATATGGGTCAAACAGGGTCATAGGGTAACCTACGACCCCCTTCGACCCATTTCATCATGACATGTGACCCTAGCAGTCCTAGGACCCCTAGAGACATATGGTAATTGATCATAAGGGTCAAAGGGGGTTGTATCCTAACCTACAACCCCTTTTGACCTATTTCATCACAACATGTAGCCCTAGGGGTCATAGGACCACTAGGGACATATTGTAATCGATCATAAGGGTTGAAAGGGGTTGTGAGATAACCTTTGACCCCTTCAACCCATTTGATTATGACATGTGTCCATAGTGTTCAAGAACCCCTAGGGACATATGGTAATTGATCATTTGACTTGAAGGGGGTCGTAGCCTAACCTAGGGCCCCCTTTGACTCATTTGATTAAGACATGTATCATTCATGACTATGTTACATTCATGACTTGATGGGGACACAACCCAAGTACAAAATGGACACAACAGGAAAGGGAAAATTTTATTAACTGTAAAAATTATGCTAGTACACTTAGTGTAGAGAAACAGACTCCAAAACATGCCCTAAGGGCTTACAATAGCATAAGTCTGGAGATAAATTGTTCTCCCAGTACCTTCTCTCAAACTCCACTCCGAATTGCTTTTTACAATGCCAGAAATGTCCTTAAATAGACCTCAGAGTGTTAACGATTAGGAATACATTCTAGAAAGTGCTAGTAGGCATCCACCAACCAAATAGAAGGCTCCAAAAGCCATGTTAGAAGTTGACATAAAACTAGAAGAGTCTAGAAACAGTAACTAAACTTCTAGGAGGCATAACTTTTGAACCATAGCTTCGATTGACAAACCGTTTACATTTTCAGAAAGCTCTTGAAGCGCTCTATAGCCCTATGGATCAGGTTTTCTCATCTCTCATTTTTTTGGCCCTTTTTGAGGTCATTTAATGCCCCTAACTTGACTTTGAAGCATTCTTAGGAGGTCTCCAGAAATCAAAAAATTGTGATAACTTTCAAACCGTGGGGCCTTTTGACCTGATTCTTTTTCTAGAATGCTCTAAATTACAATTACATTCATCTGAACAATTTACACCTTCTAGTTCACAAAAATGATGGATCAATTACATACTCCTTTTTTTTTTTGCATTTACATGTATCCTAAGGTGATTAAAAACTCTAACCCAAAACACTGATAGTGGAACTGTGAGAGTTGGAACCTTTATTTGACCCAAATGGGTATCTAGAAATCAAAACACATGAAACAAAAACTAAGTCTAAGTACATTTTTTTGGGTGACATAGGATTGCCCTTATACCTCTAGATGCTCTTGCATCATGACTACGTTTGTCATTGATGTTAATATTAGTTTTTATGGTATTTTTCAGAAGAACAATGGTAAAGATCAAGTTGGTATGGATAGATCATTGAGTATTTTCACTAGCAAGGTCAAAGGGAGATATTACTAAGTATCTATTATATGCATCTAACCTTGGGAGAAAAATATATTAAGTCTAGAAGAATTTATGCAAGTTTTGGTGAAGACTATTTTGAGATAGAGTTTACAAAAGCATGTTTTGGTAAACTTGTTATATCTCTTAGAAGATATATTATTCTAAGAGGCAAGGTTAAAGGTGTATAGAAGACATGTTGGAGATGATGTGGCTAATATCACTCATCATAATATTACATGTATGGAAAGTTATTCAAGTTACAAGGTGACATATTGATATTATTGCTAAGTATAACATGTTCTTAGTGAGCTCCTATAATAATTAATTGAGAAGGTGTAATATCTGACTCAGGGAATTGTTTCATGAATTTGGTATAAAGCAAGGACATTTTAATTTTTTATGGAAGAATCATTTCATGAAGCGTGAGGAGAGGAATGATATGCTAGGATAAGCAATGCAGAGTGTTAGTTTGTGGTGACTGATTAGGAAAGTACTGTACATACTTCATAAATTCCTTGGGATTTCATACTTGTATAAAAGGGCTTAGGGTTAGGTTTGTTTTATATAGTTGTCATGCAATATTGGTTCTTGCGGCAGTATTGAGCTATAAGGGATTACGGATTGTAATCAGGTTGTAATCACTAGATTGTAATAATATCATACTTTCTATTTGGTGGACTAACCCAAGTATTGGGTGAACCACATTAAATCTTAGTGCCTTGTGTTCTTTTCTATGTGATCTATTATTTTCTATTATTGGTTATATTTTCATGTAATTATTATTTTCTATCCATGGCTTAATCCTAACAGGTAGTATCAAAGCGAGGTTGTTTTTCAATTATCCTCTGCAGGAAAGTCTCACGGTTGAGTGGGAGTCTCACAGTTGAGTGAGAGTCTCATAGTTGAGTGGGAGTGATGGTAGATGAGGGTAAGCTAAGGGTTTATAGGTTTAACAGGAAGAACTTCCAGTTATGGAAGATGCAAATGGAAGACTATCTTTATCAGAAGTATTTATGGAAGCTGTTGGAAGGCAAAGCCAAGAATTAGGGATCTATGTCAAATGATGAACGGGATCTTTTGGACTAAAAGGCACTTGGAAGCATTCAATTATGCCTGGCACCATCAGTGGCATTTAATATTACAAAAGTGAAGATGATAGAAGAATTGATGCAAACCCTAGCGAAACTATATGAAAAGCCCTCTTCTTCAAACAAGGTATTTCTCATGAAGCATTTATTTAATATGAAATTGGCAGAATGTGGATCTATTGCATATCATTTAAATGAGTTTAATATTATTACTAGTCAGTAATCTTCTATGGGTATTAATTTTGATGAAGAAATTAGGGCTCTCTTAATTTTGTGTTCTTTGCCTGAAAGCTAGAATGGCTTGGTAATGGCTCTGAGTAATTATGTTCCTAGATCTAGTACCCTAAAATATGATGATGTGATCAATGTTATTTTGAGTGAGGAAACTCATAGGAAAACCTCTGGTGGATCTACATTAGGAAGTTCTTTGAATGCACAAGGTAGGGGCAGAATGACTAAGAGAGGAAGTAACTCTGGAAATCATGGGAAATCAAGAGGAAAGTCAAAAAGGAGGAGGTCTCAATTGAGAGGACTGAATGACTACTGGTACTATGGAAAACTAGGGCACAAAAAGAAAGATTGTTGGAATTGAAAGAAAAATGAAGGAGATAAATCAAATGGAGACAAGGAAGAAAATGTGGTAACAAATCTGAAGAGGATGCTTTTCTTCTATCTTTAGACAGTGTTGATGATTCATGGGTTTTATATTCTAGTGCTTCATTTCATGCTACACCTCATAGAGGTTATTTCATTGATTATGTCCAAGGGGATTTTGAACTTTGATTATTTGGGGGATAATGAACCCTATTAGATTGTTGGAAAGGGAAAATTTAAGATCAAATTGCAGAATGGGAATCATATTCTACTACATGAGGTAAGACATGTTCCAAGGCTGAGTAGGAATTTAATTTCAATAGGGAAACTCGGTAATGAGGGTTGTGTAGTTACTTTTAATGATAAAAATTGGAAGGTTTCAAAAGGTTCTCTTGTAGTAGCAAAAAGTGTGCAAGTAGGCACCTTATCTTTGTACAGGTCATATTGTTCCTTCTACTTTAATTATTTCAGAGAAAAATTAATGTTCAGGAACAGTTGCTGCAATTGAGTAGAGAGAACAAATAGCTACTGTAAATTTTGATACAGCACTATGGCACAATAGCTTTGGGCACATGAGTGAGAAAGGTTTGAAAGTACTTCATTCAAAGAAAATTTTACCAGGTCTAAAATGTGTTAATATGGATTACTGTGAAAGTTGTCTATATGGAAAACAAAAGAGAGTGAATTTGTGAAGACTGTGAAGGAAAACAAAAAAGAGAAATTAGAGCTTGTGCATACCGATGTATGGGGACTGGCTCAAGTATCTTCCCTTGGTGGCTCTCATTATTATGTTACATTAATTGATAATGCAACTAGAAAAGTATGGGTTTATTTCCTTAGACAAAAATTTGATGTATTTCAAACTTTTAAGAAATGGAAATGCTTGGTTGAAAATGAGACTGGTAAGAAATTAAAATGTCTTAGATCTGATAATTGTGGTAAGTTTTGTAGTCATGAATTTGAAGATTATTGCTCCACTAATGGTATTTGTAGATCGAAAACTATTCCAAAGACTCCATAGGAAAATGGAGTGGCTGAATGTATGAACAGGACTATAATGGAGCACGCAAGGAGCATGAGGCTATATGTTGGGTTGCCCTTACACATGTGGGAGAAGGCTATCAATACTACTATATATTTGATTAATAAAGGTCCCTCTACTCCTTTGGGGTATGGTATTCCAAAGGAAGCATGGACTGGTAAGAAGGTGAGTTATTCTTTTCTCAAAACCTTTGGTTGTGAAGCATTTTCTCACATAGATTCTAAAAATAGAACCAAGTTGGAAGCTAAGTCAAAGAAATGTGTATTTGTTGGATATGGCATTAATGAATTTGGTTATAGGCTTTGGTATTTTGAAAATCAGTAAATTGTAAGAAGCAAGGATGTCATATTCAATGAGAATGTGTTGTACAAAGATCTATTGCAGCAACATGAGAAGAGAGAAGATGATTATGTAGTGCTAGATGATACTCCAAAATTTGATGTTCTAGCCATTCCTCATGATGTGCAACAATTGCAACAATTGCAACAACAAATACCACACACACTAGTGAATGTTAGATGGTCAACAAGGCAAATTAGACCTCCACAAATATTTTCTCCCGCTTTGTATTCTATTTTGCTTACTAATGTTGGTGAACCTAAAAGTTATGATGAAGTTGTGCAGGTGGATACTAAAATTTAGTGGGAGTTTGCAATGAAAGAAGAAATGGACTCTTTGCTGAAAAATAAAAGTTAGGATTTATGCAAGTTGCATGTAGGTAAAAGAGCTTTACAGAATAAGTGAGTTTATAGGTTGAAAGAAGAGGAAGGAGGTAAGAAAATATTTAGATCCAAGTTAGCTGTGAAAGGATTTGTACAAAAAAAGGGCATTGATTTTGATGAGATATTTTCTCCTTTTGTTAAGATGACTTCTATTTGTACTACAGGGATTTGTAGTCAAAGGTAAGGAGAACTTAGTGTGCAAATTGAAGAAAAGTTTTTTGGGCTTGAAGCAAGCACCTCGGCAATGGTATCTAAAATTTGATAGTTTTATGCATGAGCATGGTTATAGTAGGTGTCATTTAGATCATTTTTTCTACTTTAAGAGGTTGGATGATGATAACTACATTATTTTATGTTTATATATCGATGATATGCTTGTAGTTGGATCTAACATGGATCACATTAAGGGGTTGAAATGCCAATTAGCACATGCATTTGCTATGAAGGATTTGGGGGTAGGAAAATAAATCCTTGGTATGAAGATTTGCATAGATAGGAGGAATAGAATATTGATGCTATCTTAGGCTAATTATGTTGAGAAGGTGTTGCAATGTTTCTCTATCGACAATGCTAAAGTTGTCAGAACACTTTTACCCGGTCATTTGAAGTTGACTTAGGAGATGTGTCCCAAGACATAAGGAGAAGAGGATAAGATGTCCAAGGTACCCTATGCTTTAGTTGTAGGAAGCTTGATGTATGCTATCATATGTACTATTCTAGATATTACACATGCAGTAGAAGTTGTTAGCAGGTATATGAGTCATCTAGGAATTTGAGCATTGGAATGTAGTAAAATGGATTCTTAGATATTTGAGAGGAACATCCAATAAATGTTTACACTATAGGAGCTCTACTATTGATTTATAGGGCTATGTTGACTTATATTTGGCAAGGGATATTAATACCATGTAGATTACTATAGGTTATGTCTTTACTATTGGTGGGATAGCCATGAGCTAGGTTTCTAGGTTACAAAAGGTTAATGATTTATCCACTACAGAAGCAGAGTATATGACTGCTATAGAGGTAGGAACGGAGATGATATGGCTTTGATTCTTTTTGGAATAAATGGGACATCCTCAAAAGGATAATTATTTTTTTACAGATAGTCAAAGTACCATTCATCTTGCAAAGAATTCATCTCTGCATTCAAAGACCAAACACATATGGTTGTGGTACCATTTCATTCGGTCAGTTTTGGAGGATGGATAGTTAAAGTTGAAGAAGATACATACAAATGATAATCTAGTAGATATTTTGACAAAGGTAGTAACAAGGGAGAAGCTAAACTCCTCTTCAACTTTGGTTGGTCTTCTAGATTGAACATGAATAACAGAACAATAGAGTCCAGGATGGTTTGATCCAGTGGGAGCCTCATGGAGTAGCAACATCACTACAGGATTAGTCTCCAAGTGGGACATTATTGTTTAGTGTGGAGCTTGATCAGTCCCTAAGTGGGAGATTGTTAGTTTTTAGTGACTGATCAGGAAAGTACTATACATACTTCATAAATCCTTTGGGGTTCGGGGCATTGACCCAAAAAAAAATTAGTTCTATTTGTAGATTTACCATTTTGTAGATTCGCCACTAAAGTAGTGGCTAATATTCACCAATTTATGGCCAACATGTAGCAACCCTAAAGCAATCTAATGCTTGTATAAAAGGGCTTAGGGTTAGGGTTGTTTTATACAGTTGTGATGCGAAATTGGTTCTTGCGATGGTATTGAGTTGTAAGGGATTACAGATTGTAATCAGGTTGTAATCACTGGATTGTAATAATATCAGACTTGTTGTTTGGTGGATGTAACCTAGGGATTGATGATATTGGATCTTGAAAAAATTAGAAAAGACAATTATTGTTAAAATTGCACTAGAAATGTGTACTAAGGATGAGAGATAACTTTTCATGTGCAATATAAGAGCTGGAGAAGCACTATTATCTAAACTTTATGAAATAGAGTACAATTAGGTAAAACCAATTTATACTCTCATAAGATTTTGAAAGTTTTGGAAAATAGTTTTGAAGGTGATGAACAATCCAAGAAAATGAGTCTATAAATATGGATTTATGCATTTTAAGATGCTAAAATGATGGAAGATGAACCTATAATAACATATATAGGTAGAATATCAAAAATTATTGTAGGTATTTGATCTCAAGGAGGAACCAAGGAAGACGATGAGGTGATCTGGAAGATATTGAAGAGTTTAATGCCACCATTTAAGCAAGAAGTTCAAATGACACAATTGAGAATGAGCTTAAATAGTATGGAGAATTGTCTAGAATAGAGATAGCTTTTAATGCCATAAACATTCGACCTAGTCTATCAAGGAGCACAAGTGCTAGAGGAGATTTTACTAGTAGTAGAAGATCTGATGAGGATAGAAAGATAGAAGAATGAGTAGCTCTTCTTGTAAGAAGAGAAAAAGATGGTAATAAAATATTTAAATTTTGGACTTGTAATGAGTTTGGTCATTATGCATCTAAGTGTCCTAAAAGAGAGAAAATGTATAAAGGAAAGTTCAAACCTAGAAGAGATAGAGATCTTTTGTATGCCAATAAAGAAGATGAATCTAATGAACAAGCAGTAATTTCTAGTGATGATGAAATAGGATTTGTAGCTATTAAGAAGAAAGTCTAGAGAAAATGGCTATGATATCATAGGTTGAAAATAAATCTAATTAGATAATTGATAGTGGTTGTTCGCAACATGACTAGTGATATAAAAAAAAATTTAGCTTCAAAAGTTATGATGGAGGCATTATTAGAGTTGGAAATAATGTAGCTTGCCATGTTACAATTATTGGATCTATAACTCTTAATGGTAAGACTAAGACTGAGTATGTATATTTTGTTGATGGTTTGAAACACAATCTTTTGAGTGTTGGACAACTAGTGGATACAAGTTATCAGTTGTAGTTCACAAAGAAGACATGCATGATCAGTGACAAAGATGGAAAGGTAATTGGAACAAGAACCAGATCTAGAGGTAATGTATTTCAGCTAAATTTGGTTGCAAAGGTAGATGATAGTTGGTTATGGCATACGAGATTTTTTCATATAAACTTTGACAACATTGTGAAAACTAGTAATATGTTTATAGTTGGATATGTTACTAAGATTGTAAAGACTACAAACATAATTTCCCAGTAAGAAATTTAATACTATAGAAAAGTTGGAGATTGTACACACAGATCTTAGTGGTCCTACAAAGACTAAAAGATTTTATGGTGAAATTTACTTCTTGATTATTGTTGATGACTTTACTACAATGATGTGGGTTGCATTTCTTAAAGAAAAATCTAAGGCATTTGACAAGTTCAAGATATTCAAGAATAGAGTTGAGAATGAATTGGGTATGAAGATAAAATGTTTAAGATTAGATAGAGGAGGAGAGTTTACTTCAAATGAGTTTAACATCTTTTGTGAAGCTAATGGAATCTAAAGACAACTTTCAACTCCTAGAACTCCTGAACAAAATGGCATTATAGAAAGAAGAAATAGGTTAGTAGGAAAAGCAACAAGAGATATTTTAGCTGAGAATGATATATCTAAGATTTTTTTGAAAGAAGTTGCGAATACAACATTTTACACTATGAATAGAGTGCAAGTAAAGAAAGACACAAACAAGATCCCTCATGAACTATGGTTTGGTCACTCACCTACAGTTAGGTATTTCAAAATTTTTGGTAGCAAATGTTATATCAAAAGAGATGATGGTGTTGGTAAATTTGATGCAAGAAGTTGTGAAGGTATATTTCTTATTTATTCATTGAAAAAGAATAGCTTATAGATTATATAATCTAAGAACTAAGACTATTGTTGAAAGTGCAAGTGTAAGAGTTCATGAGAAATTTAGGATACAAAAAAGAATAGTTGACTACAATTCTGATGATGCAAATATTGTTGTTATTAAACCAAGGAATGATGAAGTATTCTTTGAGACTAACAATCATTTGCAAAATGAAGGTGAGTAAATTTAGGAACAAAGTTTAGAATCGAGAATTATGCCAAGAGTTGAGATAACAACTCCTACTTCTGGTAAGCATATGAAAAAGAATCATTCACCAAAGTAGATCATCGGTAGTAGAGATAAAGGTGTGATGAAAAGAAGTAGAATCAATGATTGATATCTCAAGTAGAACCAAAGAATGCAGATGATGCATGCAAATATGACCATTGGAAGAAAGATATGAAAGAAAAATTGGATCAAATAGTGAAGAAATGAAAAGAAATTTGAAATGAGCATGATAGGGGAAATGAAATACTTCCTAGGATTATAGATTGTGTAGGATAAAGAAGGAATCTTTATTTCTTGGACTAAGTATTTGAAAGATCTACTAAAAAGGTTTGGTTTGGAAACATGTAATTAACTAGTTAGAACACCTATTATAACTTGACACAAGTTATCTACAAAGGATGCGACACCTATTGTTGAGCAGAAGAAGTATAGATCTATGATATGAGGATTACAATATATGACTCACACAAGGCTAGATATAGAAAATGTAGTTGGAATTGTTGCAAGACTTCAAGAAGATCCCAGAGAAGCACATTATTTAGCAATTAAAAGGATATTTAGATATACAAAGGGAACACCATAGTTTGGATTATGGTACCAATGA
The DNA here is from genome assembly GCA_028749045.1 of Cupressus sempervirens. Lineage (NCBI taxonomy): Eukaryota > Viridiplantae > Streptophyta > Pinopsida > Cupressales > Cupressaceae > Cupressus > Cupressus sempervirens. The sequence continues at coordinate 163,734,463 of CM053790.1, read as the reverse complement.
TTTCATTTGATAAGCTCATACTAATGATGATTAGGCAGGAAGTATGGATGATAAAAAGAGCACTAGTGGTAGAGCATTTTTTCTTTGAGGAAGATTGGTCTCTTGGATAAGAAAGAAGTAGGATTATATCTTACAGAGTACAACAAAGATAGAATATGTTGCAGTAGAAAACAATTGTAATTAAGTTGTTTGGATGAAGCAGATGTTGAAGGATATAAGGATAGAATTCAGCGAGCTTGTTGTCATACATTGTTGATATGTCTAAGAATCTAGTGTTGTATTCTAAGACTAAGTACATTTCTATTAAATATCACATGTTGAGGGAGAAATTTTTAGAAAAGGAAATTAGATGGAAGTATGTAAGAACCAAAGAGAAGATTGTAGATATTTTTACTAAGCCTCTTGACAAAGATACTTTTGAGTATTTGCAAGGTATGCTAGGGGTTATGCCCCTACCTACATCAGAGTAATGATTCAAGAGTGCATCATTTTAGCAATACCAAGCACTATTGTTTGTCTAGACTCAATGAAAATGCTTCCTATATGAGGGAGTATCTATGATGGAAAGAGTCATCTAGGACCCTTGATAGATGTTTTTTTGAATAGTGTCTTTAGACACATGAGTAGGTCAAAGATAGTTGTTGTAGTGTTAGATGGTTGCTAAAACCTTTGACATTGATGTCAATGGGGTAGACATTATAGCATGAAAAACATTTTTATATAGAGCACATTGAGGTATATCAATAGGGAGAAGCATCTATGATTGATGAAGAGGATTTGAAAAAAAAATGACAACAGTCTTTAACAGTTGGTATTCTTGGAACTATATGTTTCTCATCTATGTTACCATCAATGCCAAATGGAGAGATTGTTGGAAGCATGAATTCTAATGATATTCTTATGGGGGATTATTTTATAAACATAATTAGATCATTATTTTGATGATATGTTATATTCATGACTATGTTTGTCATTGATGTCAACATAGCAGGTTTTTTTGGTATTTGATAGAAGAACAGTGGTAAAGATCAAGTTGGTATCGACATATCATCAAGTATTTTCACTAGAAAGGTTAAAGAGAGATACTATTAATTGTCTAGTGTATGTACATAACCATGGGAGAAAATATATTAAGTTTGGAAGAAGTTATGCAAGTTTTGGTGAAATTTTTTCTGAGATAGAGTTTACAAAAGCATGTTCTGGTAAACTTGTTATATCTCTTAGCAAAGTTGTTATTCTAACAAGAAAACTTAAAGGCATGTAGAGGACATGTTGGAGATTATGTGGTTAAGCTCTCAAGATATAAGGTGAAAGATTGATGTTATCGTTAAGTATAACATGTTCTTAATGAGGTCCTAAAATAATTAATTGAGAAGGTGTAATAGCTGACTCTAAGAATTTTTTTTCAAATTAAGTATAAAGGAAAGACATTTTCCTTTATTATGGAAGAATTATTGCATGAAGAAAAAAGAGAGGAATAGTAAAGAAAAAAGTTGATATGCAAGGATAAGCAGAGCAGAACAATGTTGGTGAAAACTTCATTACTGAGGTTTTATTTTAAGATTTGAGGTTTGATATTTGGATGTGAGGTTTGTGAGCTATTCTACAAGGTCTGATAGTGATTGGTCTAGTTGATAGGACAAAGGAAAGAGGTTAAAGCACAGTATGAATAATTATTCTACAAGAAATAGTTGAGAGATCAGTTGGACAATGAAGTTCAGTGGTCTTGCTCTAGAAGCTGTTTGGGCAGTGGGTTCTTCTGCCTTCAACAACTCCTAACAGAGTTGCAATTTCCTAATAGGGATTCAAAGTCTCCTAATAGGGACTCTTATGTATTGAATGTGTTTATAGACTCCTAATAAGTTCCATCCTCTAACAAGGAATATATATGTATATATATACATATATATATATATATATATATATATATATATATATATACATATACATATCTATACATATATGTATATATAAATATAAATATATATATACATATACATATATATATACATATATATATGTATATATATATGTATATGTATATATATATACATATATGTATGTATATATATATACATATATGTATATATATACATACATATATGTATATATATATATATATATATATATATATATATATATATCAGTATATCATTGTGGATATCATTCTCACCAAGGTTTTCCTTCTGATCAAGGGTTTTCCTAATTAACAAATCTAGTGTAATTGTGTATGCTCATCTTTTTATGGTTATTATTTACTTTTATTGGGTGGTTAATATTAATTAACATTGATAAATGTTTTAATTGGATAATTGATTCACCTCGCTCTCAATTTTCTTGGTGGACTATTATTTCTAACAGTTAAGGGTCAAAAGGTTTTGTAGGCTAACCTACAACCTCATTCAACCCATTTCATCATGACATGTGTCCCTATGGGTCCTAGGAACCCTTTGGACATATCATAATTGATCATGTAAGGGTTGATGGTGGTCATAACCTATCCTATGACCCCCTTCAACCCATTTCATCATGACATTGTCCCTAGGGGTCCTAAGTCCCCTAGGGACATATGGTAATCAATCATATGGGTCAAAAGAGGTTGTAGGCTAATCTACATCCCCCTTTGACTCATTTCATTGTGACATGTGCCCCTAGGGGTCCTATGATCCCTAGAAACATAGGGTGATCAAACATATGAGTTGAATGGGGTCATAGGCAAGCCTACAACCCCTTTTGACACATTTCATCACCACCAGTGTCCCTAGGTGTCCTAGGACCCTAAGGGATATATAGTAATTGAACATATGAGTCAAATGGAGTTATAGGCTATCATACAACCCCCTTCAAGCTATTTCATCATGACATGTGTCCCTAGGGGTCCTAAGACACCTAAGGAAATATCATAATCGATCATATGGGTTGAACAAGGTAGTAGGCTAACCTACGACCCTCTTTGACCTGCTTCATCATGACATGTGTCCATAGGGGTCCTAAGAACCCTAGGGACATATGGTAATCAATCATATGGGCTGAATGTGGTTGTCAACCCATTTTATCTCAATGTGTGCCCCTTGGGGTCCTAAGAACATATGATAATCAATCATATGGGTCAAATGGGGTCCTAGGCTATCCTACAACCCCCTTTGAACCATTTGATTGTAACATGTGTCTCTCAGATTCCTTGGACCCTAAGGGGCACATGTTGTGATGAAATGGGTTGAAGGGGGTCATAGGTTAGGCTATGACCTTATTTGACCCATATTTCTAGGGATCTTAGGATCCCTAGGCTCATATGGTAATAAATCATATGAGTTGAATTGGGCCTTAGGCTAACATACAATCTCTTCAATCCATTTCATCGTGACATGTGTCCCTAGGGGTCCTGAGAACCCTAGAGACATATCGTAATTGATCATAATGGTTGAGGGGGTTGTAGGCTAACCTATGACCCCCTTCAACCCAAATCAACATGACTTGTATTCTTAGGGGTCCTGGGATGCCTAGGGACACATGGTAATCAATCATATGGTTTAAAATGGTTTTTAAGCTAACCTACAACCCCCTTCAAACCATTTCATTATGACATCTATCTCTAGGGGTCCTAAGACCCCTATGGATGTATGGTAATCAATCATATGAGTTGAATGGGGTTATAGGTTAACATATGACCCCCTTTAACCCATTTCATCATGGCATGTGTCCCTAGCACTCCTATAACCCCTAGGGACATATGGTAATAAATGATATGGGTTGAATGGGGTGGAAAGCTAACCTATGACCCCTTTCGACCCATGTCATCATGACATGTGTCCTTAGGGGTCCCAAGACCCCTAGGGCATATGGTAATTAATCATATGGGTCAAAGGGGGTCATAAGCTAACCTACCACTTATTTTGACCCATTTAATCATGGCATGTGTTCCTAGGGATCCTACGACCCCTATGGACATATGGTAATCAATCTAGTGGGTTGAATGGAGTCCTAAGCTAATCTATGAGCCCCTTTGAAACATTTCATCATGAAATTTATCCCTAGGGATCTTAGGACCCCTAGGGACATATGCTAATCAACAATATAGGTTGAAGGGGATCGTAGGCTCAACTACGACCCCCTTTATCCCATTTCATCCTGACATGTGTCCCTAGGGGGGCATATGGTAATCAATTGTATGCGTCAAATTGGGTTGTATCCTAACCTACAACCCCCTTCAACCCATTTCATCATGACTTGTGTCACTAGGGGTCCTAGGACCCTTAGCAACATATAATAATCAATCATAAGAATTAAAGGGGGATGTAGGCTTACCTATGACCTCCTTCAACCTATTTCATCAGGACAAATGTCCCTAGAGGTCCTAGGACCCCTTGTGAGATATATTAATTGATCATATTGGTTGAATGTGGCCATAGGAAAATCTACCACCCCTTTCAAACCATTTCATCGCGACATGTGTCCCTATGGGTCCAAGGACCCCTATGGACATATTGTAATAATCCTATGGGTTGAATGGGGTCATAGGCTAACCTATGACCCCCTTTGACCCATTTCATCATGACATATATTCGTAGTATCATAATCCATCTTAAGGGTCAAATGGGGTCGTAGGCTAATCTATGAACCCATTTAACCCATTTCATCATGACATATGGTAATCAATCATATGGGTTAAAGGGGTTTGTAGGATAAGCCATGACCCCATTCAACCCTTAAGAAGGATTACCACATGTCACTAGGGGTCCTAGGACCCCTAGGGACACATGTCACAATGAAATGGGTCAACTTTCCTACAACCCTCTTCAACCATTTCATTGTGACTTGTTTGCCTAGGGGTCCTAGGCCCACTAGCAACATATTGTAATTAAACATAAGAATCAAAGGAGCTTGTAAGCTTACCTACAACCCTCTTTGACCCATTTCATCAGGACATGTAATCAATCATATGTGTTGAATGTGGTCATAGGCTAACCTACAACCCCTTTCGACCCATTTCATCGTAACATGTATCCCTAAGGGTGCTCAAACCACAAGGGACATATGGTAATTGATCCTATGGTTTGAATGGGGTCATAGGCTTACCTACAAGCCCCTTGACCAATTTCATCATGACATTTTTCCCTAGGAGTCCTAGAACCCCTAGGGACATATGGTAATTGATCATATGGTTTGAAGGGGGTCATAGGATAACCTACCATCCCCTTTGACCCATTTCATCTTGACATGTGTCCCTAGGGGTCATAAGCTAACCTACAACCCCACTTCAACCCATAGCATGTGCCCCTAGAGACATATGGTAATCAATTATATGTGTCAAAGGGGGTTGTAGGCTAACCTTCAACCCAATTCAACCAATTTCATTGTAACATGTGTCTCTAAGGGTCCTATGACTCTTAGAAACATATCATAATTGAGCATAAAGGTCAAAGGGAGTTGTATGATAAGATACAACCCCCTTTGACCCATTTCATCAAGACATGTACCCCTAGAAGTTCTAAGACACCTAAGTATATATTGTAATTAATCATATGGGTCGAATGGGGTTGTAGGATAACCTATCACCCCTATCAACCTATTTTATCCTGACATGTGTCCCTAGAGGTCCTAGGACCCCTAAAGACTTCTTGTAATCAATCATATGGGTTAAAGGGTGTCTTAGGTTAACCTACAACCCCCTTTGACCCATTTCATCATGACATGTATCCCTAGGGGTCCTAGGACCCTTAGGGACATATGGTAATTGATCATCTGGGTTGATGGGTGTCGTAGGCTAACCTATGACTCCTTTCAATCCATTTCATTATGACATGTGTATGTAGCAGTCCTAGGACCCCTAATGACATATGTTAATCGATCATAAGGGTTGAAGGGCATCGTAGGCTAACCTATAACCCCCTTCAACCTATTTCATCATGACTTGTGTCCCTAGGGGTCCTAGGACCCCTAGGGACATATTGTAATTGATTATAAGGGTTGAAGGGGGTCATGGGTTAACCTATGACCTCCTTCAACCCATTTCTTCATGACTTATGTCCCTAGGGACATATATTAATCAATCATATGAGTCGAATGGAGTCATAGGATAACCTTTGACCCATTTTATCATGATATGTGTCCCTAGGGGTCTAAGGCTCCTAAGGACATATGGAAATTTATCATATGGGTCGAATGAGGTCATAGGATAACCTATGACCCCCTTTGAACCACTTCATCATGACATCAGTCCCTAGGGTTCCTAAGACCCCTAGGGAAATACGATAAGCAATCATATGGGTTGAATGGGGTCATAGGCTAACCTACTACCTCCTTTGACTAACTCATCATGACATGTGTATGTAGGGGTCCTAAGACCCCTATGAACATATGGTATTCAATCATATGAGTTAAAGGGGGTTGTAGGCTAAACTACAGCCCCCTTCGACCAATTTAATTATTACATGTGTCACTAGGGGTCCTAAGACCCCTAGGTACATATCCTAATCCATCTTCGGGTTCAAATATGGTTGTAGGCTAAACTACAACCCCTTTCTACCCACTTTATTGTGACATGTGTCCTTAGGGGCCATAAGACCCCTAGGAACATATGGTAATCAATAACATGGGTCAAAAGGGGTCCTAGACTAACCTACGACACCCTTCGACCCATTTCATCATGACATGTGTCCCTAGGGGTCCTAAGACCCTTAGGGACATATTGTAGTCGATCATATGGGTTGAAAGGGGTCATAGGTTAGTTTGACCCATTTCATCATGACATGTGGAAATATGGTAATCGATCATATGGGTTGAATGGGGTTATGTACCAACCTACAACCCCCTTTGACCCATTTCATTGTGACATGTATCCTTAGGGTCTTAGGATCCCTAAGGACATGTGGTAATCAATCATATGGATTGAAGGGGGTCATAGGGTAATCTTTGACACCCTTCAACCCATTTAATCATGACATGTGCCCCTAGAGGTTTTAGGAGCCCTAGGGACATATCATAATCTATCATAAGGGTTGAATGGGATCATAGGTTAACCTACAACCCCCTTCGACCTATTTCTTTGCAACATGTGTCCCTTGGGTTTCAACGACCCCTAGGGAAATATCATAATCCATATTAAAGGTCAAAGGGGTCATAGACTAAATTATGACCCCCTTCGACTCATTTAATCATGACATGTGTCCCAAGGGCAAGGACCCTTAGGGACATATCATAATCAATCATATTGTAATTTAATAAAATATATAATGCTATTTAATAATTTCTAGTACTATGTTAAAATATGTATTATAGTAGTATATAAAATAACATATAATCAATATTATATATAATAATAATATAGATAATAGAGAATACAATATAATAATATATAGCACTATGATCCTAATATATTATCTAATTATATTTAATATCATATTTAATATTATAACTTTAAAATTGATTATATAAGATATAATAATAAAATAAAAAATAATAATATTGAAATATCATTATATCTAAAATATAAAAACATATTTAAATATGTTTGTAAGCCTTTTGGTTTAAAATATATGATTGGTTCCCACTGTCTCAAATTTAAAATTGTGTTTTGCCACCAAATTTTAGGTACCCAATTTTATATTGGGTATGCGATCTAGGATCAGGTACCTAATTAGGCTTGCTATTTACCAAACCTCTTTTGTCAACTCAAAAAAATTGTTTTAGACATGTTTCCCTAACATTCAGACTTCAACTAGTCATCTGCTAATATTTCTTCCATCCAAAATCAATGAAACAAAAAGGGTTTTTTTAGAACACTCTCAAGATTCAATCGATATAATTGCTATAAAATTATGAGTTTGATAATTATTTATTAGCTAATTTCTAATGAAGATGTTTGTAAACTATTTATTAACATACTAATTTAAAAAATAGCTATAACTTTCAAATGGTATAACATTTTTGAAATCCAAAAGTTCTGTCACATTCTATGCTTTGCCCAGTATAAGAAAAAAATAAAAATTTAATTTTGCAAAGTTTTCATTTAGTTAAGGTGGTCAGACACAGGAATTTTTTTTATTTTGAAAAATTTATAGTAGAAAAGTCATATTTAACTATCTATTTGGAATAAAAATACCCAAAAAATATGTGTCACATCTAGACATGAAACTAATTTTTATATCTATAATTATATTATAAATATTATCATGTAATTTTGATTAAGGTGGTTAGACGTACACCTACATTTTATTTTTGCCTTGAATTTTTTTAATATAGCATTAATATCCAAAATTTTGACCAATCAAATAATTTTTTCTCCAGATAAGGCCTAGTAGTTTAGAAACAACATTTAACTTCTTACAGGTTCTTTTCTTATAACTTTTTTATATAAATTTCATAACTACTTTAAAATTACGTGTCAAGTTAACATAACCCTGATTTGTTAGTTTTTCATTGTCACTTAAGGCCATAGCTTGGTTGACTGTGATCCTGCACATACCTTTAGGTATAATATTGTCAAAATTACATAACTCAGAAGTAGTAGGCTTTCCAAGGAAGTAATTTAGAGACACATTTGTATGTTTAATAGACCTCAACTCTTGTATAGTAGAGACTCTAATAGAATACTATAATCATAGAGCTCTTAATATTTTACTTACCATTTCATATGCTCCAAGTTAACCACCAACTTCTTTGATTACAATAACAACCTCTTTATCCTATAGCTATATTGATTGATGTTATCACCTTCATACATTCCTCTAAAATTGTCCACCTTTTCTTTCTAAACATGAGCATCACTACCATAAGTTGTTACCAACTTATCCCACACACCTTTAACATTTTCCATGTCCTTGATATCCACAAACTAAAAAATAGAAAAAGAACATTTTATTTCTATCATTATAGAGTTATGATCTATCTTTATCCCTTTTTATAGTAGTTAGGGTTCCATTAGGTTGAGTATACATAGTGTTGGTCTCAGAATGGTTTTGACAATTAAGTGTCAACACACTTAACCAATTTTCATATAGAAGCCGAATAAACTATATATGCCAAGCTATAGTATGTGCCAAGCCAAAATTTCTATGGATGCCAAGTGACTCCAAGTACTGAGTGATTCATATGAGCTGAGTGAAGATCAAGTGCCGAGCAATCTTTAGGTGTTGAGTAATAGTTGATGTCAAGCAAGCCAAAATGCTATAGGTCCCAAGAAAACTAGAATCATATATGTGTCGAGCACCAATAATCTAGTATGTGTTGAGTAACATAGAATCAACATATGAGTTTGTACCTTCACAAACTTAGATGTAAACCATTTTTTGAGCCGACATAGAAGAATTTTGAAGGATAATAAGGATAAGAATGAATCCTTTACATTTCCTATCTAATCAACATGCAACCAATAAGAAAAATGGAGAAGGCATGCAACCAATAAGAAAAGTGCAAGAAATGAGCAAGAAATAAAGATTCAATATGGATCGTAGATCCATACCTAACCCTATGTCTTTGAAATCTTTAAAAAGGAGGATGAAACCCCATTGTATGCATGGATGAGAGTAGTGTAAGGGAAAATTATAGTAAAATTCAATGGGAAGAGTGAAAAGACTTAGAGGAATAGAGAAACATTACAAAATTCAGTTGATCAAGAATAGAATAAGGGCATTGAACAAATATCAGATCTCAGATGATCAAGATCAAAGAGAGTAGATCAAATGCCTAAATTCAGTAATCAAGGATTGTAAGCTATCAAGTTTATTAGTCTAATACTCTTTAGCTATTGTATTAGAAAGAAAATCCTATGTTGATAGGTTAGCTTAACAGCTAGTTTGTAGATCCTTTGAAGAGGTGATAAAATCATTTAACAAGGTGACACTTCATGTAAAGTGTTTGTAAATCATTTAACCAAGTCACTATTGACATAGTGTAAAGCCTTTAATAGGGTAGGCCTTTAATAGTGCAAACCATCAAAAGTGGTCAAACATTATTGCTGTAGTGATTTTGTGGGTATCATCCCCACCCCAGTTTTACCTTCTCATTTTGGAGAGTTTTTGGGTTACCAAATTTAGTGTTATGTGTTGTTGATGCATGTGTTTACTTTATTCTTATCTAATATGTTTACATGCATGAAGTTTATTTTTAGTTAAAAGTTTTTAAAGTTAAAAGTGTGATACTTCTTATTCACCCCCTCCCTCACTCTTAGAAGTATTATTCCCATTTGATTATTCCAACAATTGGTATCAGAGCAAGGTTCTCATAAGGAGAAGCCTAACATCTTAGAGAAAAGATCTAAAGATGGAAGTCTTCAAACTTGGGAAGATTATAGAGAATCAAGTGATTGATGTGCACCTTGCCCTACACAACTTGGAGGAAGCTAGAGAAAGATTGAGAAAATCCTTGAAAGGAAGGAAGGATATAGCCATAGTTGAAAATGACATACACTACAAGGAGATTGATACCACAAAAGTGTTTGCTAATGGAGATTCCAAAGAGTTTGATGTGGCAATAGAAAAATTGATGGACAAGAATAGAGCTCAAGTAGAAGAAATTAGAACACTCAAGATTGAACAAGAATCACAAGCCATAATGCTTTGTGGAGTAATTAAACATAAGAAAAAATCCATTGAAGACAAGGTTATGCTAGAAGATGACAAGAGAAATCTTACCAATAGAGTAGAGTAAAAGACAATTGAATTTGAAAGAATCTCAAATATGCACCTAGATACCTTAAGCCAGATGATGAATGCACATCATGAGCTGAATATGAAAGACATTGAGATCTCTACACTAAAGATACAAAATGATCAACTGCAAAATGACCTAAAAAGAGAGAAGGAAGTTGTAGAAAGCTTCAACAATACCAATGAGGCTATCAAGTACTTTGAGCAACTAGTAAAATCACCAAGGGCTAGTAATGATACTTCAAGACTTGGTTACACCAGCATTGAACAAGGAGAATCATCCAAGACTGCAGAAGAAAGCAGTAAAAAAGGTAAGAACACTAAACCTACTTGCCATTTTTGTGGTAAAAAGGGACACACTATTAATGTATGTAGGAATAAGAAGACCAATGAGCAAGAAAAACCCAAGAACAAGAATCATTGTCAAAAGTGCAACAAGCTAGGACACCTGACACATGAATGCAAAACTAAGATTATCAAGACACCAAAATTTGATGGTCACTACTACAACTGCAAGAAATATGGATATAGAGCTTTTGAATGTAGATCTAAGCCTATGTGGACACCTAATCAACATGCAAAAAGAAATAACCATGGACACCACTACAACTAGGATTACAATACCAGGTAGAGTTTTCATTATTGTCAGGAGTATGGGCATGTTCTTGAGAACTGCATAAGAACACATTTCAAAGGAAACTATAGTAGGTAGTTAAGCTAAACCACATGTTTCAGTTGCTTGAAGACTAGTCATATTAGTAGGTATTGTCCAACAAGGGTAAAGAAAAAGTTGATGTTGAACTCATTAGAATAGAGATGAATAGGACATGGAAGAGAAGGGATGGAGCCAGCACATCCAATGGAGGGATCACTTCACCTAAGAGGTCAAGTGGTCACACCTCATCCAACTAAGCAAGGATAGTTGTATGAGACTGATATACAAAGTTATATCATACATCAGTCCCAAGATAAAGAAGTACTACAAAGAAGAAAAGAGCATGAGTAAAGATGCCAACTCAAAACTTGAAGATTTTGCAAATACTATTGAGTTTTACTTAGATGCCGAGTTTCCAGTAGTGACCGAGTTCATAGTTAGTGTCAAGTTAAAAAATCTCAATGGAAGTTGAGTGATGGAAATCTAGTTAGTGCTAAGTAATGGGAAAAATGTCAATGGAAGCTGAGTGATAGAAATCTAGTTAGTGCCAAGTAATGGAAAACTAATGGAAGTCGAGTCATATTGAAACCTTCAAGAGCCGAGTGTACAGCTGTATGCACTAAGCATTTAGTGCTAGGTTTTGAAAGGTATAAAGTCAATTTTCAATCATTTCATGCCATTCAAACGTAGAGCAAAGATGAGAAGAGTGTAGAAGAGATCAAATAATAGCATTGAAGCCATTTGCATGAATTTTAACCAAGATAAAGCACCAATTTCATCGACCTAAGGTATTCTTCAAGTGCTAAGTTGTGCAGTCATAAATTTTTATATCTTTTAAAACCCTAGATCAAAAAAATGGCTTCTAGTTCTAAGAACCCAAAGGATAAGGAAGGTCGTGAGGTCCAATTAGTTAGTAATGAGGTTAAACGACCCAAGTTTAGGCCAATCCTAGAATTTGCCTATAAAAATGAACCTGTCGATGCATTGTCAATTATTTCGCCCAAAGTTGTTATGGTACAAGATGTTAGGAAATTTTACAATTGCAAGATAGGTGCAATAGGAGATTTGGAAATTTTTCAAGCATATGACAAATGATGTGATAAAAGAAGTTTAAAAGATGAATTCAAAATTGTTGAAAAAAAAGGTTTAACCAATGCCCTATTTTTCCCCATGGTTTTGAAAATAGAATGGATACAGATTGTCTTAAGACAAATTCATGATAGTTTTTTGTGGTTGGAAGGAGGACTAGTTAAAATAATGAAGAGAATCTAGTGCATAGGGTTATATGTTTTCCAACCTTAGATCGACATAAAACCCTGAGAAGTGACTCAAAAGAGGCCATTGAAAGAAATACAGCGGCCAAATGGAATAAAAGGGGCATAACAATTGACACTATCATAGATCCCCTTTTGGATTTCGTAGTGAGAATCATATCTCACAAGTTTTATCAATCTAGTAGATTGAACAATGTACTACATATTGCTATGGATGTAGCCTATAAACTTGTTAAGAAAGATCATACATATGATTTGGTAGAACTGATATTCCAGCAAATAAATGAGAACCTAGGAGCAATTAGAAGATCTAAAGGAGCTCAATGTAAGTTTGGTTTAGTTCTTGTTTGCATATTCTTCTATGAACCAGAAGAGTTTCCTTCTATTGTATGCATATTCTTCTATGACAAGCTACTTTGAAGATTTTAAGAAATCCATGAAACAAAGATTGAGAATACCAGTTTCTCTAATTGAACAACATGTCAATGACATCTACTTCTTAGTTTATATTGATTACACCTACATCCAAGCAGTAGTTCCAAGGGTGAGATGGCTAAGGCCATTGGGTTATGAACTAGATGTGGATGAAGCATCAGCAGCAATAACTACATTGCTTGAAGAAGAAATAGACAAGATTGCCAAACCTTTTTGCACATATGATGTTGTAAATTCTAAAGTTGAAATAGAGTTGAAGACAACCTCTCTGATTAAGAAGAAAGATAAACTAGTAAAGAAGATAAAGAAGAAATTTGGTGCAAAAATTAAAGGAGCAGCATGTGTTGAAGAGGAAGAAGAAGAAGAAGAAGGTGAGAGTGAAGAAGAAGAACAATGGCAAGGCCCAATTGAATTAACTCAAGGCTTAGGTGAAGATAAGGAGGAAGGTGTAGAGGAAGAAGTAGCTAAGAAAGCACCATCTCAAGCTGAGCCTAAAAAGAGAAAAGCCAAAGCTCAACCTACAGCCCAACCTAAAGAAAAGAAGGCTACAAAGCCAACTCAAGCCAAGCCAACACCAATGACAAGAGCCACCACAAGGGAATCTACAAAAAAGGAAAAAGAGAAAGTCAAAGAAAAGAAGAAGGCTACTATAAAAATTAGTGCAGTACAAAAGAAACCAAGAATAAAGAATGTTGCATAGCCATATTTTGATGATGAGAAAAGAACATAATTAGAGAATATCAACCAATTTAAAGTGATAAGCCATCCTCCTAATTCAAATATAGATAAAATTTGTGATAATGTTAAAAATGGAAATTTTACTGATTTGAAAAATATTGATTTTAATAAGTTAAGTAGAGAGCATCAAAACAAGATAGAAGAGTTAGTGTATGCCATGATGGCAGAATTCAGGTACACACCTCTTGAGTTAGACAATACTATGCCTAGAGAGTTATATGAGATTATTGAAAATAAATGGTATTATTGTCTTAAAATGGAGAAGGAAATAAGAGAATCAACACTAGCACAAGTCATGCCTGACTTGACAAGAGATCAAATAACTAAGGCTAACAAGAAATATGGTGGAAAATTTGCACCAAAGTATAGAGCTTTTAGCATCCTACAAAATAAAAATGAAGATGTTGTAAGTCCACAAAATTTTGGAAGATAATATACAAATTGATTGATGACAAGGATGGAGAAGAAAATAAGGATGCAAATGCAAATAAGGCAGAGGCCAATGCAAAGGAGAAGAAAGAGGAAGAGAAGAGAGAAGAAGAAAAGAAAGAAGCAGAGAAAAAAGATGAAGAGGAGAAAGAAAAAGGTGAGGAGGATGAGACACAAAAATGAGATCAAATGGCAATAGCTAAGTAGGAGTAGCAATAAGACTAGAGTGTGCAAGAGACACAATTACCACCGCCTAGCCCTCCTCATGTAACCATCACAACTACAGACACTATAAATGTAAAGGATGTTACTGACAAATCATGTCAGAACATCAATCCACTAACTATAGAGGATCTCACAAAGATCCTTGACCAATCTACCCAATAAGAAAAGTTATGCAATAACCCAATATTGGTCAATGTAGATGAGCTATAAAAGGCAACAGCTAACTCATCAAGAGACAAGGTGAATCCACAAGAACCACCTTCTATCTCTATAGCTACTAGTACTCAAATTTTGATGCTTCCACCACCATTATAGATTGCAATAGTTGATACATCTGCAACAGTTGACACCATTCAAAAGCTGAGTGTAGAGGCAGTGAAACACATAGAGCAAAGAGGACAGATTGCTACATTTGATCCCCTAATACAAATAACAGGTACACCCCCACTAATTGTTATCATTGATCAAGGGAAATCTGAAGAAGACAAGGAGGACACATCAAAAGAGGAGTAGGCTACAATATAGAAATTAGTAGAGTTACCAAAAACTGGCACTCCTACTAAAACTCTTTAGAAGCTAAGCACTAAGATGATACCATTGTAAATCTCTAGACTATGGAGACCTTGAGCTAGATGAGGAAATAGTCATAACCTACTTATGACTCTAAAATAATTGATATTGAGAAAATCACAAAGATTAAGGATGCATTGAATAGGAGAAAGAGGCAAGAAATACTCAGGAAGGAGTATAAACATAAGAAAGCATTGCACGAGGTAAAGGACATCTTTGTGGATGCCTTCAGCTTACAGTCACTAGATGAGACAAAGCCTATAATGGAACAATTGTTAGATATTGTTGACCAAGTGATAAGTGAAGACCAAGAGACAAATGTGAAACTTATGGAATGCTCTGAGAGGAAATTTCAAGGAAAGGTGAATGAGAAACTATCCAGTGACATAGCACTTCAACAAGTTGAATTGGCCAAGAAGATTGAAAAGTTCAAAACTGTATTTGAGAATATCTTCTCATTGTACAACAAGTTGTGTGATTTTTCCAATTTCACACAAGAGATAGGCCAAAGAATACTAAGCTTGGGGAGAAATCTAAAGATTTCTAGCATGCAGCTACCAAGAGATCCAGCTCAAAGTGAGAAGAATTTTACCCAATCACTTCACACCCAAAAGGAGTTAGCTACACTCACAAGTGAAGAGGCTAATATAAAGGCCAAATTAATGTAGATTCAATCTTCCATAACCCCACATTTGGAATTACTCCATAAAGAGAAAGTCTATGCTGAAACTATGTTTAAGAAAGATCCTAATCTTTCTACATTAGATGGACTTGTACATCTTGCTGTAGAGACTGTCATCCATCATAAGTCACTAGAAATTACTTTGGAGAATTGGGATGTAGCTCTAAAAATGATTATGGAGGTAACCAATTTTCATATAGAAGCCAAGTACACTATATATGTTGAGCTACAATATATGCCGAGCTACAATATATAACAAGCCAAAAAATTTATGCATGTCGAGTGACTTTAGGTGCTGAGTGAATCATATGAGCTGAGTGAAGATCAAGTGTTGTGAAATCTTTAGGTGTCAAGTCATAGTTGATGTCAAGCAAGTTAGAATGCTATAGGTGTTAAGAAAACTAGAATCATATATGTGTCGAGCACTAGTAATCAAGTATGTGTCGAGTAACAAAGAATCAACATATGAGTTTGTGCCTTCACAAACTCATATTTAAACCATTTTTTGATCTGACATAGAAGAATCTAAAAGGATAATAAGGATAAGAATGAATATTTTACATTTCTTATGCAATCAACATGCAGCCAATAAGAAAATTGGAGAAGGAATGCAACCAATAAGAAAAGTGCAAGGAATGAGCAAGAAATAAAGATTCAATGTAGATCATAGATCCATACCTAACCCTAAGTCTTTGAAATATTTAAAAAGGAGGAAAAAAACCCATTGTATGCATGGATGAGAGTAGTTTAAGGGAAAACTATAGTGAAATTTAGTGGGAAGAGTGAAAAGACTTAGAGGAATAGAGCAGCATTGTAGCATTCAGTTGATCAAGAATAGAACAAGGGCATCGAACATATATCATATCTCAAAGGATCAAGATCAGAGAGAGTAGATCAAGTGCTTGAATTCATCAATAAATGATTATAAGCTATCAGGTTTATTAGTCTAATACTCTCTAGCAATTGTATTAGAAAAAAAATCTTATGTTGATAGATTAGCTTAATAGCTAGTTTGTAGAACCTTTAAAGAGGTGATAAAATATTTTAACAGGGTGACACTTCATGTAGTGTTTGTAAATACTTTGACTAGATCACTATTGACACAATGTAAAGCCTTTAACAAGGTAGGCCTTTAATAGGGTAGACCATCAGAAGTGGTCAAACATGATGTAGGAGCATCCTGGGTTGCCTTGTTATCCTACTCATTTTGTTCACCTAGTAGTTCCTTCATGTGCCTAGCAGTCCTTCATGTGCCTAGTAATTCCTTCATGTTCCTAGCAGTCCTTCATGTGCCTAGCAACCCTATTTTCTTCATGTGACTAGTAACCTTGTTTTCTTCATGTGCTGAGTTATTGTAGCAATTCCTTCATGTTTCGAGTTACTATAGCATTCTTTCATGCGTCGAGTTACCCAGTGTATGCCAAGTGATTCTTCATGTACCAAGTTACTCAGTGTATGTCGAGTGTTTCTTCATGTGCCAAGTTACCCAGTGTATGCCAAGTGGTTCTTCATGTGTCGAGCTACTTAGTTCATGCCGAGTGTTTCTTCATATGTTGAGTTACCCAATGCAAGCCAAGTGTCAGTATTTGGACATGATTTTGTGAGCCAACTTGTGGGATTTATTTCATTTGCAACATTTATGTTAAGATCTTTTCTTGGAATGAGTCCAGACCATTGTTGGGTCAACCTTCCTCTTATGTAATGATTCTAGAATGATCTGTAAGCTATTTTGGAAAGTATAAATAGAATGTTCAGGCTTAGAATTAGGCAAGTTTTGGAGAAGTTTTTGAAAAGAAGATTAGAGAGAAAAACTGAAAGTGTGAATTTGTAGTTGGATCTTTGAATGGGAATGTATTTGTAATTGGTCATAACCTAGAAGGCCTTATAGTTGGACATGTAAGAAGATATCTTCATGAATCAATAAAACTCACTCACTCTTCTTCCTCCTTTGGTTGCTATTCTTTGTGTTCATTTCTGTTGTGTTAACTCTTGCAGGGTGGTTTGGATAGTTGGGTGAGCCTTTGGCCCTAGTTATTCCCCCCCACTCTTGAATGTGTCAGTTGGTATTAGAGCTTGAGGTTCATCCTTGTAGAAATTGGATCATGTAAAACCCTGATTTTGATTTGGTTGTAGGGTGGTAGATCTGCGGATTTGACCTATAACTTGCAGAGGGTTATGATATTATAGGAACCTGATTTGTGAAGATGGTTTGTGGTAGAGGAAATAATGTTAATAATGCTATATTAGATTAGTTGAGACAAATTGCAGCCAAATTAGATGTTATGGAGATAGCCCAAAGGAGAGGAGCACATCTTGAAGATGTGAGTGATGATGAAGTAGTAGCACCAAACCATAATCTAGAACCTGAAGAAGATCAAGATGAGGAAAGATTGTTGCAAGTATTGTCTAGGGAAAATTCAAAACCTATTGTAGAAGTTCTTCCTTATGATGGAAAATTGGCTACTAATGTTGTGTTGGATTGAACCTTTGATATGGAGAAGTTCTTTGAGTATGAAAACACTCTTGATAATAGAAAGGTGAAGATTGCAGTCACTAGGCTAAAAGTTCATGCATCTCTATGGTGGGAGCACTTGCAAATTGATAGACAAAGGAGAGGAAAGGAGAAGATCAGAACTTGGCCAAAGATGGTGAACAAGGTAAAGAAAAAATTCCTTCCTAATGATTACAAAGTTAGCTTGTTGAGGAAGATGAAAATTTTCAAACAAAAAGACATGATTGTCAAAGAATATACCAAGGAATTCTATAGACTAGACATCAGATCTGGACATGTGGATGATGTTGTTGAGAAAATTGCAAGGTACATTAATGGATTGAGATCTAGAATTCAAGATGAAATAAGTTTTGTGAAGTTGGAAAGTGTAGAAGAAGCATATCAATATGCTTTGAAAGCTAAGGATATCTTGACAAAGAAGCATGAATAAAGATAGAGAGGTAGAGGTGGTAGAATCTAGAGAGGCAGAGGTAGATCTTATGGAGAAAGTGGCAGATCTAATAGTTCTATGTAGGATAAAGGAAAATCTAAATGAAAGAATGATAACAAAGGTAATACTAAATGGAAAAGTGGTAATTCTTACCAAGGAAGAGGTAATTCTTATTCTAGAGGTCGATTTCATGGTAATTGTTTTAGATGTGGCAAAGAAGGGCATAGATCCTTTGAATGTAGATCTTTTGAATGTGGGAAGAATAATAGAAATGCTATGATTCAAGAAGAAATTGAGAGTTCACCAAGTGGACCTAAGGCTGGAGAAAATTTGATGGTGATATGAACCTTATGTAATAAGGGAGGTGATGAGGAACCTATTTTAAGGAGAAGTCTTTTGAAGACAAGATGTAAGATGGCTAGAAAATGTTGTAAAGTGATCATTGATGGTGGAAGTTCTACAAATCTAGCATCAGGAGAGTTGGCTAAAAAGTTGTAGTTGCAGAGGCTGAAACATCCCAAACCTTATCATGTTTCATGGATCAAAGATGAGCATAAGATATTGGTAAATGAGCAATGCCTAGTGAAGTTCAAAATTGGACATTACTTTGATGAATTTTTATGTGATATTATGCCCATGGATTGTTGTCATATTTTTCTAGGTAGACCTTGGCAATATGATAGATATGTTATACATGATGGAAGATTGAATCAATATATTCTTTGGGTAAATGGGAAGAAATAAACATTGTTGCCTTTGATCGAAAGTCCAGATGAGGTTAATTGTACTAATATAAAAAGTTGCATGGTTAATGAGAAATAATTTGAAATGAAAATGAAAAAGAATCAAGTCTATTTTGCTATAATTCCAAGAAAATTGAGTTTTTTCAATAGAGACCGAGTGCAAGAAAATATTGTTAACTAAGTGCTAGTCAGTGGTTTTCGAATGATAGATGGTAGTATTGACCGAGTGCAAGAAGAAATTGTAGAGTTGTTGAATTAATATAAAGAAATTATTGCTGATAATATTCCTAATATTTTACCTCTAGTAAGAAGTATAAGTCATTGGATGGATCTAATCCCTAGACCTAGTTTTCCAAACAAAGCACCATATATATTAACACCTACAAAGAATGAAGAACTTAACAGACAAGTGCATGAGTTGTTGCAGAAAGCTTTAATCAGAGAAATCTTGAGTCCATGTGTTGTACCTGCTATATTAGCACCTAAAAAGAATGGAGAATGGAGAATGTGTATTGATTCCAAAGCCATTAACAAGATAACATTGAAACATAGGTTTCCTATGCCAAGGATGGATGACATAATGGATTATTTAAGTGGAGCAAAGTATTTTACCAAGAATGATTTGAAGAGTGGCTATCATCAGATCAGAATCAAAGAAGGTGATGAATGGAAGACTACTTTCAAGACCAAAGATGGTTTGTATGAATGGTTGGTTATGCCTTTTGGTTTGACTAATGCATCTAGTACTTTCATGAGGTTGATGAATGAAGTTCTAAAAAGATTCTTGGGTAAATTTGTGATTGTTTATTTGGATGATATTCTGATATTCAGCAAGACTAAGGAAGAATATCTTGAGTATATTAGACAAGTATTATAGAGGTTGAAAGAGGAAAAGTTGCTAATTAATCTTAAAAAGTGTTCTTTTATGCAAGAGGAGATTGTGTATTTAGGATTTGTACTTTCAGATGATGGTTTGAAGATGGGTCCTGAGAAGATTAAAGCAATTTTGGAATGGTCGACACCTGAGAATGTGAGTGAGGTAAGATCATTTCATGGTTTGGCTAGTTTTTATAGAAAGTTTATAAAGAATTTTAGTGCTGATTGTAATGCTATGACTAAAACAATGAGGGGGGATAGAAAGGAATTCAAGTGGACACATGGAGCTGATAAGAGTTTTGAGACTTTGAAACAAAAGGTTGTTGAATTACCTGTATTGGCTTTACTTGATTTTAACAAAGTATTTCAAGTTGACTGTGATGCAAGTGGTAATGCAATAGGAGTTGTATTAAGTCAAGAAGGTAAGCTTGTTTCTTTCTTTAGTGAAAAGTTGAATGATACTAAAAGAAAATATTCTATGTATGATCAAGAGTTTTATGCTATTGTTCAAGCATTGAAGAAGTGGAGACATTATTTGATGCCTAAGGAGTTTGTGTTGTATACTGTCATAAAGCTTTACAATACTTGAGAGTTCAACATAAATTGATTCAAAGACATATGAAGTGGGTTGAGTATTTGTAGAGTTTTATATTTTTGATCAAGCACAAGAGTGGAGTTACTAACAAAGTTGCTAATGCATTGAGTAGAAGATGTTCTTTGTTGACTAAAATCAAGGTTGAAGTTCTTGGTTTTGATGAGATGAAAGAGTTATATGATGTTGATCCTAATTTTTCTGAGGCGTGGAGAGAGTACAGAGCACCAAATCTAATAGATCACATAAGTAAGTATGATGAGTATTTTGTATGTTATTCAAAGGTATTTAGTTGTATATTCCTATAAGCCCTATGAGGTTGAATTTGATTAAGGAAAAACATAGTGGTGGATTAGCTAGACATTTTGGAATTGATCAGACATTGAGTTTGCTGAAAGAGAAATATTATTGGCCACAAATGTATAAGAATGTTCAAAAATTTGTAAAGAGTTGTGGAGTTTGTCAAGTTGCAAAGGGAGTGAGTCAAAATACTGGTTTGTATACACCTATTACTGTTCCTAAGAAACCTTGGACTGATATCAGTATGGATTTTATTCTTGGATTGCCTAAAATAGTGAAAGGGTATGATTCCATATTTGTTGTAGTGGATAGATTTTCTAAGATGGCTCATTTTATACCATGTAAGAAGACATTAGATGTTGAGCATGTTGCTAAACTTTTCTTTAAAGGGATTGTGAGATTGCATGGATTACCAAGAAGCATTATTTTAGATAGAGATAGTAAGTTTGTTGGTTATTTTTGGAAGACTTTGTGGAAAAAATGGGTACTGAGCTGAAGTTTAGTTCTACATTACATCTACAAACAGATGGACAAACAGAGGTTGTGAATAGAAGCTTGGGAAATTTACTCAAATGTTTAGTTGGGAATAAGCCAAGTAATTGGGAGATGGTATTGGCACAAGCTGAATTTGCATATAACAATTCTATAAATAGGAGTACAGAGAAGACACATTTTGAGATTTTTACTGGAATGCATCCTAGAGGTATATCAGATTTGAGAGATGTTGCTGGTGAAGAAAAGAAAAGTACTGCAGGAGAAGAATTTGCTGATTTTATGGAGTCCTTGCATAAGGAAGTGAAGTTAAGGTTGGAACAAAGAAATCATAAGTATAAAGAGAATTTTGATTAGTCTAGAAGACACCATGATTTTCAAGTTAGTGATGAGGTGATGGTTCATCTAAAGAAAGCAAGATTCCTAGTTGGAACATATAGCAGGTTGAAGATGAAGAAATTTGGACCTTGTAAGATATTGAAGAAGTTTGATAGTGGCAATGCTTATGAAGTTGAGTTACCTGATGACATGGATATATCTTCTATATTTAATATTGCTGATTTGTATAAGTATCAAGAGTTAGAGGATGAAGTTGTTATACCAGATGATTATCCTAAGAAACAGATTGAGGAAGTTGAACAAATATTTGATCAGAGAGTTGGAAAGAGTACAAGAGGAAAATATTACTATGAATAGTTGGTGAAGTGGAGGAATAGACCTATTGAAGATGCTTCATGGATTTCTCAATTTGAGTTGGATTTAGCTCAGGTTGGGACATCTCAATGATTTAGGAGATTCATTTCTTTCAACCCCAGTTGTCTGATGCAGGAGCATCCTGGGTTACCTTGTTATCCTACTCATTTTATTAACCTAGTAGTTCTTTCATGTGCCTAGCAATCCTTCATGTTCCTAGTAACCCTATTTTCTTCATGTGCCTAGTAACCATATTTTCTTCATGTGCCGAGTTACTATAGCAATTCCTTCATGTGCTGAGTTACTGTAGCATTCCTTCATGTGCCAAGTTACCTAGCGTATGTCAAGTGATTCTTCATGTGCCAAGTTACTTAGTGTATGCCAAGTCTTTCTTCATGTGTCGAGTTACCCAGTGTATGCCAAGTGATTCTTCATGTGCCGAGTTACTCAGTGTATGCCAAGTGTTTCTTCATGTGTCAAGTTACTAAGTGTATGCCGAGTGTTTCTTCATGTGCCAAGTTACCCAGTGTATGCCGAGTGTTTCTTCATGTGCCGAGTTATTCAGTGCATGCTAAGTGTTTCTTCATGTGCCAAGTTATCTAGTGTAAGCCGAGTGTCAGTATTTGGACATTATTTTGTGAGTTGAATTTTGAGATTTATTTCATTCATGAAATTTATGTTAATATCTTTTCTTGGGATGAGTCTAGACCATTGTTGGGTTGGCCTTCCTCTTATGTAATGATTCTAGAATGATCTGTAAGCTATTTTGGCAAGTATAAATAGAATGTTCAAGCTTAGAATTAGGCAATTTTTGGAGAAGCTTTTGAAAAGAAGATCACAAAGTAGAACTGAAAGTGCAAATTTGCAGTTAGATCTTTGAATGGGAATGTATTTGTAATTGGCCATAACCCAGAAGGCCTTACAGCTGGGCATGTAAGAAGATATCTTGATAAATCAATAAAAGTAATTCACTCTACTTCCTCCTTTAGTTGTTGTTGTTTGTGTCTGTTTTCATTGTGTTAACTCTTGTAGGGTAGTTTGGATAGTTGGGTGAGCCTTTGGCCCTAGTTATTCCCCCCCTCTTGCCTGCGTCAAAACATTATTGCTGCAATGACTTTGTAGCTATCATCCCTACTCCAATTTTACATTCTCATTTTGGAGGGTTTCTGGGTTACCAAATTTGGTGTTATGTGTTGTTGATGCATGTGTTTATTGTATGCTTATTTGATATGTTTACATCCATCAATTTTATCTTCAGTTAAAAATTTTTAAAGTTAAAAGTGTGATACTTCTGATTCACACCCCCCCCCCCCCCCCCCCTCTCAGAAGTATTCTTCTGATTTGATTATTCCAATACATAGTCTTGAGATAATCCAATGCTTACTCTCTAATGCTTGACATATGTAGCTTTATCCTAGTTACCCATGTAGAGAAATTGTCCTTAGTGAACTTAGGTGCTTCCTTCATATATATATCTTTAGGTATTTTCCCTCAAGATGTTATTTTTTCTTAGCTAGGGAACCAAAGTTTCTATACCAATTGTCAATATGTAGCCTAATTACTAAGAGGGGAGTGTTGAATCAATAATTTAAAACAAAAATCATTTTAACTTATTTAAGCTTTCTACACCAAAATTGGTCCAAATTATGATTTTGGATTACAACACCTAGTGTGAAACTTGTAGTATTGTTAATTCTAATGTGAATAGAACAATTTTAGTACAACAGATTATGCAAGCCAAAAGTGGTTCATTTCATTCAAATCTCAAGTTTATACAATGTTTGATGGATTTGAAGGGCCACCAACATCCCTTCAAAAAGAAATGAATAGTTTACATAATGTTTATTGCATAATAACATATTAAAACTATGAATACTATAAAAAATAAACTATTTCAAATTTTATGTCTGCTTGTACAAGTCATAACTTTCAACACATAGCTTGAATATGTACATCACCTACGTGCTTGGACAGGCAATCAAATTGTCTATCTCTAAAATGCTCCAAAGGCCTCTAAAAATTCAAAATATTAAAATATAGAAAATACTAGAAAAATAGATTTATGTGTTTTCCCATTTTATTTTTTTTCGATCTCCTCTAGATCATCATGGACCATGTTTTGATAAAAAAAAAAACATTCAATTGCAACTAATCTAAGTAAAACTTTCGAAGCATGCATCCACAAATAGTTAATCACATAATGTAAGCACCATATTTATCTTGTAGGAACCCAATTTGTAAAAAACTATGTTGTTAGTTGCTACCCACTAAATTTTTACTCTTATGGAATATGCCTTATGATGAGAATTAAGGGTTATATTTATCTTGTAGGAACCCAATTTGTAAAAAACTATGTTGTTAGTTGCTACCCACTAAATTTTTACTCTTATGGAATATGCCTTATGATGAGAATTAAGTGTTACAAAAGCACTATTAGATGCTACCCAAATAAGGGATTTTCCTTTACATTTATTTGGATATTTTCCCTATCAAGAGAAGTCATGTTGGAGGACTGTAATCATTCTACTCGACTTCCATCTTGTTAGAGGATTTGTACTAAGAATATATTAAGATCCATCATGTTAAGGGATTTGACTATTATAATTGTTAGAAAGAGAAATATAAAGTGATCTAAGAAATTGCACTACTTCTTGTATAATAAGATCTTCTTAAGCTCTAAAATTATTCTCCATACACTATACTCTTTTGCAGCTTGATCACATTTGATTCTTCCACTTTCTTAATCACTCAATCCTTCTAAAACTTGCAATCAACAATCAACCAATCAATTCTTCATCAACTTTATAATATATAGACCATATTCCAAACCTTAGAATGAAACTTATATCTAAGAAAAAATTATTTAAATTGTATTAGGTAAGATATAGTGTATCTAATGACTCATAGACCATTTTATTCTAACTATGTTGGCTTACAAAATAATCTCACCCTCAAAATTGAACCACCTACTAAACTCATTTTGACCAAAATAAACTTCTTGAAGAATACACCTAAAGCAGATACCTCAAGCAATGTGATGTCAAATCTTTTTTACAAATCACAAAAATATCTTTCTACTTAACAAAAAAATATCACTAATCTCATTATGACATCAAATTTCTTCACTAATCTACAAATCTTCATCACATGTTCAAAAAGTTGATGTAGTTTGCCTATTCATTCTGTTAACACCTTTTTTGGTCCATTAAACTACCTTTATATGTTCACAATACAAGTTATGATTGCGAACACAATATTTGGACATTATTATCAATCATATCTTATGAAATCTATAGTAAACATCGTATCAATATGAAATAACATTCAAATCACTTATTTTTTTCACTGACTATTTTAGTAGTTACCTATTTTGATCTCATCAAACATAAATAACTCAATTATTCATGTCAAAAATTTTAATAAAAAAAATAACATCATGGCACATAACATAGTCTTCCTTTAGAATAAAAACTTCAAAAGCATACTACAATGCATAATTTATTCAAACAATACATGGTAACACACTGAAAACATTAAACTTCAATGAATTGACAATAATGAAAACCTTATAACTGATTCACCTATCATCAGTTATGTACCAATCTTCATTAATGCAACACTTATCATCACTAGATCTATATTTTCCAATAAAGAATAATTTCACATTTCAAGGAGTCATAATGTAGATTTTGTATCTTAAAAAATCTTATAATTGTTTAGACTTAGCTTAATTTTAGTAATCAATAGGATCTTATCACAAGTTTCTTACTATATTTATATCTCACATTTTCTCTTCCCCAAACTCTAGACTAACTATTTTTGTATTTCTTTCCTTTTCCCCCTCTCTTATTTTTTTTATCTCACTCTCTTCTTTCTCCCCAAAGATCTAGATCTTATCATTTATATGTGAGGCCTCATCTCGATACATCATATCACATTCGATACATTCTATTTTTGACTCGATGTGTTCAAGACAATATTTGATGGACTACACATTATCTATATTATTTATATTGTGTGATACTTTATTTTAAAAATTCTTAATCATTTTATTTGATGTTTAATGTATAGGCATCCATTATGATGATGTATTTCAATAAATGATTCAGGATCATGAATATGTTAATACCTTAATTATGCAACTAGTGATGATTAAATTGTTGGAAATATTCAAGACTAGCTAGGTAACTGAGAGGGTTGGGTGAATCAATACCCTTGAAAACTTTATCAAATTTAGACCTTAATTGCAATAATCCAATTACCATAGTAAATCTGATCTATTGCATGAATGAGAAACTAAAAGCATAAAATATTCACAACACATGAACACAACAATTTTGGTAACCCAGAAACCTTCCAAATAGAAAGTAAAATTGGGGTGGGGATGATACCCACAAAACTTCAATTCTATAGCATAAATTTGGTCAGTTAAGGTTTACATTGATCACTTCTGATGATCTACCCTATTAGGAGCAATTGGGACTGCTAGGTCCACCTTGTTAGAGGTTTTACAATCATACAATGAAGTATGCACTCGGTCAAGAGATTTAAGAAAAGACTGTTGAGTCTACCTTGCAAAAGGATTTGAAGTTGATTCACCTATTAGGATGAAATAGTAGATCTCTAACTTACAACTAAATTCTTGATTGAGATCTCTTGAAGTACTGATTAGCTTTATGTGATGGATATAACTTTGTTGCTCCTTTGTCGATATGGCCTTACAATATACTTTGCTATCGGTTCACATTCGCATGCTTCTTTCACTTTTCATTCATGCATACATATATTCTTCTATATGGATGTGATACAATACATTATATATATACATTATATATATATATATATATATATATATATATATATATATATATAAAGTCAGCTCAAATGAAGACACTCGAGTTTTGAAGACTAACTTGGTGAAGTTCTGATACATGGTGTCCACTATCATTACTCAGCATCATCATGCATTTGGTATAAGTAGAAGCTCAATCCATACTAATCATCTCAAAGTAGTCTCAAAATCAATCTGCATTGGTGACTTAGTAGATACTATGTAACTTGGTATAAACTAAATTACTCGTTTACCATGACTGCACTTGGTAAACACTAATCATCACATAGCTCAGTTAACACTAACTTCACTTCACATGAAGTGCTAGTTTTGGTAGAAACTGCAAAGCTTGGTAACCACTTAAATGCTTGGGTTGAACTATTGGACTTCATACTGACTGAATTCCCTTGGTAACCACTGGAACGCTCAGTAGGAACTATAGTGCTCAGTCGCTACTGAATTACATGGAAAACACTGTAGACTATTCAGTGAACTCGATAACCATACAAAATCTAAATAATTATTGTCACTAATAAAAAACTTGACTTAATGTCAACATAAATATGTGTCCATAAATGAGAAAGGTTATTTAAATGAAAGTTTTAATGTTTTGATCAATGTGCTTATGAAAATTTGGTTTAAATATATGAATATGATGTCATCAAACTACCAATATTCAAATTGAGTGTGTAAGATAATTAACCATGGAATTAATTTGAGAATTGGTAATTGACCCTATGTGCAAACTATAAGACTAAGGTTGAATCCAATAAAGTAAAATTTGAACCTCATTGTCTAGTGTTTAATTTGTATTGTAATTTGAATGTATGTGTATCATTCTATTTTTTTGAAATATTGAATGTTATGTAAAAGTAAATCTTATGGTGTCACTTGACACTCGTTATATGCATATGTGTGTTCACATGTCAATTTAGGGCTAGCAGAGTAACCCGTTAATCTAAGACTATTAGTTAGCAACCTAAATTAATTCCCCGTAGTTAGGGTTTAGTGGGAAGGTTACATCATTAGGGTTTTTGTAGATCAAATATTTAAAGCTATTTTTATAGGTCATAAATTGATCATAGAAGCCAAAATTAATGTAATTCAAGTTTTGAAATAGTATGTGTATGGGTTAGGAACCTTTTCTAGCTTCTAGAACTTCCTATCAACATTTATGACCCCTAAAATATCCCAGCTTCCCATTTTTGCAAAAATGAATCAGCTCCATGAGGTTGCCCAAGTTTTCACTCTTTCAAAAGGTTGTCTTAATGATAGGGGCAAGTGGGAAGACCATAGGAGACTTAAAGTCAAGTTTGCAGTTATTGTTTTTTTTGGTAGATAATTTTAGAGGCTATTTAGGGTCCCTTTGAAGAGTTAAGGGTTGTTCACCCATTCTCTACATTTAGAGAAGTCAGGTTTGAAGTTGTAAGAAGGAGATGATTTAGTTCATCTCAAATTTCAAATCCATAATCTTTGAAAATGTAGGTTCTCCATTGCCATGGTTATGCCCTTTTTTTCATTGCTTGTATGTGTTAAATTCTTGCATATTGTAGTATGTGTGTGTTTTTATTATGTGAGGGATGAGTATTGTGGATTTTATTTTCTTTCTTTTCATATTTCTTTTTCTTGTTTTGTTGGGTAAACTATGAAGTGTTGGCATTACTCACCCTCGGATAGGGAAAAAGTGGCCATGTGCAGGGGAAGGGCTTAGTTGAATCCTAGGTTAGTGTAGAGTATCTTCTCATTTTGAGGAGAGGAGAAAGAAAAGTGTTATGGGCCCTTGCTTGTCAATGCAAAACTTAGTCAATTTTAGAAAGATAAGAAAAAAAAGGAATGGAAGTTTATGTGATTTGGTAGCCTTAGAAGAGGCATATGATTTGTGTCCTTGATTGACATCTCCTACCTAGAAAATTCCAACTTCTCCCTAGTCATAGGTTCATTCATACCTCAAATAAGAACTATATGTTGAGTTGTGTCACTGTAATTGGTTTCTGAATGTCACTTAGTTAGTTATTGGTTCTCCTAGATTGGTGGGTGGCTTTTTAGAGCCTAGGATGGAAGGTGAGCTCTCCATGGTTGTTCTCATGATGGAGAAATCTTGGTTTTCTTGGGGCACTAATGTTGTTCTTGATGTCATGTTATTGGAGGTTTCTCCATTGTTAAAACACTTGCTCTATTGTGTATTCATGTTGAGAATGATCATGAAAGAGATGGTATAAATTTTATAGTTTACATATTGATAAGTCAAAAAATTAGTTATTATATGGAATAAGAAATTTATGTGATCAAGTGTTATTAAAATTTTAAATCATACCTTACATTCAATTATATTGATTTGCAAAAAGTTTGAGTTGTAAAGTCCCTATCTTTCTCCATGAAATCTTCACTTCAATTCATTTTATTCAAAAATTTCTTATTATAGAATATGGATAGATGAATTATTTAATTAAAAGATGCAATAATTACTCCTCTAAATCAAGTGATAAAATCAATGTTCGATTTAGAGAGGATTATCTTACTTAAATCTTAAAGTGTTAGCTTGTATAAATGCTAATAAATCAATAAATTTCACCCTATCTTGCAATACAAGTTAAACACCTAAAAATCACTTTTATTTTGGCTATAACATAAATATCAATATTGTAATTACAATATACTTAATGGAATACCTAAAGTCATAAACTCTTTGAAAGGAAACATGTTGCTAAAAGATGGAACAAATGAAGAAACAAACAACCTCATTTATTTGAGAGCCAAAATTCTCTCTCAAAATGTATGGGGAGATTTTAAGTCCTCTTTTGGTAATACAAAATATTCTCTATGAGATTCCCTTTAAAATAATTTTAGACACCTTTTTTTAATTTTATATACATATATACATACATATACATATATACATATATATATACATATATATATATGTATATATATGTATGTATATATATGTATATGTATATGTATATGTATATGTATATGTATATGTATACATATACATATATATATATATATATATATATATATATATATGTATATGTATATGTATATGTATATGTATACATATATGTATATGTATATGTATATATATATACATATATGTATACATATACATATACATATGTATATGTATATGTATATATATATATATACTTATACATATACATATACATATACATATACATATACATATATGTATGTGTTTATATATATATATATATATATATATATATATGAAATGAAAATAAAAATAAAAACCTAATTAATCCTACACTTACCTTATCCTCAATTTCACCTAGAAACCTTTTTCTCATAACTCACTTCCCTTCTCCCACAAGTTCAGGGTGATGATGTTACCCCACTTGACATATATATATGTATATGTATATGTATATGTATGTATATATATATATATACATATACATATACATATACATATACATATATATATACATATATATTTATATGTATATATGTGTGTGTGTGTGTCTGTGTGTGTGTATATATATGAAATAAAAATAAAAATAAAAACCTAATTAATCCTACACTTAACTTATCCTCAATTTCACCTAGAAACCTTTTTCTCATAACTCACTTCCCTTCTCCCACAAGTTCAGGGTGATGATGTTACCCCACTTGACCAATCCCATTCTCTTGCAAGAGAAGTATTTAGACATGGATTGGGGGTGGGGGGAATACAAGTCAACATAAGCAATAAATTTTAAGGGGTTTGTTCAATGTTTAAACTTTTTTAAAAAAATTGCACCTAAAATGTTAATTCTTTCCCTTCCTTTTTGACTTTTCCCTTGATTGAGAATCCCCACGTACTTGGCTAAAGTCACATCCCACCTACCCTCCACCTCTCCTCTCCTCTCCCCATATTGGATGTAGCTTTTGATGAAAGGTTGGCAAGGATTTTGAAATATTCAATGCGAGCCTTTTTCTTTTATTCAAACTTACTAATATTATTCCCCATGCTCATGCATTTACCAGGGGATGACAATGATTACCTTGGGCTATGAAATGCAAGTTTTGAATAGAGTGAAAAGGCATTGGGGACTACCCCATGTCTTTTGGTAAAGAATGCTACACTTGGCAAGTTGCAAGGGAAGGGTTAGGGAGTAGGGTGTTAAGGGTTAGGTATTAGGATTAGTTAGTTAGTTAGTAGGTTAGTATAAAGGTAAAATAGTTTTAGTTAGTAGTTAAGTGAATTTGGTTATTAAATAATAAAGTTAGCATTTGTTTATATAGGTTGTGATAAAAGAAAGAGATTATATTTAAAGAGTTTTGTTTATAGGAATATTTAGGTGTTAGATTTATTTTCTTATGTTAGGTTATTAGGTAAGTCATTTTATCAAGGAAAGAATATTATGTTACTTAGGTAAATAATTTTAGTATATTATTGTATTTAATATTTTATAATGTTTAATTATGGTTTCTTTATCTTAAATTGTTAAGATCATAGAAATCAAAAGCAAATAAAGAGGTCTTAGTTAGGTGACACGATAGTGTAATAGGAAGGTGTTGTAGAGATAAAATAAAAATAAAAACTAATTAAATATTGAATAATAATGATTTAATTATTTAAATTAAAATATGAATCTAAAAAAAGTCAAGTATCAAGGTTCTAGATCACTCCCAAAGAGGTGCAGAATTAGATCACCTTAGGAAAATGTAGATGACATAAAAAAATGACCTTATGGAGTCATATCAAGTCTAATGTGTCTTATGTAATTATTCAAACATGTTAATTAAATTTTAATAAGGAAATATAGAAGCCTAATTATTCCTCAAATATATGATGTCACACTTTAACTAAAGTTCTATCAAACCAAATTGTGTAATAGGTGTTCTTGCAACACTAGAACCTAAGGTTTTGTCATGGTGCGGTAGGGTTGAGATGTCAACTTTGCATCATCATGAATCACAACTGAAAATCACTTCTATCTCATTTAAAATTTACGTAACATGTTCAGTTTAGTATGTGTTAATCATGATGTTATTTAACTATTAAAAAAAATGTTCGTGTGTTTTTGCCTCAATATTTTGGGCATGAAATTTTGGTATCACAACATCAATTTCAACACTAGGAATCTAAAACCATTACATTTCAACTTATTCAAACTTTAAAATTTTTTGAAGGATGCCTCCCATTGCACAAAATTCCTGATAAGGCAGAGGTCATAGAGCTATTGGTGTTGGGTAGGATCGAAGGATGGACCTCCACCTCCACCTCCACCACCTCCACCACCACCACCATAGAACCCTAATCAAGATAAATTTGGATACCCTCACAACCTTGATTGGAGTAGTTCAACAAAAGCTACCACCCATAGTACTACCTGAGAAGTATATTCCCAAAGGGGATGCACAAGTACTAGGAAGTGGGGTATATGTGAGAGAGAGGAGTAGGAGTCCCCCACTAAGGTAGGTTAAATGACAGGGAAATCATGAGGGTGAGTTGGTGCATTAGTTAGAGCCACCACCTAATAGACCTCCTAGATATGTAGGAGATGAGATCAAGGAGTTGATATAACTCCAACCACCATTGGTTGTTGGGTTCCACTAATGGAGAAATATAAGAGGCTTAGTTACAAGGTTTTTAGTGGTGCTTTGGATTATGTCCTTATGGGAGTAATCTAAAGACATGACTTGCAATGTATCTACTATGGGATAATACCTCTAATAGGTGGCAATAGGAAGAATCTATAAGAGGAGTGAGGATAAACACCCTCACATGGGAGACATTTTTGGTTAGATTATGAGAGAGGTATCTTTCTGAGAACTTTAAATAGAAGAAGGTAGAGGAGCTCCATTATCTATAACAGAGGGGCATCATAGTAGCCTAGTATGAGTGTCCATTTCTTGAGCTCCTTCCTTATGTTGAATAAATGAAGGATTAGAAACTATGGATCCATTATTTCATCATGGCCCTTTATTTCTCTCTTTAGGGTACAATTTACTTGGCATTGCCTACTACTTTCAAACAGGTAGTTGAGATAGCACTAGTTGTTATGGATACTCAGGGTAGATGGGATTCTTGGGATTAGTCTTAGAACTAAAACCCTACCCAACAGTCAGGACAACAAATACCCCCCTTGGAAATGGAATCAAAACAATTTAGCAGGGTCATTTAAGGGTCAATAGTTCTAGCAACAAAAACCACAATAGGAATCTAGGTAGAAACCATCACAGGGATATCAAGGATCTAAGCCTAAGCAGTGGTAGTTGCAGGGTCCTAAATAGGAATAGAGGACACAAGCCCCACAGTCACAACTAGTGAGGACTCAATAATCCTCTAGGGGTGGTTCCAGTAGATCTGGTAAGACTAGAGGTTCGCAAAATTCTAGATCACAAGTTGTATAGGTTTATACTCATGGACTGTACTATATTTGTGATGGCATGGGTCACCTAGCTAGAGAGTGTTTGCAATGATAGTCATAAGATGGCTAGAGAGGGGCTACTTCAAAGCCTATAATTGATGATATTGGTAGATCCCATAGATTTTTTACAAGTTGAACATCAGGCCATAATTATTGAGGCCCTAGGTATTACACAAGGTAGTATGGTTTCTATTTTATTTGATTCTAGAGCTACTAACTCATTTATATCTCCATATATAGTAGAGCATTGAGGGCTAGTGGAAAATAGACAAGATGTCAGTTGGGAGGTAGAGTTAGCCCCAGGAGCTAGGGTCTGAGTTAGTTTCATGATACATAATTGTTAGATACAGATTGGAGACATGTCCATGATTTATGATCTCCACATTGTCCCTCTAGGTTCATATGATTTTTTCCTTGGCATGGATTGGCTCTATAACCATGGCACCAAGATGGATTGTTGACAGAAGAGGGTAGAATGTGTGGATGAGTATGGGATTTCTAGAGTGATCTTTGGAGTGAAGAGACCAGTATCTCTTTCTATGATTTCTACTATGTAGCTTAGATGGTGCATGAAAAAGGGATGTTAGTTGTTTGCTATCATCATTAGTGATAGAGAGGAGAATTTAGAGGGAGAGACATCCCTCGATGATTTTTCTATTTTATAGGAGTTTGCAGATTTTTTCCTTTAGAGCTCCCCGGTATGCCTCCACCTAAAGAAATGGATTTTCACATAGATCTTGTGCTAGAAGTTAAGCTAGTATTGAGAGTACCATATAGGATTACTACTCATGAGCATGGTGAGCTAAAGACCCATTTGGAGGAACTCTTAGAGAAAGGGCATATTCAACTTAGTGTGTCAACTTAGGGTGCACTAGTAATCTTCATGAAGAGGAAGGATGGATCACTTAGGTTTATACCACTATTATTACAAGTATCAAAAAATTTAAGTTGAACAGTCAAGTAGATGAGATTTTATCCCTCAAGGACTCAAAGTTTGAGAATTTGTTTTAGCAATACAAATTTGAAATTCCATTGTAAATGAAAGGTTAACTTTGTAGATATATACAGAACATCTAATTATATAATTTAAAAATTTCTCAAGCATGAGTTAAAATAGTTTACCCAAATGACTATTTAACACTTTTAGCACATGAAGTGTGATGTTTAAGATAGATTCGAGAAATGTGCCCAATATGGTAGCAATATTTTTTAGCCTGATGATGTGTCGATGACACATGCCATTATAGGTGGTTGTTCTTCTTTTACATTCTTGATGTTCCTGGTTATTCTTCCTATAGGAGATATTGCATTCATTTTCAGTGTTCATGTCTTACCTCTCAACATTCTAGGGGGATTATGGTTGTTCTATTGCTTTCTTGGTTCAATGGACTGAGCCATGTATTTAGTATTTGATGCTATGTACTAGGGGATTTTAGTGGCCAGATACTTATGCATTTTGATGAGATGGATTATTTACCATATAGACATTCTTTCATTCCTATTTTTGGAGGCCATCAAGATACCTTTCATCTTTGATTTGTCATCTCTTCAGACTTAGTCTTCTCTACCTATTCATATTCTATACAATGGAGGTTCTTTAGATCGATAGTTTGACAGTGTTTGTAGTTTCATGCTTCAGTAGTGTTCTTCATGATCATCTTTTGTTCCTATCTTCTAGAATATTCTTTTGATCTCTTTTTGGAGTAGAGTTTTTCCCATGTGATTTTCTCTATTTCTCCACTTTGCAAAGATTTGGTTGTGCTTGGGTACCTCATCAGGCCTTGTTGCTGGGACCCAATTTTCTTTCCCTAGTTATTTCTAGGTTTTTAGCTAATCCCTAAGTTTATCTTAATGGGGGGTGTTAGAGTAATAAGATATTTCCTTATTAATTAAATCATTTTAATTATTAAGTCACTTATTATCTCTAGTTTACTTAAGCTAAATTTTAGTTATATAATAATTAATTCTTTTATTAATTGTTATCATGCAACTTAGGTTTTCCTTGTTAGGGTATTGATCTCTTTTATAAGGATTGTTCTCTTTGTAATTTATTCATTCACTTTTGATAATTGCAATTTCTCTTTATGCTCATCAAGAATGTCCCATCTATGGATTTGGAAATTCTAGCCTTCATAGCTTTTTGCTTCTCCCTTTCTCTATGACAAGTGTTTGCATGCAGGTGATTCTTGGGAGTTGTGGGGTTGATCTTTCATCAACTTTAGCAAGATGAATCTAACTATCTATATACTATCACTAGCTACAAAAAAGAAACCATTAGTCCATCCTAACCAAAATAATAATAAAAATAAAACTATTACTATCACAACCAAATCTATAATTTATATTTCCTTATATTATGACAATAAGATTAATAAACAGACAAATATCAATTGATAATATCACCAGAACTAACCAATAACTTATACCAAAAAAAATTCAAACCTATAGAAAATCACTTCAGTTTAGTAGTAATCATGTCTAATTATAGTACCATTATATAATTATCTCTCACTATAACTAAACGAAAAAATATTAAAAGTGATTATATGCATACCCAAATTGCCTACAAAAGATCTGATGGTAGCCCAACCATTAACAAAAACAACAACAGTATTCTACTAGGAAGGGTCAACCAAATAAAACTTTAGAGGATCCCTACGTAGATCATAATTCCTCCTACTCTTCTTCTAGAGATTCATACCTATACCATAGAATATCATCCCATCATTCTAGACCTACAATGAATGAAATTGACTAATTAATGAAGGTATGTTAGTTTGAGCTTCACTTGATTTCAAGAATATTTTAATATTCTCTACTTAAATAGGCCAACCACATGAAGATGGAAGCTCATCTAGCCTCATCTCCTCCCCCTAATATTAATCTAAATTCCCCATTATCATCTAATTACATACTTCATTCATTCATTCATCCTTTTATGAACTATAACATTCAATCAATACAATCACATAACATTCATTAATATGATATAAAATTCATTAATACACAATACTAATTAAGACTTCATTAAGATGAAATAAAAATAAATATTAATATGTAACATTCATAGATAATTACTTAAAACAATGTTCTTTCATTATTTAATAAAGTTTATCAAACAAGGTTTATCAAAGAGCATTTTTTTAAAAATCATTTATTCTTTTTGTTTTCCTTAGCTTTCTTAAGGTAAAGTTTGATAGGAGCATCAATATCTTCCTCATTCTCCTCCTCTTGTGGAATATGTAATGTCAAATTATGATGCCTCCTCCTATTTTGAGGAGTAGGAGGCTGCTGCACTAAAGGGGGCTCTATTGCAATAACAAGTAAATGGGTTCAATTGACATACTCTTTTTCATTTTTTAACTATTACAAGTATTCCATTAACTAATAGAACATAACATGAATTTTTCTTACCTAAAAATTCTACATCATGTAAAATAATATTTTGATCCACTACCACCTCAACATGCTGAACACTTCGAACATGCTCCACTCCTTCACCATGATGTTTAACATTCTCTAAAATATTCAAAAAAAGGTTACACATCAAATTTTAATTGAAGCTATTAAATTATATTCATAATTATGTAATTAATTTCCAATAGAAAATTAATACCTCTACCACTATGATGCACATCATGGCCTTCATCACATGCAAGTTCTGTGATAGGATTTGAAGGTTGTAGTGAAATGTTATGTAGTCAATTTATGTTGGAAACTAATAGCAAAAAAAAAAATATCAACTATTCAATTTCGTTTATTTTTCATTTGACCAATTTAACTATGTCTCATTTGGTGCACTAGATTCGTAGGTATGTCTTTCAGATTCTTGGAATAGGTGTGTAACCACGACTTTATAATCTTCCTTCAAGGAAATTTGTTTTATCTTCATCCATGGGCTCTACATTGAATTTTGCACCCTATATGTTTTTATTAATATCATCAGGTTTGCATGTATGATTTGATTAAAAAAAAAAAAATTTAACATTATATAATTTTTTTTAATATTAAATTCCATTACTTCTACTTACAAGTCAAGAGTGAAGATTCATATAGCCACAAGAGCCAAGTTTATGTTGGCCAACCTTTTGTAGTCTCTCTTTTGTAGCCTTTAATGTGTCTCGTAGTCTATGAAAGGTTTGAAACATGTTAGATTATATATTTACAAAGATCACTAATTAGTGCATGATTACATTCTACTTAATACTATCATGATATACCTAATTTTTTCATTTTCTGGTTCATTTTTTTTACCAAGTATGTAGCCTTTTCTCTTTTGCATCTTCTATTATTACATTCCACTACATCAGTGGAATAATAGGAGGATGGTCATACTTTGGGTTATCCTTTAGACCCCTTCTATATTAGTCCCTCATAGTCTTTATATGTTTGGGTGTTCTTTTGAGAAGTAGGACAGTGTCAAAAATGCTTTTTCCAAAAAGGTCCACAAAAGATAAAATGAGCTGATTTTTAAATTCAGGACCCTATTCATTCCACCTTTAATAAAAAATTAAAATTGTTAGATCAATAACTTCAATATAGTAAAATAAATGGAAGAAAAGAAAAATATTTTAGCAATGATATGAAACTACATACCTTTTACGTATGGTGGGTTCAAATAGCTTCAATGCCATTTCAAAAAGATGATCAAAGAAAACATCATTTCCTACAAAAAAATATCATGGGATTATTAGTCCAAAATGAGTTATTTATAAGTAAACTACAATTACGCTATAAATAATATCAATTTTAAAGTACTTGGAAGCTTTCATAATTTTAATAGAAACATAGTTTTCTTGTTTAGCAACAATATCCTCGCAAATGAACCAACGCTAGTCACACGAGCTACTCTAGGAAATAGTTCAACTTCAGTAGTATTGGTCTCTTTTGTTCTAAAAACTAAAGGTCTATCTATTAGTGCACAAAATGGGTCCACAATTATAAAATCCACCCAACAAAAAAAAAAATGCATGGTTAGCACATTACAAGATATAGAAAAAGAAGTTTTTACTAGCTATACTTGGCATAGTCAAAGATGTTTGCAAGCTCCTTATTATCGACAATGCAATCGAAAATTTCAAAGTGATGACTGAAGGAGGCATCTACACTTCATCATGACCTAAAGAATACAATGTTAGCAAAGAAATTTGCAATGGATAAAGATCAAATGGGATACTAGCTAGCTGAAGCATCCAAAAATAAAAGTTAAGTATTATAATGTTGATGAAAACAAATAATGTTGCACTAGTAGGGCCATAATCTTTTATTATTGTTCATATTGTTTCACATGTAGCCAGTGAACTGCATGTACTAATTCTTTCATTTAGAGAAACCAATCCAACTCTCTCATCATATTAGTATGGAATGATTGGTTTCTATGGGAGAAATGGACAATTTCTTAGTGTGGTCACATATATAGATGATATGTATGGAATGATGGCAATTGCAGCCTTGATTGGTTTCCATGGATGGAAAGATATAATTCTCACATTGCATTTTTCGGTACACTAGAGTTAATTTGCATATGCATACTAGGTTTATCTTTATATAATTGTAGTAGTGCAAAAATTTGATGCAGGAATGTGGTGTACAACTACTGCATTCATTCTCCTCATAGGAGTTGTTTTATGGACTTTGGAGCATAAATCAAACTGTGATTTTCAAGGATGTCCAAAGGAGAAAGCCACATTGTTAGCAAAGGCATTTGCAACATTTTTTATTCCCATTTTCAATGGATAAGGATCAAAGTTAAGAGTTATAATGTTGTAAAGAGAAAATACATTACTTACATGAAGGTTGTGCACTACAAACCTCACCATATTAACCATGTGGTCTTGCAGGTGTCAATAAGTCGTGTAAGAAGAAAAAATATTATTTTACATCATGATCAATAAAATGCTATTAAAAATAAACATCTATTGAACTTTTATTATTGCTTAATATTAATTATTACTCACCTTCAAAGAATTGAATCTAAGTATCAATTCTTCTTTCAGTGCCTCTATCTCCTTGGTTATGTTTCTCTTGAGGACAAGGTTAAGAATTTCATCACTATATTTTTTAATGAGTTAATGGGCCATGAATATGGGGTTAGTGCTATAGGTGATGTCATCTACAAATGACACCTGTGTTTCAAATCGCATTTGATATGCTATCATTTTCACTTTTTCCTATCAATAGGTATCAAATTGTGACATCAATATCAGCAAAATTCCCTCAAAATAACACCAAAGCCATAAAGAAAAGAATATAATAATATGAAATTTGTTTCTATATAATTTTTACAATTACACTAATTAAGGTTTACCTTCACTAAAGGTGTGTGAGCTGGTACATCCTCGCCTGTGCCTTGTGATGTATCCATGTCGCCCTATGAAAAAGATTATTAATTCTTAATAATAAAAAATGAAATGAAAGTAATAGACTTACCAAAAATAATTATTAATAAAATAGTAGATTGTATATTGGAGTCAATATTAATTGGAGCAATTGGTTTAAATGTTATACTTATCATCCCATGATAGGGAACTTTTTTGTATCTACAGGATTCAAATTGTAATCTATCAAAAGCTCTTCCCCTACACTTATTGATTTTATTGCACATACAAAAACATGATTTCCCTCGCATGCCTCAAATATATAATTTTCCACTTATTAGTTGACACAAGTCAAGAACTATTTATATATCCTACAATATTCCCTATTTCTTTTGGCCTTCCATCAATATACATAGTAAACCTTTTACATTGATCATTTTCTTTGCAATGTATATAATTTGGTGACAATGCATACATACACATTCCTTTTTTATATTGCACAATCCACATCCAATTGTTGTAATTATAACAAGGTCCTACATACTCCATCAATTCAAAAAAATTATTGTAACTGACCTTTATGCCATTATAGAAAATAGGCCCAAACTATGTATTGAAGATGGAGCTATGTGATATATCCTTTAATTAACAAAACAATTAGTGTTAACTAGAGGTAGTTCCTTGGGTACCCATTCTTTCAAAAGATGTGTGT
Organism: Cupressus sempervirens; assembly: GCA_028749045.1. NCBI lineage: Eukaryota > Viridiplantae > Streptophyta > Pinopsida > Cupressales > Cupressaceae > Cupressus > Cupressus sempervirens. Next base: position 163,693,934 of record CM053790.1, on the reverse strand, counting down.
ACCTTAACAGAACCTTCCTATTGCCTTCACTCTCATTATCATAAGAACATGACCCACCTCAACAAGAAAAATTTGCATTCATTTATTAAATTTTCTTCTAAGCTTTTGACCTATAGTTGATCTCCCTACTTTAGACCTACTAAATGTTTCACTTTTGTCTTCTATTCCCACATTTTTCTCACTTGAGGAAGACAGATCAGACAAATACCTATTTGGTGATACTTACAATCCATAAAATGAAAGACATACTAGGACTAAAGTTGATGTTGATGGTAAAGAGAAGATATGCAAATAAAAAATCATATCTATAGGGTCTATTGACTTTTAACTATTGATCCATGTGACTGTGTGAGATCCTAGTCAAAGGCATTAAATAGCCTACATATGTAAATTATTTATCTTAAGTTAACCAAAAATTATTATGAGGCATATTAATGTCTTACTTTTGATATAGTTTTCATAGTTTGGACTTACTCTTTGTGCATTGTCAAAAAAAATTTCCAAAAAAATTGTGTAAATATCCTGTGAACTTATGCCAAAGATAGTTAGGACTTACTAAACCTATGGATAGTGTATATGACATACTTTGCTTAATATTATCCATAGAATGCAATATTTCATATAAATATCTTAAGCTATTTTCTAATATCTGAATAAAAGTAGGAATGTTATCTTGTATATATGCTCTTGATGTTTTTAACTTTCAGGAAAATGAAGAGTAACACAAAAGTTGTTGATTACTACATTAAAGGAAGAGGATGATGGAGACCGATCGTGGCAAGGAAAGCACAGTTCAGTTCCTATGGATAAGCTATGCTTGTAAAGGAGTTACTATTCCAAAAAAGATAGGAGACATAGCTTGCTATATTTCCTACGAATTGTTATTTTGTTGCTTAGTAATAAATGTACTATGTCATGGTTGATCTTCTGCCTTCTTTTCTAGCAATGTTTGTTCAAGAATTTTATGTCATATTTTTAATAAGTATCCAATCCTCTATATAAAGGATTTGGATCATCTTAGTAAGCTAATGAGAATATAGAAAATGATAGTTTAAGATTCAAAAATTACTCTTTTTCTATCCTTCATGAATTATTCAGTTGATGTAATCAAAGAAAGATTTTAATGAAAGAGTTATTTTGAAATACTTGTTGCATTCATAGTTATTTGAAACCAACCAAGGGGGACCAATTGGGAGTTGGAATAGATTTAGGTAGAGTATATTCATTCTTTTCATTTTCCTATTTTCAAGATAGATTTACCATATTAGTCCTACAGCATTTTTACTGTGAAAGTTCCTACAGCACTTGCAAAAAATGATCATGGTGGATGTTTTGAGTTGTTAACTAGTTTAGGTTCATTTTCCAAATCTTTCTATAGTTATCTATTGTTATCCCAAATGTGTTTACTATTTTTTAATAGTAGTATAGATTTTTTTCATTCATTTTACTTTCATATAGCATAGGTGTTAAGACTCTTAAAGGAACTTAGTACACATACTGTACTGACCCATTTCAAATCCTACATCCCTAGGTTGACAACTCAAGTGTATTTCATGATGGAATAAGTATTCTTTAGAATAGATATAGTATTCTTGAGAGACAATGGTGTGATTATCTTCATCTATTATGAAACCATGCATTTTTGGCATCGTTGCTAAGGATGGTTTCAAACTAGAAACCTTCATGATTCCTTTACTTTCAGATTAATTTGTTAGCTAAAAACCATAAAGTTGTGAGCTTGATTAACAAGTCACCAATTCAATTGCATGCATCAAAGAGGAAGAAAATGATATGAATATGGAAGATTTCTTCCATGGGAGTCTATTAATTTGAATGAAGAAATTGAGGAAGAAGTTGAGTTTCCTTTTGAGGATGCAAGCCCTAATTTTCCTATAGGATCTTCCTCTCGAGCATAAACCTTGGATACAAGTAGTCTTCAGCCTTTTACTAAAATTTTGGCTAGCTTTCTTGATAGTTCTAGTCTAAATCCACCTATTTTTAAAAATCCTATAGCCAACACTCCTTTTTAGCAGCAACCCCATAATCAAATACCTCCAGCAATGGCACAACCTACTTTTCCATTTCCTCTCGTGGGCCTCATAACCAATGCTAATCTCAATAATATACCTGCAACTACTCTTCCAAAGTTTTATAGCCTTGTAACTGAGGATCTTGATACTTTCTTATTTGAGTTTGACATACTCTATTGTACCTTTGACTATAACATTGATTCCCACAAGCTCAAGTTGTTTCTAGCAACAATGACAAAATCATCCTTATGATGGTTCATGGGCTTAGGAGCCAATGCAACAAGTACCTAGGATGAAATGCAACATTTTTTTCTGGAGAAATATAAAGAGTCTTGCAAGGGGAATGATCCAAGAGGAGATGTTATCTTTAGAATATCACAAAAGGAGGATGAAACATTGGAAGACTATGTTTCACAATTCTTGTATACACTGCAGAAGAACCCTCAACATGAACTGGTAGAGGATTCATAGAAACTAGTCTTCTTAAGAGGGGTAAATGATAATTGTATGGAGGCACTAGACCTGATGGCTGGTGGTGATGAATATCAATCCTCTTGGGATGACCTCAAGAAAATTTGTCTTAACTACTCAAGGTCAACTATGAAGAAAGGTGGAGGACACTAGTCCACAACTGCTAAAGGGATCAATCAAGGTATTTCAAAGCTCGAGATATCTAATCTACTCTTAGATTTCAAGTAGGACATCATAAATAATGTTGCTACACATCTCAACACAATGATTACAAAGAAGAAGCATGTAGAGGTTGAGGTGAAGTTAGTTGGGTAGTGTCCACATTACCAGAAGTGGAATAAAGATTATCAATGCAAATCAGTCACTAGTGTGGAGAACCAGCATCTTCCAACTGAGTACCTAAAGATAGAAGGAGAGGATGAGAAAGTGTTATTCATTTCTCAACATTAGCCATGGGCCTCACATTAAGGTATGCCTCAAGATCCTTTACAAAATTCAAATCCATATGGTAATTAATGGAAAAATTGTAGTATCCAAGGTCCTCCACATATAATCAACCTAATTAGAATAGTGCTTGGCAAAATAATCCACAACAGCCTTAATGGCATCAATACTCCCAAACCTTCCTGGAAAAACTAGCAAAACAATCAATGGCCTAACTAGTAAAATAACTAGTGGAAAAATTTGTAGAACCAATGGCAAACACCCCAAGGGAATTGGTAGCCTACGAACCAATGGAGAGGACCTTAGCAATGGCCTAACCAAAATCCTAGTAACCCATAACTATCGCCTCCAGTCCAACAACCTGCACTAATGCCACCACCTATAACTTCTAGACCTTAAAAGTAGAATTAGTTGCTTACATAACCTTAGCCAAATCCATATTACCAAAAACTATGTTAACCCATGTATTTTGCTGATGCTTAGCAATATCTTTCTTATGCTCTAAATGTTGTAGATATACATTTGAGATATAGTACAACATTACCTGCTCCTAGACTACCTCTCATAACTGAAATACCAGATACTCTTACAACATCAGTACCAGTAACTTCTGTACCAAAAATGGTTGACCCAACCAATGTAACTAGCTCAACCAAAACTCAAATAGCAGTTGAACCTCTTTTTCAACAAAAGCTCATACAAAGTAAACCTACACAAATAGAGAAAAAATCCTTTGACATCATTGATCAACTAAAGAACATGCACGTCCAAATTCATTTGTTCCAAGATATTAAAAATGTTCCTATTTATGGAAAAGCCATTAGAGAAGCATGTCTGAAAAAGCCTAGGAGAAAGAGAATGGACCCAACTGCAGTCCATGTTATGGACAATTGGCTGATATTATGTTAGGGAAATTGGTTATTCCTAAGTATTTTGATCTAGGAAGTCAAGTTTTGAATGTGATTATAAATGGTTAGTCTATTAAAAATTCCTTGATTGATCTTGGTGTTTCCATAAATATTATGACCAAGGATACTATGAGAAAGCTAAATATAGAAGGATTAAGGGCTACCCCAACAATTCTACAACTTGTAGATAGTTCTACTATCACTCCTGATGGGATGATAGAAGACATAGTAGTAACCCTAGGCTCTCTAGAGTACCCTACAAATTTCATGATTCTATCCTCAAAAATTAAGTTAGCTAGTTACCTTGTCATTTTAGGATGACCATGGTTAGCTACAACTAGTGCAAATATAAGTTGTAGGTGAGGGAGTATGACCATATTAGATGGACAAGCAACAAAGAAATTTGTCTTGTATCCTCTAGCACAACCCAACCTAATTTAAGCACATGTGTATGGCCAAATTTTACGGATGGAGAGGAAGAGTTAAACTCTATAGCATAGCTTATGATGTTATATAGATAGTCTTTTCTAAAGTTATAGGAAGAGGATTCAGTAATTCTAAGTATTCTTAATAATACTTGTGTGGTAGAAAAGGATGTGTCTGAAAATTTAGTGTTGGAACTAACTACATATGGGGAATGTAATGAGAATTATTTTCTTCCCAAGGAGCTAGACATTGTATATGTGAAAATGCGGCCTATGCTAACACACACACTTCAACATGGTCCTTATTTGTGGATTCATCCCGAAATGAACATTGGATTATTCATCCGAAAATCAATCGGCAAGGCGATCTGTTGCCTTCTATCTAAAGGGAATTGCTTGTTAGATATCCTCAGATTTGAGGTGTTAAGCAACCAAACCCTCTAAGAATGAAGGATTTAAAAGAAATTGCAACTAATCTATATGAGAATGCAGATTAATCTAGAATGGAATATGCACGTTTAATCTAAGAACATGTAAAAGAAAGCTATGCTAAAATGTATGCATATTATGCTAAATGAGATTAAACTAGAAAATGAATATCTTATGAAAATAATGAGCTCAAATGAATGCACAATCCAGTAGCAATTCAATGCAAATTCTCATTCAACCTCCTCAAAATGACGAGATGAGGGTCTCTTAAATAGACTTTCCTAGAATCCATCAACGGTTGAGGTCGATTTCAATCAACGGTCAAGATTAAAGGTGAAGTTTAGTCATAAAGGAAGATTCCCAAATTAAAGGGAGTTAACTGATTTAATTTGAGTAGAATAAGGAGTTAACTGATTTAATTCCTTTTTGATCAACAGTGAACTGGGAATTTCCTTTTTTTGAACTAAAGAGAGATTTTGGTGAGATATTTAATTTAATAAAATGAGATATGCTCTCATAATCACCTTTTCTATTTAATTAAATAATTCTATTTAATTAATTAGAGACACTTTTCTTATTTAATTAATTAACTTCATTTAATTACTTAGGAATGGCTTCCCATTTAATTAAATAATTTCATTTAATTAATTAGAAGTAAGTTCTCCATTTAATTAAATAATTTCATTTAATTATTTATTAAATTAAATAAATTTTATTCCATATTACATTAGCCTTAGGATATAATTTAATTTAATTAAAGTATAAATAGTTAGTAATTAAAATAAATATTGATCAATAGGTTTAATGTGACTAATATGAGTAAATACTATAGGAATTAAATAATAAGCATGATGAATGTAGATTAGGGTTTTCTACATCTGACAATTAAGTCAAGTAGCGAGTAGCCGAATAAGAATTTGCCTAATCGAATAGGACTCTAGGATTGATCAAAAATAGACCAAAATTGGTATCATGGCAATAAGCCAATTTTGGGGTATTACAGACATTATCCATCAACTTTTACCATGTGAACAAGATACAAGTCTAATCTCTAAAGCTGCTATGGTTGATCTCACAACTAGTGTTGAGTTATCAAAAGATTATAATCTCCATGTCAATAAAAAACTACCTCCCAAATAGATGAAACAATTAATAAAGCTTCTTCAAAAATATGAAAAGGCTTTTGCATGGGACTATAGGGATATGAAAGGGTTAAGTCCTACATTATGCACTCATAGAATATATATCAATGACGGGTGCCTACCACTCCGTCAACCCCAGAGGAGGATTAATCTAGCACTTAGAGAAATAGTTAAAATTGAACTACAAAAGTTGCTTGATGTTGGTTTTATATACCCTATATCTGATAGTAGATGGGTCTCACCTCTTATTATAGTACCTAAAAAGTGAGGGAAATGGTGGATTTGTGTAGATTACAAAGAATTGAATAAGGCAACCAAGAAGGATCACTTTCCTTAACCCTTTATTGATCAAGTTTTGGACAATCTGGTTGGTAAGAAATATTTATCTTTTCTTGATAGGTATAGTGGTTATAATCATATAAGTATAGCTTAAGAAGATCATGATAAAACCACATTTACATGCCCATGGGGTACTTTTGCATATTTTGTCTTGCTATTTTGCCTATGTAATACTTCCATGATATTTCAAAGAGCTATAATTAGCATTTTTTTTGATATATCACTTGACTGCATGGAAATATACATGGATGATTTCATAGCATTTGGACTCATCTTTGAAGAAGCCTTGATGAATCTTGAAAAGGTTCTTGTCTGATGCAAGGAACATAATCTATCACTCAATAGTGAGAAATGTTTCATACTCATGCTGGAATTAGTGGTGCTTGGTCATTTTATATCAACTAGAGGGATACAAGTGGACCTAGCTAAGATAGAGGTAATTCTAACATTTCCCATACCTGCAAAACCAAAGGATGTAAGATCATTTTTAGATCATGCTGGCTATTATAAGCATTTCATAAAAGATTTCAATAAAATAGCTAGTCCTTTGTATACACTATTGACTAAAGAAGTTGAATTTATTTGGACACCCACATGTAACGAATCCTTCCTGTAGCTTAAGAAACTCCTCACCATAGCACCAATTTTGAAGGTACCAGATTGGTTGATTCCATTTTATATCCATACTGATGCATCGGACTATGTTGTAGGTGCTATAGTAGGACAAAAGTCTACTAACCTTGAAAATGCAATCTACTATATTAGTAAAAGCCTCCATGGTCCTGAACTAAACTTAACTAAGAAAGAACTTTTAGCTATATTTTATGCATTTAACAAATTCAGACATTATGTAACTAGATATCCTATTTTTGTTCATATTGACCACTTAGCTATAAAGTACTTGATGAAAAAACCTACTGTAACTAGTAGATTGGCAAGATGGCTCTTGTTGTTGCAAGAGTTTGACATTACCATTGTTGATAAACTAGGAAAGTCCAACATAGTTGTTGATTATGTTTCTAGACTGCACATTGCTAATGAAGATCTGACTCCAATTGAAGATACCTTTCCAGATGATTATTTGTTCTACATTGCAACTCATATACCATGGTATGCAGACATAGCAAACTATCTTTCTACAAATAGAATGCCTCCACACATCTCTCACAAAGACAAGAGGAAGCTAGCTGAGAAAAATTTTCATTATTTATGGATAGATAAAATTATCTTCTATACTAGACCAAATTAGATCATGAGGGGATGTGTCAGGGAAGATGAGATATATGACATACTACATATCTATCACAACGAACCATGTGGAGGCCATTTTGCAGGAAAAAGAATAGCACTAAAGGTCCTTACAACTGGATATTACTGGCCAACATTACATAAGGATGCATTAAATTATACAACCAAGAGTGAAAAATTCCAGAGAATGGGCTAGCCAACCAAGTTAGATGAGATGCCACTCAATCCATAGATTGTTATAACACCCTTTGACAAGTGGGGTATGGACTTTATAGGTCCAAATGACCCACCATCAAATGGAAAATCCTAAATCTTAGTATGTATGGATTATTCAACTAAATGTGTGGAAGTCAGGGTAATAAAAAATGCAAGAGATGAGAAAGTAGCTGAATTCTTATATGGGAAAATATTCACAGTCTACGGAGTTCCCAGAGAACTTGTCATAGATCAAGGTGCCCAATTCACATCAAACTTGATCACTGAACTTATGAAAGAATATAGCATAAGGCACCAAAAATCTAGTCCTTATCACCCTCAAGAAAATGGGCAAGTAGAGATCACCAATAGAAAAATTGAGGCCATTCTGACCAAGATAGTGCAAATACACAGGTAGGATTGAAGCAGTAGGTTAACTAAAGTTGTATGGGCATATTGAACTACATGGAAGATAATAACTAGATTCACTCCATTTGAACTTATGTATGGAAAAGCAGCAATATTGAGTATTCAATTTGAACATAAAACACTGTGCACTACTTTAGAATTGAACATCAGTCTTCTTGTAGCACAAGAAAAGAGACATCTCTACTTGAACTCATTGGATGAAATGAGAAAGAAAAATTTGGAAAGAATAGAGATTATTTAGAAATAGTGAAAGAAGTGGCATGATGCACATATTAGTAATAAACAATTCCAAGTGGGAGATTAGGCTCTCCTATATGATTCTCATTTCAAAGAGAATCTAGGAAAGTTGCAAACTCAATGGCTAGGGCCTTATGAAATTTAGTATGTATTTGACAATGGAATAGTCTAGTGACAACCATTGATCCTATCCAGTTCAAATTTCTTGTAAATGTCTATAGGTTGCACCTCTATCATAAACCACAGACCAAAGATGAGTTCCTACATCAGTTCCAACTAAACAATTTACTAGCTCCTATGGACACAGTTCCTATAATAGAGGTTGCAAACCTTCTTCCTGCAATCGTACCATGACAAACCTTCAATGAGGACTCATAATAAAACCTCATTTAATTTGAGGTCCATTGTTACATTCATTTTTCTTTTTATTCATATCAACTTATCTCATTTCTTTATCTATCATCCACTCATACTCCATATCACCCACAAATTATATTTTTACTGCTTTCAATAAAACATACCATCAGCACCTTTTCTATGGTTACCAAACTTTTCCACCTCATCAATTTGCATGCAAAAGTACACTCTAAAATTTTTAGGTACAACATTTTTACTCTTTATTCATTTTTAGTGCATAAGTTTCGATATTTATATATAATACTGCATTAAATGTATCATATAAGCCTTAAGCTAGTTTCTCATTCCTATGCCAAAATTTTTAAGTGTGGACACTTGTCAAAATTTAGTGGGGGAAAAAAAGTGTTTTAATTTCTAAATTTCATCTCCATATCACTTTATTCATGTCCATGTTATAGGTTGTACTTTAGCAATAGTCTGATTTTAATTTTAAAATATTTTTGTATCTAACGTACCTTTTCATTGTGATTTTGGGAAAGATCTCCTATGTTTGACATAACTAAAAAGGACTATGATTTATTATGATAACACTACTAGTTAAACCTTGATATCCTTCATAATTAATTACATCATTATTTTATATGCCAAACATAATGGAGTCTTGTTAAGAGAACACTAGTACATTTGAGGTCATTTTTCAACCATTATTGGTCAAAATTTCAACCTAATTTTTGACCAAGTCTTTACCAAGTTTGACCAACCCATTGGTTGATAATTTTTTGGTTGAAATTTTGACCAACCTACTTGTTGGTCAAAATTTTGACCAATACATTTTTTGAAACCTCTGAAACATGGTGGCACAAATTCTGCCAAGAATTGGTAAAAATTTTGACCAATGATTGGTCAAAAACTGCCAAGTATTGGTCACAATTTTGACCAATGATTGGTGAAAAATAGCCAATCATTGGTTGAAATGTTGACCAATGCTTGGTAGAAAATTTCCAAGCATTGGTCAAAATTTTGACCAATGATTGGTCAAAAACATCCAAGCATTGGTCGAACTTTTGACCAATGCTTGGTAGAAAATTGCCAGGCTTTGGTTGAAATTTTGACCAATGATTGGTCAAAAATAGCCAAGCATTGGTCAAAATTTTGACCAATGCTTGGTATAAAATTTCCAAGCATTGGTCAAAATTTCAACCAATGCTTGGTCAAAAAAAATTTTAGGCCTACACTTGTTGAGGTCCACTTCAACAATGGCCATTCTTGTGAAATTGTTGTCAAAAACCTTTCTAATGAGATAATGTGTTATGAGCTCTTCATCAGTGAATATGGGTAATAGGGAAGAGAATTCAATAATAGATGCTCTTAACTTTAGTTACAGTCATGATATGGGTGATGCACAACTGCCTCCTGGATTCACATTCCATCCCACTGATGAAGAGCTCATAACACATTATCTCATTAGAAAGGTTTTAGACAACAATTTCACAAGAAGGGCCCTTTCTAAAGTGGACCTCAACAAGTGTGAGCCTCAAGGAGGGTTCAATTCCCTCCTTTATTATTCACTATGCGTACAATCTCACACACCCATTTGATCTTGAATGATGATATGTACTGAATGCTAAGTGTCTGTGTTGAATGCTCCAAAACCATCCATTTCATGCCTTCAACTATACACAATATCTTTCTAGTTTCTTTCTACTCGCATGCCCATTTCATTTCATATGATCATCTAAAAATCGTGTCACTCTAAGCTCTCAACTTTTTCCTCTTGATTTATCATCTCATAATTTTTGAATGAGAGATTTGGGATAAGCTATAGGCATCCATCAAAGCATAAAGGAATTTTTAGATGGTGTAGATGAAGTAGCAGCATTTACCTTGGGAGACATGCTTGCAAAATGGAAGCATAGATAAGTCATGTGAATTGTTTAACAGGATGCCTGAACTTAATGTGGTCATCAAAAGCCATGGTTGTTGGATATGCACAAAATAGATATATGAGAATATATTTGTTTAAGTTGCAACTACCCTGGTAGACATGCATACAAAATGTGGAATCATAGGTAAGGCATTTGAACTATTTTATTGATTGCCTCCATGAAATGTCATCTAATGGCAAGCCAATATTGCAAGATATGCATATTGATTTGTTGAATATATCCAGATGATGTAGTGGAATTCTTGTTACTACAACCAATGTCGCATATGTATAAAACTAGGATTCCAACTCTTGTTGAGGTTGTAAATTATGTTGAACATAGTCTCAAGCCATAATAGTTTTCTATGTGCCAAACTTAGAAAGAGAATCATACAAACTTGTGTGAGCTCTTTGTATTTTCTTTGATATGATATTCAGGAAAAGGATGAGAAACAAAACTCTAAATAAGCAGGCAAGCTCTCCATGTGTTCTACACCCCATAGGTAAATCTTCTCTAATAAAAGAGGCAATCAGAAACTAGTTCACTTTGCATTTGTAACCTTAGGCAGGCTCTTAGCAACATGCTCACATTGAACCTTTGATGTAAAGGAGAAATAGACAAGCTCATAACCCTTAGGAAGGCTTTCTTAGAAAGAAGTTTCTGAGCAGACACAAATCCTCAATAATAATGCTGCTGCGATTTTCTTGTTTAAATCTAAACAAAGTTGTATTATCTTGGGCAGAGGAGACTACTGTTGTTTGTGGTTAAGGATCCTTTAGGTCAGTAGAATCACATGCAAACTAGATGTGACATTTTAGTAAGCAAACTGTAATAAGAGCTAGGAGTTTTCCTAGTGATTAGGGCTCGAGACTAGACACTGCATGAAGCATTTGTAGGCATTTGAGTCTAAAGTGTCACTAGCACAAAATCAAACTGAAAAGGAAACTTCACAAATAAAACTAAATAAAAATAGTCCTCTTGAGTAAATATCAACATTTTATGAACAATACCATTATAGTGCACTATACTTGGTACAAATATATTGTTGGCTAAGTCCCATGACATAATGCTAGTTCCTAGGTACGTCAATATGCCTACTTATTCAGGTATATCATTTTCTTATAGATAAAGGACAATCTACTGAAAAAAGAAAAGACCACTTTTTACAAATTCACATAGGTATAAACCCATTCATCTCTGAAGGTAATGCTCTTGCTACCATTTCACCCCCAATAAATTTGTTGTAAGTTCCCAAGTGATGATAGTCGTAGCATTAGCAAGGAAAGCTCTCACCAATGTAGGCCCCAAGCTCGCAAATAATCCTCTAAAACTAAGTTCTCTATAAATCTACCAAACATAGAATTGGGAAATGGTTTCATGTTCATTAATATGAGCACTTATTGCTTTTAAATTCATCTATTGGTTAGCTAAGACTACTTAGTAGAATAGATCCTAGACAAAAAGATAGAAGCTAAGTCTCGTGGTATTTGAATATTTCAATTTTAATCTTTTAATTAGAACATTCTATATACCCACTATAAAATAAGCATGCAAACAATTGGTGTTAGTATCATGAATGATAATTTTTTTATCCAGAACACAAGAAAACATGAAAATAAATGAATTAACCCAATTCAATTATCCAACCATCAATCCTAATAGATATCCTAATTATTGTCACAAGAATCCAATAGCTTTGTAAAAAGCCTAGTCAAAATCTTTATTAAAAATTAATTTAAAACATTTTTTCTAGAGTAGAGTCCATATAAAAATGAAATTTTATGTCCTACCATCCTGATTGTGTGTATAGGATTTCTGCTAGCATTAATAGTTGGAGTTGTTTGAATATGGGTTTTTGCAACATCGAGAGGCAAAAGAGCTTACCAAAATTGCAAAGCAAATTACAAGTTTTGTTGCACACATTTGATCGACCAAAACTAAATTTAAATACTTAAATTGAAATTCCAACATTAAGGTTACATACCTCAATTCTTGCAAGCCCACCAGAGACAACTCCAACTCCTACTTCTATAAAGACTTTAGAAGAATAGTTGACAAATTGAGAAGACTGGGAATTCATTTGGCGATTCACCTTATCATGCGTACTAATAAGTGAAAGCATATGATAACGATTCAATTCATAAGTACTAAAGAAAATTGTGTTTCCAATAGACTCCCTAAAAAATGTAGTTAGGCCACCACAAAACAAACCTTGTACCTGGAAAATTATGCACCAATGAAACAATCAAACAGTATCTTGTATAATGACGGATACCATGTGAAGCATTTATATTGCATGTCTAAAACTACATAAAAAATAGTAACAACAATTTAACACCTTACCCTTTCATTTCTAAGAGTTTGCAGTGCACAGCCCAGAGGCCTAGCATATATCTACTGATGCTTTTTCAATTGCTTGTTGTCATTCTCCTAAACTTGCAATCTACATTGCAAAACAACAAATAGTCAATGGTATGAAATCTAGAGTTCAATTTATATACATACAATAGATACAAAGTCTAGTTCTTATTACCTTTATCAACTCTACTCCAGGCATAGTACAAAACTTATTAATGCTCCACCAAAAGCCGTAGAAGGAACAACAATCTAAAGTTTGGGCTTGCCATTGCTAGGATCTCCTCCCTTTCTAAAGAACCACCATGCCAAATATGATTGCATTAGGACCATAGACATAAACTACACACTACAAAATTCTACAAATCCTTAATGGCACATAACTGAAATTATCATGCATGCAATTAAACATTAAACAATCATGAAAAGTAAACATGCATCACACCATAACACTAAGTATTTGATAACCCAGAAACCCTCCAAGAATAAGAAGGTAAAACTGGAGTGGGGATGATACCCACAAAATAACTATGCAATCGATTTCAACCACTTCTGATGGTCTGCCCTATTAAAGGCTTGCCCTCTTAAAGGCTACAACACATTGTTAAATATGACCATGTTAAAGGATTTAAGAACATTCAACTTAGAATGTCACCCTATTAAAGGATTTACATAGATCCCAAGTCTATGGGATTTACAATCACCTTCTCAAAAGAATATTTCATCCCTCTCTAAGGATCTCCTATCCTCCTCCTAAGGATCTCTTATCCTTCTCCTAAGGATCGCGTTATCCTTCTCCTGAGGATCTTTTATCCTTTTCCTAAGGCTTATCCACCTAGCTATTAAGCTAACCTAGCAATATAGGATTTCAATATCTAATACAATGGTAAGAAAGGATTAGAGGGGTTTTAACCTGATATAGATTGCAACCCTAACTGTGCAGATTTTAGATCACTCTTCAGTCCCTTTCTTTGCTTGGCTTCTCTTCCTTGCAGTGCTGATAGCTTGTTCACCCTTCAAGATCTATCTCCTTGAGTTCTTCCACTCGTTATGCTAATGCAATCTCTAGTCACTTAATCAACTCAGAGTCTTGATACTTTGTTCTTACTCCTCTAGGCTTCTTCGCATGATCACACTTATGACCAATTCCCTATCTTGCATGCGCCCTTGATTTTTGACCTGTAACTCCTTATAAAGAAGTTATGTTCTTGATTTCCTGCTCAAATATCCCTCTCCAACTTTAGGGTTTCAATGGATTAGGTAGGATACAATGTATCTATCCCATATCTTATTTCTATCTAGAAACTTCATGATAAATCCATTTTCATTCACCAAAAATGTTTTACATAGTGTTCTGTGTCACTAGCTCATCATTCTTATCTTCTATCTAGTTCACAAAATTCTAGATAACTACCATGTCAGCTCAGATCTGGAAAATCTTCAGCTTTGAAAATAATGCAGCAACTCAACATCATTGGTTTACTGATGCTCGGCACCTTCTGTGTTACTCAGCTTCTTAATATTGTTTATTGGTGCTTGGCACCTATATCTTTGCTTGACACCTGTATCTTTCTTGGCACCTGAAGACTACTCAGCACTTGATCTTCAATTGGCACCTAAAGGCTTCTCAGAACTTGATCGTCACTTGGCACCTAAAGGCTGCTTGGCACTTGATCTTCACTTAGCACACACTAAAGTTGAACTTGCTTGGCTTCAACTAAGAATCTATTCAGCACTAACTAGAACTTAGTTAATCCTTACATCTTTGATATGTCTTAGTGTGTCCATCCTCTATGTCTTAGAGTATGTCATCAATGCACTATTTCATCAATGGCTTAGCCAATCCTTATACTTGATTATATCATCATAACTTCAACCTTTCTCTAGGTACTCTAGTTACATCTTATTGATTGCCACCTCCTTGTCAATCAACCAATTGATAGTATTTGGATCACTAAAGCAATTGTCATTCTTGCAAGGAGCAAGTTTGACATCAATGACAAAACAATGATTGAAATGTTCTTTACCAATTCCATTTCTCTTCATTCATGATCTTTTCAATCATTTCCAACACTTTTTACAAATTCACATAGGTATAAGCCCATTCATCGTGGGAAAGTAGAAAGCAAATCTAAAGTACCAGTGATGCAAACAAAAGTATCTAGCATTCAATCAAGCAATTCATCTTGAACATCCATCCAAGTTGCTCAATGCACTCCATAACAAGTTGTTGGTGTGCTAAAACTTTTCTACTCTTCATAATTCTTACAATTGACACATCAATTGCATAATGTCTATCTTTATCCACATCCTCAATCACCTTTTTTTCCTCATCCACTAGTTAAGCATTGGGTGCTTGATCATGAGATTGAGAAGCGCAAAGACAAGAAAAATGAGACCATAAGGTTCTCAAGGTTAAGCACTCACCACTTGCTGAATAAAGGAAGCAACTTGTGGTCTAGCAACCCACGTGAAGTACCCAATTAAGAGGAGCCTACTAGAGAGTTGGTCAGCAGATTCTTTTTCATTGTTGAGATATTTTAGAAACCCAGAACCCCAAATAGAAAAAGCACACAAACAAATTCAAGACCATTTAAGCTTTACACAATAATAATATCCCAGCAGTCCAAGAACAACATTTGACTACAAGGGTGGTGACGAGAAGTGTGGGGCAGCATCCCTTCAGACCATATAAATTCTTCTATAGTTCATGTTTTGAATGCCATAAAAACCTAGAATTAACATTAGAATCCATGGTTTGAATAGTATAAAGTCTTAGAATCAATACAAAATCCATGGTTTGATTGCTATGAAAACTTAGGACCAGTACTAAATTTCATGCTTTGAATGCAGACTAAGAGTAGTCATATAATGTTTTGTAACTCAACAGATTAAATGCATTGCAGTAATTACCAATTGTGATGTAGCAAGATGTGCATGAACCTACAATGTTCATCATACCAATGGAAATCATCTCTTTATTGCCATCAATATTGTAGTTCTTGAACAATGCAAAAGTTCTACCAACTGATATTCCTTCCTACATGGGACTCATTTAAATCAGCCAGAGGTAATAAATTACCAGCCAATGAACATAATTCAAGGGATTAGCTCTTACAGTGAGTGTGATGACGCCAATTATCAGTCCTGCCTTCACAAGGGTCTTTAAATATTTGGCCTTGAAAACAAAGAATTCAGTAGTCAATGGGTTCAAACCACTTTTTAAGTGACCAACCTGTTTCAAGCCACCCACAAAAACATTAGCAAAAGAAACATGCATTTTAGGACCAGAAAATCATCTTTAGAACAACAATTAGACATAATATCAAAAAAAATTTTCCATACCCATCAAGTTTCAAACTCATTAAATAACTAGTATCTTTTGGGCAGTGATACTAAACATGTATAGATCATAATAATAAGTGATTTGATAAGTGATTCATTCTACCATACTTAGATGTGAGTGAATTGAACACATTGTGCAGAAATGAATACAAGACAATATATAATAGTTGGTGATAGAAACTCATACAATCTCAACCTCATGTTTATTAGCATGTGTAGTGAACACCAACATGCTACTAAGAATTATAGATGTTAGAGGAACAACTGCTGATATCTAGAAGAGCTTAGGATTTTTCTTACTCTGCAGATCAACCCACAAGAATGAAAAAATAGATCAACACCATATCAGACAACAGTCATTCCATGTTGTTTCTTCTTGTCATTATGAAGGCTAGGTATTATATGGATAGAAAAATGAAAGAGAATCATGAAGTTATGTTATAATACTAACAATTTGATGATTGATGAGTAGAAAAGAGAGAAAGCATATTCCAAGCACTATGGTCTCCCACCTCCACTGCACATCAATACAATTACAAGAAGACAATAACAATAAGTTGGCAATATACTTTATTCAAGAACAAATTCTTTATTCTAGATGTATTCAAATCAGGAGTTTGTTGTTTCATTGCATATAAACATACCTTGTGAATTTGTCCCCATATTGATCTCATGGCAAACACTATGTTTGCCTCTGTAGTAAAATGTTGAAGACCAAGAATGCCTTTTAGCCGTTGGAGAGAAACAATAGTGGCTTCTCCAGCCATGCAATTCATGATAGTTGCATGTGATAGAAATTCTATAATGAATCCCAACCTGTAGTAGAATTATAAATGATGTGACACATACTATTAGTGACCAAAATCCAGCTATTTGGCTCCACTAAAAAAGATTCTAGTGTTGTCCATGAACTTTAAATAGTTATATAAATTAATATGACTTTCTCATGCCATCCTAAATAAGTAGAATCACATAACTAAAAATAGAAATATGAGACTTGTTAAAACCATTGAATTACATGAGTTTTTAGTGCAAGCCTCCCACTCAATTATGTATAGTCACATGTATCTTCTCTATAAAAGAAGAATCCTATGAAGGACAAAAATTGAGAGACTTGCATAGTGACATTGTTGCATTATTAGACATGTAAATCATCAACCTGAAAATGCCCATGCTTGCTTGAAAAATCCCAGCAAAGAATGTTGCAGTCAAGGCCAAGTGCAAAGCCAGTTGAGGATTTTGCGTTGGGGAGACCTCCTTGGAAATCAATGATCCTATAAGAAGTGACACAATCACCAATAATCTATAAGATGGTTTATAGCCTCTTCCAAATCACATGAGAAACTCTAAGATTAGAACAAATGCAAAAGGCAATCTATGTGATACCCTTCCAGAAATAATATATGATAGCCACTCTATGGATTCTATTAGCAAAGAGTTATACCATTTGACATTGCCTCGATTTCTTTGCTTTTGGCTGTTTGGGTAGAATCTCATTGCTCTTCAATTACTTTGACAAAGGGATTTCCCATCTGTCAGTAACTACATATGTTAATTAAGGAGTTGATGTTAATAGCATCAATCATGTAGAAGCTCCAAAAGCAATACTAACTCAAACTCAAAATTTACTATGGCATACATACTTTAGTTTTTAATAGAAAATATTATCAATCGAAGCCTTACTTTCTATGGGGGGTCATTGTCTGGTTCAACAACTCCTTCATTGTCAAGTTCAATGTCTGATTCAACAATCTCATCATCACTAATGTTTTCTTCTGGCACTTTTGGTGTAGCGCTTGAAGTACCAAATTGTTCATCCAGATCTATACCATCATCACTTTCATCCTTGAAAGTACTTTTTTGGAGCACATTTTACAGAAATTCAATTAAAAAAACTACAAACATTTTGGATTCTCATGAACGTTATAATTCATATTAGTATAAACTCCATAGAAACTGATAAAATTTATTCAACACATACTTGCTTTGTTACAATTCCTACCTGAAACTCCTTGGAATAACACTAGTGAGTTCTTAGGTGAGAATAAAGTTAAATATCGAAACCAATTTTTATTTAGAAAACCAACTAATACAGTGCAAAATGTATACAAAAGAAAACTTCAAAAGCACAAATACCAACAAAGATGTTTGGGACTCAACTTTGGAGTACAAACGTATGATATTAAGATATTTTATAAACTATAATTCTAATATAAACCTACCTGCTAAATGATAATATGCCTGTTTACCTCAAAACACACAACTGAATCCTAATAGTAAGATCACAAGTTGACTTCTTGTGTAAAATATCTCCTACTTCTCAAGCTTCAAATATCTTAATCTTTTTCTACTTTACTTCTTCTAATAATGCTTGAGAATTCAATGGGACTTAAATGTTTCAACTTGAAACAAGTACAAATTTCTTGATATCTAAGTGTCCAAGTCATTTACTATAGTCTACACTAATGCAATGTCTTTGTTCCTCATATATTTTGTCTAAGAAATTAATTAAACTAACTAATTAAATATCAAATTGTCTTGATAGTACTGATATTCTTTCATTCCATTACTGAGTTTCTTTCATTCCATCCATCCCATATGATGATTATCAGGAGAATTTTCTAATAGAATTTAAAGGTTTTCTTTCAATTTTCAATGTCTATCCTTCTATAAGGGACTTATAAATTTGGACAAGGTCCTTTCTAGGTTCAAGTACTTTCACAAAAAGGAACATGAGAAAAATTTGGTCTTTGAGGGGGGGTTCCAAATACTTCTATGTTGTGAAAATAGTATTAACTATTAAGTTATTACAAGCTCAACACAACCACAAGTACACTTAGCTAGTTTGCTAAAGTCTTGATTCCCAATTAATGGGTTGCATTAAATGCAAGCATGTCACAATTGATCTTAATATTAGCATTAGTAATTATTTTTTGTACTGAAATCATAGATTGGTGAAGCCAATGGCAAGAGCTATTTATTAACGAATTTTTAACTAAAATCATGTATCACTAAAACCCATGGTAAAAGCATTCGAGTTACTAGATGAAACTTATTTTGTGAGCCTGTATATTTGAGTTGTAGAGTTTTACCACACAATCTTTCTCCATCATCATATATTGACCATATCAACTTCATGCAAAATTTATACAACTGTGGTACTCAGTAAATAACATTCATTCCTTTGCATTTTCTTCATCTTCTACTTCATTCACATTGACTGTGAAAGTGTACTCTTGATCACACCGAAGCTATCAATCACACATGAAATATAGTGTATATGTCTTCTCTCCAAGCTCTAAAGGTGTAGTAAACCCAAGCTTTACTTTAGTCTTCCTTGGAGCAATACCCTCTTAATAGCCAGTAGCTTATTGCTTTTTTAAATCCCCAATTACTAGCCACCATACTTCTTCCTTTTCTTTGGGATACCTTGGTGCATCAACTGGACCCAACTCATGTCTACCTTCAAGATCTCTTTCTAGAGTGACTTGCACTATTACATTCTCTCCAGCCCTCACATCATCACTGTCAACTATGTCATATGCCAAATTAATGTTTGGGAAGTGATTACAAAAATGAGCAATGTCTAACAACTATGAATCTATCATTTGTAACAATTCATGCCTTTCATCATCCAACATCTCGACTAAATCAAAAATAGTTTCAATGTTTTTCCCTCGATTTTCATGGCACTTCTTAGCAAGTTCCTTGGTGAAATGTGGAAGTTGTAAAAGGACAAAATCACGGTCCCAAAGACCTTGTGTAACCATTTGGCTCAATTCCATTGCTGCAAGAGCTGGATTGAACCAACCATTACCATAAATAACATCCACCATAGCTTGAAGAAGTTGGTTAGCAGAAAGAAGCTCATTGATCTAGTGTTAGGTTGCTAACTATGACATGCCTTGAAAAGTGAGCTTACAACAATGCATTTTCCTTTACATGTGGATCGGTATATTTTGGTTTGTCACTAACAAAATTTTGATGATTTATCAATTTTCTTATTGTTTCTTCTTTACCTGGTTGTATGGGAAGCTATAAATACTCTAACCAATACCCTACAGCCAAAATAAAATCTGCAATTAACCATTAACCCAAAAAAAAATTGCACCTTGGAACAAAAAATCAACTAAAATCACCACCCAATCTTCTACAACCTCCACAAGGTTATACAAGGCTTGACTCACCTTACAAGAAGGACCTTACTAAGGTTTGCTAGTGCTACTTTAAGTCACAGACCCAACACTTCATGAAATGCTACAACTCTTCTTCTTCTCACTTATACAACCCAAGCATCATGCACCAACCTTGGCACAAGGTGATCAAGAAACCCCAACCTTCCTAACATCCAATGGAACCCAAACAAACATCAACACACCCAAAACAAATCAAGTATATGGTAGACCTACTGTTACCAGTCATAAGGTAAATTGTAGCACTTGACTCTTATACCATACACACAACCAAGAATGCAATTGGATCCTCCAGGACTCCCAAGCACCAAGGATAGTTTGGAACAACTCCTATATGACCAAAACAAGGTGTAACAAAGGTTGGAAACCCTACCAAGCAAACTACTGCAACCAACCAAATAAGCACTTAGGTTTCATACCACTGTTTTCCACCAATAACTCAAAATGTTTACAAAGGACCAAGAAAAAAAAAAAAGACAAATTCAAACACCCTTTTCAAAGTACCAAAAGACTCCAAAGTTTCAAAACCTCACTCCACTCCAGCATACCCTAACCTTAATCTTGCACACAGGCCTAATTAGCAACTTTAGGCTTGGTCTACAATGAAAAGGTTAAAAATATGGGTGCATGGATCAATTCTTCAACTTTATTATGTAATCTTGGTCAAATTTAAGATACCTTGCCTCCACACCAAGTCCCAAGTTCCTTTTATCACTCTAGCTCATCAAATTGCAAAAATAAGGTCTAATACATGGGTCTTATTAGACCTAGGGCTTGCTCTTAAAAATGCTTGCTGCAATCTCCTACCTCTAGGATTTTGACATTTCATAATACAATTCCCTAGTTTGCTCCATACTAAATTGGAGAAAATTCCAATGGTGGGAATTCAAACTAAGGCCATTCCTTTGGCCAAAACCCTTGTTTTGAGGGTTTCACAAGTAGCAAGGAAGAAAAATATATAACTTGCAAATGAAATCAGATCTCTCCTTGAAACCAACACCAAAATTTCATAAAATTCAACCTCCAACTTTTCAATGCAAAATAGCCACTGTACAACCTTCAGGAGTTCGTACAGTACAGAAAAATAGTCAAAAAGGCCCAGAAACAATAGATTTTATTAATTTAAAAGCAAGTACAATGGTTAATAAACCAATACCCTACGACCAAAATTTTGAAGGAACAATAACGTGCAATTAGACTTCTTGATGTATAAATTGGGTCTTAAAAAAATCAATTTCCTTTAGGGAAAGTACTTATTTGGTTCTGAATACTTATGTCATGGAGTTCATTTCAAATCATATAGTGTCTTTTCAAGTGACATACCATGTGTTCCTTTTCTTTTCTAACAAAATTAGGTTTTTAGATCTTCATTTAGGAATGTACTTCATATCTGTTTGGTGGATATTCCAACTATGATCGAAAACAAGTGCTATCAACATTCTAATCATAATTATCTTTGCAACTAGAGCAAAGATTCCTCAATCTTCAATTTTTTGCTCTTTACCTACTAATCTTGCTTTGTGCTTGTCAATTAAAACATTATTTTTAAACTTGATCTGAATACTTTTTATAATCAATGGCTTTCTTTCCAATGTCTTTCTCTCGACTCAACACATTTTTTCATTTTTCTTTGCTTCTTGCTTCATCATAAATACTTGGTTCACAAGCACTTATGATGTTCTTCTTGCTAAGATTATGAAGTGGACAATGACTTTCAATCTAGATAATCAATTTATTCTCTTCCTTCTATAGATTCAATGGGACTTTCAGAGTTTGCCTCAACTTTTTTGGGTAAGTGTGATGATATGTAGTGCACTATAAATTTTCTCTTCAATGAAAGGATTAGCACCTCTAATTTTCAAATGGTGATCAACCAGAACTAGCTGACAATCTAACCTTAAAAATACATTTAATGCCAAATTCCAATCATAGTTAAAGACATTTAGCTATTGGAAAATGGCAAGATTATGTCTCAATTCAAATATGCAATAAAATGGGGAAGAAATGTGGAAGAACGTTAAGTTTTTATCCACCAAAACATGAGTAAAATTGTATAAACTGAATGTATTTTTAAAAATAATGTCAATTCCCTTCAAAAGAAATATTTTGCATGCAACTTATTTGCTGAAGATGTTTCAAGTTCAGCAACTCTTTAATCATAGGATCCACAATAGTTGGAAGCTTTGACCTATCTATCAGCTGTGGCTTGGCCTACAATAACCAAAAATTTATTAGTATATGCATCTACACATTTAAAAAATACATCAAGCAATTCAAGTCAGTTCCAATCTGTAAATTAACTGGCATTTGTTTCTTCTTTAATATATTCAAAAATCAAGTACAAGGTTTTTTAGTTTGGACTTTGCCCTGATGAACATTCCCTTACAATCAAATTTACTTACTTTGGCATTGTAGTTTGCATCAAGGAGAAAATTTGATGATTTCAAATCACAGTGAATGATAGATGGATCACAGTGCTCGTGCAAATGCTTCAGCGCTCTGTAATACTTGGGACATAATGACCTTAGATTCTATTGCACTGTCTTTATTTTTACAAAAGAAAAACATGAAGAATCTGCTCTTGGCTCAAATCATTATCACTATTGGCTCAAACCATTTTCACTAAAACTAAATGAATAGGCATCACAAAAGAGATAAAATAATGCCAAAACAAAAGATGGTCTATTTAGAAGTTTTAACAGCCCATAACCGCTTTAGGAGGCTTATTGAACCTATTTAGAATTGAAAGTGAATAAAAATGGGATAAGGTTAGGAATTGAAAGAGAATAATAAATTAGTATATAATCTCACTTGAAAACAAATATAACTAAAGATTTAATGTGATGAAGAAGACTCCAAAAGAAAATGCCAATGAATAGAGCAGATCAGGATGTAATGATCATGTGGATAAAAATACAATCAACCCATTACTCTTCCCATCAGAATAAATTATGAACAAACCCTTGTAACTGCTTCTCACTATTTTTGTTAACACCACAATGAACAAGAAAATTGACTGTATGGAAAACAAGAAAACTCTTTGATAGGAATCTGTCTCGAGACAAAAAAAAAACCAAAGTTGTTATGTGTTTTCCACAACTGCATATATTTTTATAAGTATTTGTTGTTGCATCAAAAATTTGAACTATTAATGTTAGATAAAAATGGTAGATTTATTTCGATCCATGGCATGAATCTCAAAAGAGGCATTGACTTCTAAATTGACAATCTCAAGGGTAATTTATTGACAAAAGATGCAGGGATGCAGGGTTTCACATATGGGAACAAGGGTTTAAATTTGGAGATGGCAGAGGGACAGTGGGTGAACAATGGTGGAGTACTGGTAGGGGTGTTGCTGCTATATAATACAACTTCTTTGTGATTTTTCATGAAGGTGGTATTCTTATTAGAAGTGGTTAAATCATGTTACAAGTTCTGAGGGAAGTGCTTACCAATTTTTTACCAATCTAGCCTTTGACATTAATCGAAAGGACTCAAATGAGACTGAGCTCTGATACCACTTGTTACAAATGTTGTTGCCATTATACCAAAATATCAACCTATTAGTGCTCGATACAACTAGACTTATAAAATCTACAAGAAGTAGTTAAATTGGATTTTGAAAGGAAAATTGACAAATTTTCCTAATAGATTTTTCTAGAGTACACATTGGAACAATAATTTCTTACATATATTCAAAAGTTATTTCAATTGAAATTTGTAGTCAATGGCTTAATGTAGTACATTTGAAGTAACATTCCTTTAGAAAAGAAAAATGTTAGCCATGGACAACATTAAAAAAATTAGTAACATAGTCACTTCAATACTATTGAAGCATTCAGAGTCGACATGAACAACCAAGTTTGTATATTAAGATTTTTGGACAAATGATATAAGAAAAGGGATCCTAGAATTATTAGTCATTAAACCAAAAAGCGAAACAAGAAAAGAGATAACATCATTATTGAATCATCAATTCAAAAGCAAAATAAGAAAAGTGACTTCAGTATCACAGAAAAGTTAAGACATGTCATGAATCCGAAAGAAAAACATTGATAGAATAGGGGTAATGTAGATAATTAGAATTTTAATTTACATACCTAAAATTCTTCCTCCACCTATTGTCTATCATCATTCATATTCTTCACAGCAGCACAAAATCCATCATGGAACTGGGCTTGATATACACAACAAAAGCCACCCTTTCCCAGAAGATTATAACTACTAAAATTATTTGTTGCCTCATGCAAAGAAAGGTAATCAATTGCAAATGCACATTCTCTCCTCTCCTCTTTGTAATTTTGAAAGAGCTTAACGATTAATCAATAGCCCAATTGATATTCCCTTACTGCCATTTGAAAAGACAAGTTGGTTCAAAGTTTTATTAGTAAACTACTTTTAATTCCATTCGGGACCAAAAAGGGACTACAATAAGAATGCCCAAAACTTCCTTTAATGGATTTATCTATGGCCCTGAATCCCATAAAGAGATTATGATGATGCTTATTCAAACTTCACAAATTGTAAGCTTAATGTCTATAGAAGAGGATCCCACAGGAAATTTTTCAACCATTAAGAAAAGAGAAGAAAACCTGAACCATCAATGTGTACTCATCTTTCATATGCTTGAACTTGAGATGGTGGATGAACTCGATATGAATTCCACTTGTGCACCTAACTAAAATATGCAAATAGCAAGATGGCTCCAATAAGGAATGGTGCAAAGATGATAGCCACAAGGATTAGAACTCTGAGATGGTGGCTTTCATGGCTTGCTGATTTTTTTTGTTCCATTTTTGTTGCTAAAACATTGTTTTGGAATAATAAAAACCTTAATATCTATCATATGGCACAAAATGTGTTACTAGATTCAGGTTTTTGTAATATCTACAAAACTTGAAATGTTAAAAAATAAAAAATTGGAATTCTCTTACTCTTGGAGCACCCATAATTCAATTTCAATAAATGAAAGCTCCTGATAGAGAATGAATATGTAAGTTCATTTACCCATTGTAGAAGAATGGTAAAGAGGGTGTGAACTGGGAGCAAGCAATGGTGCATATGACAGGGAATGAGTCCTCTACCTCTAAGGAAGATAAGATTTTCCTAATGACCTCTTGCCATTAACATACTTGAATTGAAATGGTCTAGTGACACAACTTCCCCAAAATAAAATAGTCATCAAAGCTAATTTTTCCATCATATCTGATTGAATAAACTAAGTGGCAATAAGATGCATTCAAAAAAGTCCAAACACACCTTGAGAAGTAACAAATAGTTTCTTGTGCTATAATACCCTCTTCATGCAATCTATGCACCTTCAAGTACACAATCAAAGTTCTTCAAAGCTGTATCATAAGTTTGATTCCTTCTAAGGGATTCCTTCTAAATTCTTATGCACGGAGATGTGTATGTGTGTAAAAAGATAAAGATATTGTTAAGAAGTGGGGTGCATTGAGAAAGACTGGATGGATAAGTAATGCCTTCATTTTCCCAATCCAAGCATTGTTACAGAAATCGATCTGTATGAAAAGTGGCAAATTTGGAGAGGACCCATTTTTGAAATTCAAGAATTGATTCAACTCACCATAAAATACCCAATATCTACCATTAAATTTTGGGTTTCCCAATTCAAGCACGCTTATTGAAAGGCATTATATTATCGACACAGGGCTCTCAAATTGCCAAGTCAAATTTTTTATAAAATTTGACTAAACTCTATTAAACAAAATCAGATTGCACACAGCTGTTAAATATTAAGAACTTTTAGTGATGTAAAAATATTTGAAGAAGGTTACATGTATCAATTTATATATGGTCATTAGCAAATGCACGGCTATCACTATAGGGACCCCTTCTTAAGCTTGTGTTTCTAGTCGAGTAGCAGAAGTTAGGGTACAATTTGGGTATGTCAATGCAAGACATAGATTATATATATATATATATATATGAAGCCTAAAACATCTATATCCATAAAAAGCTAGAACCATATTAACCTTTTTAAACTATGTTAATAAAATACTGTGTCATTATTCATATTAAAATGGTAATGTAACCTTAAAACAAAATTTAGTGCCATGAATCCTAAGGTTGAATGCAAATGGTAGAATGAAGAGTTAAGCTTGAAGCTTTGAGCTGGATATATTGACCAAATATATGGCATATATATAATATACACTCAGGGTCCTTAGTCTTTTCATATTAGGGCCTACACTTAACATATTGTGGACAAGGTCTTTGGTATTAATGAAGCCCTCTAATTCAGCAAATTTGCAGAATATTCATAGAAAAATCACAATTTGATCTACTTTGTATTATGCTATAACTTATTGACTTAAATATTACAATAAATTCTTAAACTTTGATAAAGCTATTATCATATTAACATTATCAAATTTCCACAATCCATTTGTAAATAATTTGTCTTCTGGATTTGATTGTGTGCGCTTTTTTACCATCAACGTTTCGGATCATACTACATCATCCATCATCAGGATGAGAAAGTGCAGGAATAGAGATCTATTATCATATTCTAAATAAATACTATTGTTGATGTCAAGGGCGATTCCAACACAAGAAGTTCGTGATCAACACATTTTAAAAATGAGTTAAAATAAACTCTCTACATTGCATCCACAATAGTTTAACATTTTCAACTAGTTATCCAAAATATAACTAAGGGAAACAATCTCATGAGTAGGACAATTCTAATCAAAGATTTTAAATAGACTTGGCCTATAAACACAATTCACCTCAACAACTCGGCTAACATCAAGAGGAAAAACAAGAGACATATAGCTATAGAACCTAGCCCACTCGCAAGCAAGCATGTTCCCTCGTCAGCAATCCTATCAGCATTCTTCCCCAAAGATGGAGATGAATCTTTGATCAACCATTTCTATTAGAATGATATTGTAGTATTTACCCATAATGGTCATTTAAGTCACCTAATGCATAGTTCAGAATATCATTATTGACAACTATTGCTGAGGGCAAAAAAAAAAGGGTAAATATATAAAGGGAACAAAATAATCAAATATCAAACATTGTAGGTAGCGACACATAAATCCCATATCACATTTTCATTGTATGTCATGGGCAATAGTATTTGTGGATCATTTTAGACCTACGACATGCAAAGTGTCCATTTTATGTTTGTTTGAGCTTCACTTGGTTTCAAGAATACTATAATATTCTCTACTTAACAAGGCCAACCACGTGGAGGTGGAAGCTCATCTGGCCTCACCCCCCTCCCCCTAACATCAATCTAAGTACCCATTATCATCTAATTTCATACTTCATTCATTCATTCATTCATTCATTCATTCATCCATTTATGAACTATAACATTCAATCAATACAATCACATAACATTCATTAATATGATATAAAATTCATTAATACACAATACTAATCAAAACTTCATCAACACATAACAATATTCGTTAACATAAAATAAAAATTTGTATTAATACGCATCATTCATACATAATTACTTAAAACAAAGTTCTTTCATTATCCAACAAGGTTTATCAAAGAAGATTTTTAAAACATCATTTCTTTTTTTTGTTTTTCTGAGCTCTCTTAAGAAAAGTTCTCATAGGAGCATCCATATCTACTTCATTCTCCTCCTCTTCTAGCACATGTAATGTCAAATTATGATGGCTCCTTCTCTTTGGAGGAGTAGAAGATTGCTACACTAAAGGGGGCTCTGTTGCAAGAACAAGTGAATGGGATAAATTGGCATACTCTTTTTCTTTTTCTAACTGTTACAAGTTTGTAATTAAGTACGAGTACAACATAAAATAAATTTTTCTTACCTGAAAATGCCACATCATGTACATCAACATTTGATATGCCACCACGTCAACATGTTGAACACTTGGAACATGGTCCACTCCTTCAGCATGATGTTCAACATGTTCTAAAATATTCAAAAAAAGGATACACGTCAAATTCCAATTGAAAATGTTAAATCGTATTCATAATTGCATAATTAATTTCCAATAGAAAATTAATACCTCCACCACTATAATTCACGTTATGGCCTTCATCACAAGCAGGTTCTATGGTAGGATATGAAGGCTATAGTAAAATGTTATGCACATTGTTATGTAGTCAATTTACATTTAAAACTAATACCAAAAAAGAATCTTCTCAACTATTTAATTTAATTTACTTTTCATCTAACCAATTTACCTGTGAGATATCATTTGGTCCACTAGATTCTTGGGCAAGGCTTACAGATTCTTCATGTAGGCATGCAACCACAACTTTATAGCCTTCCTTCAAGGCAATTTTTCTATCTTCATCTATGACCTCCACATTGAAATCTGTGCCCTATGTTTTTTGCTTGATAACATCAGTTTTCCATGTATGGTTTCATTAAACAAAACTGTTTGCAACATTATATTTAAAAAAAATTTAAAAATCATTTCTGTACTTACAAGTCGAGACTGCAGATTCATATAGCCACCAAAGCCAAGCTTGTGTTGGCCAACCTTTTCTACTTTAACTTTTGTAGCTACAGATGTGTCCTACAATCTATGAACAATTTCAAACATCTTAGATTATATATTTACACATATCAATAATTAGTGCATGATTACAATGTACTTAATACTATAATGACATACCTCTTTTTTCCCTGTGCTACTTCATTATCTCTATCTTCACATAGCCTTTTCTCCTTTGCATTTTTTATTATTTCATTCCACTCCATCAGTGGAATCATCGAAGGACGGTCATACTTTGGGTTATCCTTAAGATCCCTTCTTTATTGATCCCTCATAGTCTTTATATGCTTTGCTTCTCTTTTTAGAAGTAGGCCAGTGTCAAAAATGTTTTTCCCAAATTTCTCCTCAATAGATGCAATCAGCTGATTTTTTAATTCCACAGCTTGTAAATTCCACCTTTTTAAAAACAAATAGATTGTTAGATCAATAACTTTAATATATTACAATAAATAGAAGAAAAGAAAAATTATGTAGCAATGATATGAAATCACGTACCTTTTACGTATGGTCTGTCCAAATAGTCTTAATGTCATATGAAAAAGATGATCAAAGAAAGCATTATTACCTACAAAAACATAAAAGATTTATCAGTCCAAAATGAGTAATGTAAAACTAAACTACATTTACAATTCAAATAATATCAATTTTAAAGCACCTGGAACCTTTTGTTCTTTTAATGGAAACATAGTTTTCTTATTTAGCAACAATGTCCCTTCATACAGACCAGTACTAATCACATGAACTACTCCAGGAAATGGATCAGTTTTAGTAGTACTACTCTCTATTGGTCTATCAACTGAAACATCATAACAATTAAATGATAATTTTAGTATTGCTCTCTGTTGGTCTATCTCCCTACCTATGTCCATGTCTCTGTATGCCAGGGTATATATGTATGTATGTATGTATGTATGTATGGTGTGCGTATGCATGTGTTTTTGTGTATGCACACTTCTGTAGACATCATTTAAGCACTAATATGCTACTTCATTGTTCATCAACTTATAGAAAGAAATTACAAAATATAGCACATTACAAAATATAGCAAAACAAGGTTTTACCAATTCTAGTGGGCATAGACGATGATGTTTACATGGCCCTTGTTGCCGACAATGTAGCAAACAATAGTGGACAACCAACCGAAGGAGGAGTCCACACTTCATCATGAGCTAAAGAATAGAATATTGTTAGAAAAGACATTTGCAATGGATAAAGATCAAATGGGATACTAGCGATAAATGTCCACAAAAAAAAAAGGTAAGTGTTATAATGTTGAACAAAACAAAGTGTTACTTACACGAAGGTATTGCGCAACAACCCTGACCATGTTCACCATGTGATGTCACAACTAGCACATATGTCTATAAAAGAACACATAAAATTAGAGATCATGATCCATAAGATAGTATAAAATATTAATATCTATTGAACTTCTATTACTGCTTTAGTGGAATTGTTGCTTACCTTCAAAGATTGGATTCTACGGTCCAATTCTATTCTCAGTGCCTCTTTCTCCTCACTTTTGTCACCCTCGATGATAATGTTAACAAGTTCATCAGTGTATCTTTGTGTAATTTGTTGGGTGATGAATACAGGGTCAGTACTAAGGCCAATGTCATGTAGATATGATGCCCGTATTTCAAATTGCATTTGATCAGCGATCATTGTAGCTTTTTCCTATCATTTGTGACATCAAATATTAGTATACTTTCATCAAAATAACTCCAAATCCATAAAGAAAATAACATAATAATATGACATTTGTTTCTATATTAACATTAAAATTTACAATAATCAATGTTTACCTCTATTGAAGGTGTCTTAGATGGTGCATCCATATCACCCTATGAAAAAAATTAGTAAGTCTTAGAAATCAGCAACGAAATTAAAGTAATAGACTTAGCAAAAAAAATATTAATAATAAAGTAGATTGCATATGTAAATCATTTTTCTTAATTTAAAAATTTAGCGTAACTAATGTTTATATCTAAAAAAATATTTGACATGTTCTACTTAATGTTTATATGTGCACATAAGGTTTGGAAAGAAATATTTGGTCATACAAGACCCCATCATAGTTGACATTGATCTTACCTAGACATTTCATTGATCATCATGATCTTCATCCATGTCATCATCATCATCATCATCATCACCATCATTGTACTTGTCACTTTGATCGTCATCATCACCACCACCATTGATCGTCATCATCACCACCACCATCTTCATCACCATCATCATCCTCTTGATCACTATCATCATCATGACCATCATCACCATCTTCATCACCGTGATCATGATCGTCATCAACATCATCATCATCATCATCACCATTATCATTAGCATGACCAAAATCATCACCATCTTCTTCTTCTTCATCACTGGGTAACTGTCATTCCTGATAATCATTTACTTCCTCTTGTGCTTCTTCAATATCTTCTTCTTCGATCACATTATACTTTATTGGCCTTCCTCTTGGGTCATGTTTAACAAAAAATGACCAACCTAGTTTGTGTGGAACACCAAAGTAAAATACTTGCTCGTATTGGCTTGGAAGAACATAGGGCTCATCTCTAACTGGCTCAAATGACCTTGTATTAATCATAGTAATTCCACTATCATGTTCAATAATAGTCCTATCGGGATCATTTTGATTCAATCGTAACCTAAACCATTTGACGATAAATAGAACTATTTTGAATGAATTAAAGTCACACTCAAGTATATCATCCAAAATGCCATAGTATCGATTTTCAGATTGTTGAGGATGTATGTCAGTTCTAGATGAAATATTGGTGACCACAAAGATAGCACTTATCCCAGAATCACACGTTTTCTTCGTTTCATCTAACTTTTTTGTGTGGAATTTATAGCTGTGGTAGTACATAGCTTTGTGGTGTTTGACCTGCAATTATTCAAACATGTCAAGAATCTTGTCATTGATCTGTGAGTTGATATTAAACTTATGTCTCATGATTAGTAATCTTATGCATACCTTTGTATCTCTTAAGCCATATATTAGATCAAGTATCATTGTGTAACATTGGGATCTCCATTATGATGAGCTTCTTTAACCAACGATGCAACACCATCCCATGTTAATGAGCGACCATTTTATTGAGACTATTCAATCCATACTGTCATCCAATCAAGATTGTTTGCAATATACAAGTGTAGTGCATCCCACTCATGACTAACTATAAAGAAGACAATTACACCAATTAGAAACAACTTATATATATTGATGATGGATAAGAATTGTTAAATTATTAAAAAAATATATAATTAACTCTCGCCCTCCTCAATCTACCTTTCCCCATCAAGTACTCCCCTTTGAATTTGTCATTACAGTTGGGATCCCAAATGCGATCTACATGGATACCTGCTACAAACTTTGGAAGATATTCACTGATATACACCATGGTCTGGTATATCATATATCCCTCTATCATAGAACCCTCAGGACGTGCTCTTTGTTGAATGAAGCCCTTCATAAATTTCAAGTGCCTCTCAACCATCCACATTGATCTAGCTTCTACAAGTCCACACAATTCAATCTGTTAGAATTATGATATATTTGTCATTAGTCACAACACTTATTTGATTGTGAATGTTTGTCAAGCTACTCACCTAATCTATAGTTGATACCAAGCATTCCTTTGGAAACTGAGCATATGGGAAGTTTAGCAGTATTTATCGAGTTCACAGTAGTTACCGAGCATAACAGTGTTCTCCAAGCAGTTAGTGATTACCGAGCTTCATAGTGTTTACCAAGAAAACAGTGCTCATTGAGTCATCAAAGATCTCAATGTTTACCAAGTAAACAAGGTAAATGAAGGAATTAGTGTTTACCAAGTAAACAAGGTAAATGAAGGAATTAGTTTTTACCAAGTAAACAAGGTAAATGAAGGAATCAGTGTTTACCGAGTAAATAAAGTAAATGAAGGAATTAGTGTTTACCAAGTAAACAAGGTAAATGAAGGAATCAGTGTTTATCAAGTAAACAAGGTAAAGGAATCAGTGTTTACCGAGTAAAACAAGGTAAATGAAGGAATCCATATTTACCGAGTAAACAAGGTAAATGAAGGAATCAGTGTTTACTGAGTAAACAAGGGAATCAATATTTACCAAGTAAAGAAGGTTATCAATGGATTCAGTTTCTACCGAGTGACACAACATTCACTAAGTCACCAATGGTTACCGAGTTTCAAGTTACTCAGAGTGATTAGTATGGACCATGCCTTTACTCTTACCGAGTGCATGACAATGTTGAGTATTGAAGTGGATGCCGAGTATCAGAAGGTCACCGAGTCAGTTTGTGGAACCCAAGTTTTCTACCACCTGGCCGACTTAGTAATCTTTGTTCACTTGTGTTTTGGTCGACCTTGCTAGTGTAAATATTGGAATGTTATATATCATTTGAAACAATGTGATGCTAAGAATAATCATCGTTGGTTGTGGTGTGTTGCAATATTTTGAGAAGAGGGAAAGCAAATTACCAGTAGAACAGAGGAATACAGCAAGGTCAACATTGGTATAGAAAAGCTATATCCATCACATCAGGTGATCAGAGCACAAAGAATCTTATCCGCAAATAGTTGTAACCAGATCTACTACTTCATCCTAACAGGTGAATCAGTTTGTAAATCCTTTAACAGGGTAGACTTAACAGTCTTTTGTAAATCTCCTAACAGAGTGCATACTTCATTGTATGTTTGCAAATCCTTTAACAAGGTGGATCTAGCAGTCCTACTTGCTCCTAACAAGGTAGATCATCAGAAGTGATCATTGTAAGCCTTAACTGGCCAACTTTATACTGCAGTATTGAAGTTTTGTGGGTATCATCCCCACCCCAGTTTTACTTTCTAATTGGAAGGTTTCTGGGTCACCAAATCTGTGTGTTCATGTGTTACAAATATTTATCTTTTCATGCATACAATAGTTTAGATGGATGAATGATAAATATGTTATTATGAAAAATTGAATTAAAAGTTTTAGGGTTACTGATTCACCCCTCCCCTCTCAGTAATCTTGTTAGTCTTGATTATTTTCAACAATTGGTATCAGAGCATTGTGGTTCTCAGGATAAAGTTTGACAACTTGAGCAAAGATCAAGGACAATGGAGATATTCAGACTTGAAAAATCTATTGAGAATGAAAAGCTAGATCTAGAAATGGCCATGACTCAACTCAAAGAAGCAAAAGAGCATCTTTCCCAATCTCTGAAAAGAAGAAAGGAACTTGCAAGACAAATGAATGATCATCAGTATATTGAAGAAAGGATTGAAGACCTTTTACCATCAAGCAGTTCAAATGAAGCTAATGAAGCAATCAAGGAACTCCTAGCAAAGAATGGTTCTATGTAGGAAGAAGTAAGAAAACTCAAAAGAGAACAAGAAATCCAATCCATCAGGCTATGTGAAGTTTTGGAACAGAGAAAAAAAGCAAATGAAGACTTAGAGGTAAGAAATAATCTATCCCTTCAGAATGAAGATCTTATAGGACAACTATCTAATGAAAATGAAGAAATTATGAATCTAAGATCTGAGAATGAAAGTTTGAGAAATGATTTAATCACTGAAAGACAAATCAATGCAAGTTTGCAAAGTGATCTGAGATCTGAAAGACAAATCAATGAAAGTTTGGAAAATGACTTAAATGTTGAAAAACAAGTCAATGAAAGGATGATAAAATCTCAAGCATATATGGATCAATTGAATTTGCAAAATGAGCAGAATCTTCATAGACAAAAAGGTAAAGCATGCCTTGGATACAATGAAGAAGGTGAATCTTCCAAACAAGGTACCCAAAAGAATCAAAGACCTACTTGCAATCATTGTGGAAAGTTAGGTCATACATCCAATAGAT
The DNA here is from genome assembly GCA_028749045.1 of Cupressus sempervirens. NCBI lineage: Eukaryota > Viridiplantae > Streptophyta > Pinopsida > Cupressales > Cupressaceae > Cupressus > Cupressus sempervirens. The sequence goes on along the minus strand of CM053790.1, from coordinate 163,659,075 downwards.
GTTGGAGCAATGGTAAAAGAAAATTCAATGGTAAATGCTACAATTGCAATCAACATGGTCACAAAGCAAATGAATGCAAGGAAAAACCAAAGTTTGAGGGCAAATGTCAAATGCAAAAACAAGGTCACAAGGCATCTGAATGTAGATCAAAATAATTCAATCCAATAGAACATGTTATCAAAGCATTATTTGGTTGGCACTACAATACTTGGTGCAGATGTCACTATTGTGGAGAATATGGACACATTGGAATAAACTGTGCAAGGCATCACCTAAGGAAGAAAGATACTACTATAAGATGTTATACATGTACCGAACTTGGTCATATATCCAAGAATTGCATGAATATAGGAAGAATTGAAGATGAAAAGAAAGCCAGAGCTAACAACATTCGAAAGTAGATGAGACAACAGTGGATTCCAAAATCTACCAAGCCAGAAAATTCAAATAATGGCTATGTCACTCAAGAAGTGGGTGACTCCACCATTTCTAATTAGACTTATCAAAAAATTAGGGACTGCATCTTCAAGCAATATCCTAAGCAGTTCTAGAATATAGAAGTGCAAAAGACAAATCAGTATTTTAGATACTAGACATATTTCACTGTGATGCATCTACCGAGCAAGGTTGATTTCAGACTTAACTGAGCTAGGTCGGTAATGTGAAAGGTTTTTTTTTGTTTATCGAGTTGCAAGGTTTATCGAGTAAGTCGGTGACTATCTAATAAACCCTAGGTCATCTTAGCTACCTTCGTACCCGAGCATTAATGGAAGATTTTTTCATCAAAAAGGCAAAATTTCATCTCATTTTTTCACCGCGAATTTAGAATATACAGAGCAAAGAAATTTCCAAGAGTGCGAAAGAGAGTTCAAGTGATTTGAAGATTTTCTAGCGAAGAATTTGTTTAACAAAATCATTCACTCACCAAGCAGCAATGGCATCCGCAAGCACCAGCAACAGCAAGGCAAAAAGAGGTTCTAAAATGCTTGTGAAGGGAGCAGAATGGAAAGCACCCAGCTTCAAACTCATTCCTTCCATAGCCGAATCGCTCGACCCACATGGAGCCCAATCGAAGATTCCACCAAAGGTACTACTTATAAATGATATTCGTACTCATTTCAAATGCACTATTCAAGAAATAGGGACACTAGACATGGATAATGCCCTAGCCGAGTTGTGTATGAACGGAACCCTAAAACCTAAGAACAAACATCTAGAAACCAAAGGTTTGACCCATATCCCACATCTACCAAGGAACTTTCAAATGAAATGGATAAGATACATTTTAAGCCGTGTGCATTATGGACATTTGTGGTTAGAGCAACCCATCCTAATAACAAAGAAGATGATTCATAAGATCACGGGTTTGCCAATGTTAAGCAAATCAAAAACAACTAAAACCCTAAGTTAGGATGAACTTCAGAGGTTAACCCTAGCCGAATGGGATAGCAGATGATTGAAACCTAACAATGTATCTAATGTAGAGTTAAGGTTCAAAATATATTTGATTGCATATAGATGTATAGTTCCAGCAGATTGAATAGCGTGCCCTGTGAGGCTGTAGATTTAGCTTATAAGGTTGTCAAGAAAAACATGGAGTTTGACCTAGTAGATGTGCTGCTCAAACAACTTAATAAAAACATGGATAGTATAAGGACCTCTAAAACCAACTCCTGTAAATTTGGTTCTTTGTTAATTTGTTTATTTTTCTTTGTACAAAATTTTTTCCCTTCAAAAGGTATAGTAGTATGGAGGAAAGACATTCCAGTTTTGTATCAAATAAATGAATTTGTAGCAGAAATGGGCAAAAATTTTGATAGTATTATGGACAATTATTTTGAAGACTTCAAGGAGAGGATGAATAATAGGTTCAGGATTCCTCCTAAGCTTGTTGAGGATTACAGAGATGATGCATGTTTCATGGTGGACTATGACAAGGTGTACATCCAGACAGTCAGACCCCGAGTTGCATGGGTAAAACCTCTTCCTTATGAGGTAAATATTGATGAAGCCAGAGACATAATAGAGGCACTGGTAAATGAGCCAATAGACCCAAGACAACCAATTTTTGGAACCTATGAAGAAGCTAAGGCTAGAATTAAGCTTGAAATCAAGCTACTGCAGGCCATAAGCAAGGGCAAGAGGAAAAATTTAAAAATTGAAAACTTCTACTGGTTCTTTTATGCTCACCGAGGGAAAAGGTTAAGATGAAGAAGGAGAAGAAGAAGAAAGAGAAGAAGAAGAAGGTGAAGAAGAAGGAGACAAAGAATCTACAGAGGAATAGCCAAAGAAGAAAGGTAAGGTAATCATTACCAAACCCAAAAAGAAGCCTACTGCAGTATTCACCAGAAGAACTAGGAAAGGTAAGCAGGAACCTATACTAGTTAGGCCTGCACCCACATTCGAGCAAAGGCTCAAACAATTGGAAGAAGGAGTTGGCATCACAAATTTTAAAGCATTGAAATTTGAAACTAGAACTGATGCAGAGAAAATGCAGATTGAGGAACTGGTACTCAGCAAGATGGGTAAATGGAAATACTCCCCAAACTAGATTGCCCCTCAAATCTCAAAAGAACTACTGGAGAGATTGCAACCGAGATGGGAGTTAGCCACCCAAACGGTAAAAGATATTTATGAGAAATCTCTAAGGAATCTCTGACCAAGTCTCACTGGAGCAGAAGTAAAAACTAAAATGAAAAACCATGAAGGTAAAATGATGATCAGATTCCACACTTGTTTGATTTTGATCAAAGACATTGAACATGTTGTAAATGATGCTACAAACATGTGGAAAAATATCTATCATCTACATAAGCCCAATGAAGATCCAGTAGAAATCAAAGATGATGATAGTAGCAATGATGATGAGCTTGATAACACTCCATCTGTCACAGTCTCACCAGGAGAGCTGCATGCACTGATGGAAGATAAAGAGGAAGAAGACAAGAAGAAGAAGCTGAAGAGGTAGATAAGGAGGAAGACGATTTGGTGAAAATTGAAGTAGCAGTTATTGCATCACTTCCTCACTATCCACCTAAAACTATAGCATCATCAAGGTTGGAGTCAGCTTCAGCATGTTTGGTCACATCTACATCAAATATATCATCAGCACCTGCCACATCTCAGCTCCACATATCATCAATGGAAGTGTCTACCACTTCATCTACTGAGCTGCATTCCTTTTCTTAAGTTACCAAGCAAGCCTTCTCAGCTCCATCATCACCAACCGGAATAACAGTAAGTTTTGCAATTTTGTCAATTCCAATTTGTTCTACAATTTTGTCAGCAATATCTGTATCTACTTCAAACCCAGTTAGTTCAGATACTGCATCATCGAGTGTATCACTATTTGTGGCAAGTACTTCAATTTTTGACCCAGCATATACTCCTATTGGCACTCCACCCTCAAGTATCCTAGTTTTCACTGCTAGTCCTTCCATCTCTACCATTGTGTCTATTCCCAAGGTCAAACCAATCATCACAGAAGTCAAACAAAAGCAACCATTAAGACTTATGATCACTGGAAAGGAAATTCCTAAAAACATTGAGATAGTAATTCCAAAGATTGACTATGAAAATGCTACCATTGAAGAAATGAGGTATGCTAGTCAGCTAATTGAGATGAAGGCTACGCAGAAGCAGCTAAGGTCTGAAAGGGATAAGGAATATAAAATAATTGAGAATGCCCAAAATATAATTACAGAGGCTATAGGTGTTGATGTAGATTCTACTCAACACATTTTGATCTAGTTAGAAGAGGCAGTCAATAAATTCAATGAGGATACCTCCAGTCAAGAGAAGTTGATGGAGAAGGCAGAAAAGAAATTTGATAATAAGGTGCTTGAGCACATAGCAATGAAACAAGTTGAATTAACCTCAGTTTTGACTAATATTCAAAAAAAATTTAATAATGTAACATCTCTTTTTGCTAAGATTTGTGATGTTACCGAGTATACTAAGGAGATAAGAGAGAAATTAAATAAGATAGATGAGGATTTGAAGCTTGACCCCAGTTCAACCTCATCTCATCACCTCAGGATAAAAATTTTGCTTGAAAAATAAGCAGAATTGCTGAGAGAAGAGTCAAGGATCAGATCTACATTGATAGATATTCAAAATATGATCCTTCCCATCATGGACACAATGCAAAAGCACATTGCACACTCAAAAACATTGATCCATGACAACAATTTCTCCATTGCAAACCATGTGATTGAACTCTCTGCAGAAGTTCAAATTGCTCTATCCACATGTAGAATCCTGCAAGAGAATTGGGATAAGACTCTACAACTCATTCTTCAGGTACATTGAGAGTTTATCTCACATTTTGATGTTTCTATGTAAATACATTCTTTTATTTTATTTTATTTTTTGGCATTATTGTCAAAAAGGGGGAGAAAGAGATACTCAGATAGAGTTATTGGTGAGATAAATGTACAAAAAGGGACAAAGAGATACTGTAAATAAAAGTCATATAACTCATGTAAATACCTTATGTATATTTTATGGGGGAGTCATATGTAAGGAAGCCATGAATATTCAACGAAATCAATTTTCAATATGTCAGATATTGTATATAAGTGTTGGCTCATAAGTGTTTTTGTCACTAATGCCAAAGGGGGAGATTGTTGGAATTATGATATATTTGTATTTGTTATCAGTCACAACACTTATTCAATTGTGAATGTTTACCAAGCTACTCACCTAATCTATAGTTGATACCGAGCATTCCTTTGGAAACTGAGCATATGGGAAGTTCAACAATATTTATCGAGTTCACAGTAGTTACCGAGCATAACAGTGTTCTCCAAGCAGTTAGTGATTACCGAGCTTCGTAGTGTTTACCAAGCAGACAGTGCTCACCGAGTCATCAAAGATCTTAGTTTTTACCAAGTAAACAAGGTAAATGAAGGAATTAGTGTTTACTGAGTAAACAAGGTAAATGAAGAAATTAGTATTTACCGAGTAAACAAGGTAAATGAAGGAATTAGTGTTTATCGAGTAAACAAGGTAAATGAAGGAATTAGTGTTTACCGAGTAAACAAGGTAAATGAAGGAATTAGTGTTTATCGAGTAAACAAGGTAAAGAAATCAGTGTTTACCAAGTAAAACAAGGTAAATGAAGGAATCAGTGTTTACTAAGTAAACAATGTAAATGAAGGAATCAGTGTTTATCGAGTAAACAAGGGAATCAGTATTTACCAAGTAAAGAAGGTTATCAATAGATTCAATTTCTACCAAGTGACACAACATTCACCGAGTCACAAATGGTTACCAAGTTCTGAGTTACTCAGAATAATTAGTATGGACCATGCCTCTACTCTTACTGAGTGCATGATGATGCAGATTATTAAAGTGGATGTCGAGTATCAGAAGGTCACCAAGTCAGTTTGTGGAACCCAAGTTTTCTACCACCTGGCCGACTCGCTAATGTTTGTTCACTTGTGTTTTGGCCGACCTTGCCAGTGTAAATATTGGAATGGTATATATCATTTGAAACAATGTGATGCTAAGAATAATCACCGTTGGTTGTGGTGTGTTGCAATATTTTGAGAAGAGGGAAAGTGAATTACCAGCAGAACAGAGGAATACAGCAAGGTCAACATTGGTACAGAAAAGCTATATCCATCACATCAGGTGATCAGAGCACAAAGAATCTTATCTGCAAACAATTGTAACTAGATCTACTACTTCATTCTAATAGGTGAACTAGTTTGTAAATCCTTTAACAGGGTAGACTTAACAGTCTTTTGTAAATCTCCTAACAGAGTGCATACTTCATTGTATGTTTGCAAATCCTTTAACAAGGTGGATCTAGCAATCCTACTTGCTCCTAACAGGGCAGATCATCAAAAGTGATCATTGCAAGCCTTAACTGGCCAACTTTATACTGCAGTATTGAAGTTTTGTGGGTATTATCCCCACCCCAATTTTATTTTCTAATTGGAAAGTTTCTGGGTCACCAAATCTGTGTGTTCATGTGTTACAAATGTTTATCTTTTCATGCATACAATAGTTTAGATGGATGAATGATAAATATTTTATTATGCATAATTGAATTAAAAATTTTAGGGTTACTGATTCACCCCTCCCCTCTCAGTAACCTTGTTAGTCTCAAATATTTCCAACACAATCTCCTCAACTTGATGTATGAGGTAGTGTTCTTGAGCATTGAAAAACGTTGGAGGTAAACACTTTTTCATTTCACACATAAGCTGTGGAATTTTTCTCTTCCAATATTTTATATCTTTTTATCAATTTCTTTAGATGATAACCACATAAAAGAGATTCAGCACTCAAAAACACATAAAGGAGATTTAAAATAAAATTATACAATAGATTTCAGATAAAAAGCTATAGATCTAAGAAAAAACACTTCTAACCTCATGTATTTTCAAAGATTATATATAACTTGTTTAATATTTTTGTCAAACTATTATGGAAGGGATAGAGGTAGGATGAACTGCAATCATTAAAAAATGATCATTTCAATATATTATTAAATAACGCAATTGGTACTACATTCAATCTTACAAATATATTGTAAATAGAAAACATGACTTACTTCTAGGAAGGTATGCCAATCATGTATTTTCAACCCTAGCACAAAATCACCTTTCTTTGATAGAAGAGTACTTATATTTGCAGCAAATCCTGTTGGAACTTCTTCTTTTTTAATGACTTCTTTTAATGCATCACTTTGTTGCTTCGTTAATAACCAAGGAAGGGCACTTGTATTTATGTAGTCTCCATTCCTATTTGATTCAATGAAAAATTTTAGTGCATGATTGGACTCATGAATGTTAGTACAAATTTTAGCAATTTGTTCTCTATCACACCTTCCATCCAACATTTTTCATAGTTTTTTTGTTACATTCTTTCCAATATGCATAGCATCAAACAAATGCATGATTGAGAGATCCTTGTAGTATGGTAACCTAATAAATTAAGTAGGATAACTTTTCATTCCTCTAGGAAGTTGGTCATTGATGCTTTGACAACCTTCATGAGCATCAATTATAGTATTAGTAAATATAAGACAATATCAAAATACAAATTGTAAACTTCGGACGACAAATTGGACATTACCTCGATGATTTAGTTGATCATATTCCAACTTCCATAAATGAGGTGTCATTCTTCATGGCCTTGATGATGTCTTTTCTTTCCCATTGAAAAGATGTTTTTTGGCAATTTGATACCTCTGATTATTGTGGAGAAAGTGTCTAAACTCATCAAACACCTACTTTCCCAAACTTCTTGAATGATGACATTTCATCTTTGGACCACAAACTGGACATGCAAATTTTTCCTTTGTTTGAAGACCTAAAAGATCGTGTATAATTGGATCATGTACAATTATGATGCACAACTTAAGCATTTGATAGTAATGTGTAAGCACTATAACAGACCAAAAATATGTGATCTTCATAATATATAACATACCACAAAAATGAGTTAGACAAGGGGCATCATGTATTGTCCATACAAGCATTGCATGGAATTGAAATTTTCAATGTCCTATCAGTCTAGAGATGTCATACATAGTGATGCCATTCCATAACTTCAACAACACATCAATTAGGGGCTCAATATACACATTCATATCTTTAACTTGGTATTTACCTAGCAATTGAATGAACATAAACATTACGTAATTATTATAACCATTTTCATGCACTGTTTATAAATTAATTTAGATAACTATAAAATAAAAAAATACCTGGCACAATCATTGACAACATTATGTGCTCCCTCTTTATGGACATCCAAGGAGGAATGTTATTGTTAATAACAAAAATAGACCATATTGAGTAAACAAATCTCATATCTCCCTATGGATTGACACTGTCCACCACCAATGAAAATTTTAGATTATGAGGTTCTTCTTTAAAGTGTGACCATGTTTCTTCTATCTCTTTAAATGCATAACCATCGGTAGACATTCACATAATGTCATCCTAACTTCTATTGCATGCATGGTAATCCATAAATTGTGCCAAGCTAGTGCACTTGAATAACCATTCAAGATGTCGAATAATGGGAATGTACCAAAGAACTTTGTGAGGAACTTTTTTGTTATTTGATCTAACTGATATCTACTAACATGAAAATCAAGGCATTCTGTTGCAAATTCATGTTGTTTATGATATAGAATGTGATCATTGGGACATGCATGTACTGTCTAATACTTCATTCCAATCTGATCCATAATGTTAGATAATTCTCAGTACGAATGAGGAAAAATATTTGATGGTGGTAATAAAAACTCACTAATCAACCTACAACAACAAATATGCATTGTTAATTTAATGAATAGTAATTGTATGCTAATGTTGAAGATGACAAAAATGGCATACCTTAGCATACGTGACATTGCTACATTGGATATACTATTCATAACCTTTAAGTTCACCAACAACACTATAGCCGATAGTAGAGTTGTTTGGGATCCTTCGTATAAGGGCTCGTGTGCCTTCTCAAGAAAAGGTATATCAAGACCATCTTCATCATTATTATCAAATTTTCTAGTACCATCATTGTGAGCCTCTTCATCACTTACCCCAATACCATCTTCTTCAATCATGTCCCCTAGCACATTATCATCTTCTTCCATGGGAGTGTTATCCTCAGCTTGGATATTCACACCTCCATGTTCCTCCAATAGGAAATCCACATTCAACAATGGATGAAAATTGTGGCCCCCTTCAACATTACCATGTTGCCTACAATGACTCTGGGCTATTGTGATTAGAATTCTTTGATTCTTTAAGCCCTTACATTGTTTGCAAGGACAATAACATTTATTAGGTTTTCTTCGAAACTGAGCCCACAATGTAGCCATTGTCTCATTATTTTGTTCTGGGTTCATATTGTCAGGTGTGGTCTTTCTTCACAAAAAAATATACATGCAAATAAATTGGACATGTTGTAGTTAATGTTTATATCTGCACATATGGAAATTGTTGATTAATGTTTTCAAATGTAACTAAAATGATCCTATAATTTCTAGAAGGTCTAGATGTTTGCAAAATGTGGATTTATAGACAATGTATCTTAGTTATTTGCAAAATGCCTCAAAGAGATGTCACAAGCTGAAAGTTACTTAGGTGCTAATAGCAGCATGCCATGACTAATCTTGATAGCAATGACTAATCTGATTAATGCATCAACTAATGAAGATGACTAAAAGATTGAAACATATTAATGCAATCTTCAATCAAGAACATGTGAGCTCAAAAGATGGGTAAATCTCAAAAACTTGTGAGCCTAAGATCAAAGCGCCATTGTTTGATAAATTTTTGCATTGAAATATGATCTAGAAAGGGCCTTTCCACATAGTATGTTGGCACTATTCGGCAATCATCGATCATGTGGTTATTGCAAAGAGGCTAAGGACCAAACATGGAATCATGGAGATAGTGCATGGATGTAGAAATAAAATGCAAGAAACATCAAAGAGATTGTTAACCATTCAATGGCCTTAGTAAAGACAAAGCTTGACACTTGAAATGCATAGTGCAATGGGATTAGTAAGGTATCAAATTTTTTGATAGAATGCCCAAAATAGAGCTTGGAATGTTGATTGATGGACATGCATATGGGAAAGCATGATATGTAATGTTTTATGTCAAAAATGGCTTTGACTCTATTGGTTCAGTGCATGAGATACACCTACAACTTCTCTACACAATTAACTTCCTATGAAATGTTTTAATCCAAATGGTCAAAACATGTACAAAGAACATGAATTGTTTGACTGAAGGCATTCATGACATTGGTGTCAATGGGTCTCTATGAAAGGAAAAGAAAGGATAACAATTCATTTAACAAAGTGCCAAATATCATACTTCCATCACAATTCAATTATAAAATATAACATGCAACACCATGTCTGATTAGATTGCTTCAAGGAGATATTTGATCAAGAATGAAATGAATGATCGCACCTAGTGTGCACCACTTGATGCACTTTACTTTAAAACTTCTCAAACAACCTAGAAACCTCTTCATATTTTCAAATACCCTTTATTGATTTCTTCAAACCCTATGAATCTCAGTCCTTCATCCTATGATTGATGAACATTTCTATGACTATTCTTATTTGCAACTAGGCCTAATTAGCCCTTCAATTACAAAGCAACTACCTTTTACACTTTCTCCCAACATTCCAAACCTTGAAATAGTCTTAAGGAATCTATTAAATAGTATGATTCCTAAATTTTTTTGAACATCCACTCACATCTAAGCATTCTTTCATCAAACCCTCATTTTAAGGGTTTCTAACCAAGAGATCTCTAGAAAAGACCCTTAACAGTTACACAAAACCATTCAAATGGTTTAGAAACCTTAAACTACCTCTAAATGTTTCCAACCTTCATTTATCCATTCTAACCCTCAGACCTCTTATATCCACCATGTGGTGCTTCCAAATGCACACAGGCAGACTGTTTCTAAGCCATGGTGGAGGGGGGGGAGGAGGGGGGCATGATTACTGACTTGATGTAATACTAAATATAGAAATGTTCTAAATTATGAAATATATTTGTTCCTAATTTCTATGCTTTGTCATTTTCTAGTTGTGACCTTCAGCTTTTTGTTGTATGTGCACATTAACAACAAAAACAGAGAAATTTAGTTAATTTGTTTGTCAACTTGTGTGAATTCTGAATTCAGCTCTAATGTTATATGAAACATTTATATAATGCATATGATGAAAAAATTATTATATAAATACTTTCCACTCTAATATTTTAAAATTTTCCTTTTTTTATTGTTGTCCCCTGTTGTTCCACACAAAAAAGGCATCCTGCCCTCTGCAGTCACCAAGGACACATTCCCACATTTCCTGCCATTCCAATATTAGAAACACCATGGGATGTGGGGGAAAAAAGTCATGAATAGAGGCTTGGAAGTAGTGGATAGAGGCTTGAAAGCTTGTTGAGGAATATAATCAAAAGATGAACAAAAACTGTGGACAAATCCCAAAATGATGATTAATAATTTTAAAACAATACACCATTAATCAATTTAGATGACTCCATTCCAAGAAATTGTTGGTTACAATTCTCCTTAACTAGAAGATCTGACCATTGAGTTATAGAAATCTCCAACACCCCAAAATATAATCTAGAAAATTGAAGATATCAATATGTTGAAAGATAACTAAGTTGTAGTCATAAATATAATGAAGGAACCAGTGTACCAGTGTCAGAGTAAAATGAGTTTTGAAGTTATAATCATATGCCTTGCATGAATGCCAAAAAACTTATATGTAGATAACATTAAAAATAAAATTTGAAACTTGAACAAAAATTCCTAGATGATGAAACGTGCAACTTATCAACTCCCAATCAGACCTTGTTGATGCTCTGATGCCACCTGATGGATTCATACAAAGTCATGTGTGGTGGTACATGATAAAACAGAGACTAAAATTTATATTCCTACTAGTTTCCTATGAGTGAGCTCAGCTACAGCTTTCACACTACGAAGACGATGAATATTTGAGGCAAATTGTGTAGTAATAACTCTTCCTTTTGTAGAAGCAATCTTTCTCAATAATGCTTTGGCAAAATTTGTTTCACTGGTAGTTCTTCCAGGTGAAAGAATGTGGAGTCGCTCATCATCTGACAATAGAACAAATTTCAGCAAGGAGCATAATCTAACAACTATCAAGTACATTTGATATTCCAAGCACTCTGATGGACCATAGAGAAGCTAATCAATTCCTGAGCATGGAAAATAAAATAGCAGTTTTATAATTCACTGACACATATTAAATAATAATTATCTAAGAAGTATTCAATTATATTAGACACAAAACCTTGATCCTTGGGAAACAACCATCTATTCATTGATTTTCTATTGACACTGAGTCAAAGGTATTCTATTTCCATTTTTCATTTGACACCCTACTAACAAACAAATAGAAAATTTTTTTAAAACTATATCCACAAAAATCCTCATCAAATGGGTATATGAAACTTCAATACAACAAAATGTTATGTGAATTGTAGTTAAATAATATGGCTTTAGTTTCTGATTAAGATTTGCAACTATTATACCCCATTACAATTTTATTTTCAAGCTTCTTATGTAAAAGGATTTGCTGGAAAATAGTCAGAGGTCATTCAGTGAACTAGAAATTGAAATCTAGTCAAAAGATTGATGTTACATTTTCTAGCAAAATTGAGGGATACAAATCCCTATAATCATCACAATCCACATATATGATGTGGCTTTGAAGTTTTGAATGGTTCAGAAAGATACATATTTAATAAATAAGCTTCTCAAATATAGAGTAAAGAATTGTTTGGTTTGGCATCTCAAAATTCTTCCTTGATCCCCTAAAATCAATAGCATTCTCATCTTCCAGGGAGCATATATGCTGGCAATCATATCAAGCCCTATAACATAGAAGACAATAGCATAACATTGCTAAGATACATGTCGGTAAGGATAGATGGGAGAAGGGTGTGTGGAGATAGCAGGACCTTTTATTAGACTGAGATACAACACCCATCCATAAAAATGCCACACTCTTAGAGTGGTGTAGGATATTTGTGGAGTTTTCTGCTTGTATAAGACTCCCAAGCTTCACCATTCATGGATTTTGTTATCTTTTCATTGCTAAAACTCAGTTGTTTCTAAGATTTTAATGCATTCACCTTCAAGTACACAATCAAAGTTCTTCAAAGTTGTATCATAAGTTTAGTTCCTTATGAGGGATTCCTTCTAAATTCTTATGCATGGAGATGTGTATGTGTGTAAAAAGATAAAGATATTGTTAAGAAGTGGGGGGCATTGAGAAAGACTGGATGGATAAGTAATGCCTTCATTTTCCCAATCCAAGCATTGTTACAGAAACTGATCTATATGAAAAATGGAAAATTTGGAGAGGACCCATTTCTGAAACTTCAAGAATCAATTCAGCTCACCATAAAATACCCAATATCTACCATTAAATTTTGGGTTATTAAATTTTGGGTTTCCCAATTCAAGCACGCTTATTGAAAGGCTTTATATTATCGACATAGGGCTCTCAAATTTCCAAGTTTGCAAAAATATTTAGGAGTCTGCAACATAAGAATTCATGCTCAAGATGTTAAATTTTGGATTACCCAATTCAAGAACACTTATTGAAAGGTGTTACATTATTGACATAGGGCTCTCAAATTGCCAAGTTTGCAAAATATTTGGGGGTCTGCAATATAAGAATTCATGCTCAAGATGTTAATGTTTATACTTCACTTTTACAGCCTCTCTTCAATTTTTATCAACATAAACTAAGGTAGAAAGAGTCTAAACCATGAACAGTCCATGACAAATAAGAGTTTTTCCAAGAGATATTGGGAAGTTTTGGATCTCTACAAGTTGTGTTTCACTATCCCCATCTCTTGTTGCACGAAAAAACAATCTCCAGGGCTGCATCATTGGCCTCTCATACGGCCCAAGATCAAGCCTCAAAACAACATTTTGTCTCATTGGAAATCCATGTGAGAATCACAATGCAATATATCTCAAATCATATTAAATCCTCTGGCTATCGATAGTTTGGGTTAAAATTAAGCATTACCTAAATATGAAATGTCAGGTACTGGTAAAACCTGAGATTAATTATTTACATTTATCCTACAATAATTCTCATTGCAAATGTGTGTTTCATGGAGTAAAACTAATCTTCCTTACCTCCTTAACCATTTGGAAGTAAGAGATATACTGATGAAGAGTTTGTTTGCTTTCATTGTTCTTTGATTAAGACCATTAATGTTTGGTAACTTATGTAGGAGAGAATTAGATTTAGGTCTTATTTTCTCTCTAATCTTTATCTACTAGATGAGGGCAAATTCAATATGATATAGATGGAGGAAATAAAGATAATGTTTATGAAAGATCAAGTAATACTACCCTTAAGGTGAAATGGGGAAATACTAAAAAGAGAATCTTCCAAGGCTCCATCAACACCTACATAATATAATGGGTAGAAAGATACCATAACAACTGAGTTACATATGCACAACTTAACTACCAATCAAGGCATCTTTGATCAATGTCCTTGTTTTTATATTCATTCTAAGTTACTCCTTGGTCCAAACCGTGTATAGGTGAGTAAATTGCTCCATTTGTAGGGTTATCAAAAAGAGTTATAAAAGTGAATTAAAGATGCATTTAGTGTCTTTGTCAGAAGGTGTTGTGATGATTATGCAATAAAGATAACAACAAAGCCTCACAACTAGTGAACTAAGTTCCCATGAAGACACTAAGAACTCACACCCATGTGACTTAAATATCAACTCCATATTCATGCATTGTGATCCTCTTGATTGACTTAACTAACATTTGCTACCCAATTTTTCTTATAAAATAAAATTAGGGGTAATAAATGTTCATCATTAGTACAACTATACATCTAAAATTTTAGGGTTGGAACAAGGGACTGAGTAGTAGAAACGTATGTGACAGGACATAAGTCAAGATTGTTACTAATACTGAGTTGGCTGCATTTTGAACTCTTACAAATTTTGAAAGGTATTCTCCCTCTTATATTGACAAAAATTTGAGTTACAAACATGCAATAATATCAAGCACAAACTACAAATTTTATTTATCTTTTACAAAACTATTCTATTAACTATTACTTATGCACTAAACTACTACTTTATAGGGTACAAAATTTTGAATCCATTCCCTATATTGATTTCCATTTCTATAAATTAACACAATCAGAACAAAAATTTCTAGCTAACAATCTATGCATTGCAATGTCATAAAATATTTTGAATATTTGAAAAGGCCTGGATCAACATACCAATTTTAGCAAATAACCCTTCAATGTCTTTAACAAATCTCTCCAAATTAGAGAGAGGTGTGCAGGCCTACTCGGTCAAAGTGTTTCTACTCACCACACAACATCCCAAATATAAGTCTCATCTAAGAATATCCTGTAAACTACATCTACTAAACTACATGCATACAAACTTGCTTTCTTATGGTTTGATATTATGTATGCTCTTTCTTTAATTGCAAATTTTGCCTATTTGTAATCTTCCTTTAAAGTTGATATTATTTTCTTGGATCGCTCAAGAATTTTTTGTACACTTTCAGATACAGTTCAAAAAGCGAATCTTACAAAAATAAGTTACTACACAGTGATACACAATCCTCCCTTAATTTATGACCATTCAATTATTAGAAAACTCAAATAATAAATGTCTTCTAATGACATTAAAAAACACAAACTATATAAAACTTCCTTTTTAGCATTACTATAACTATCTTAAGCTCCAATAGATCATACACCTCTACCATAGGTGAAAATTGTCATTAATTGTTACAAATCAATTTATATGCAAGAAAAAATGAAGATGGAATAATCATATATCATCTACAACATCATTTAGAATGATTATGTACTTGCAGAGCTGAGTAAAATGTGATTTATAACAGTGAGAAAGAAACAATCCTCAATGTATCTTTGTCTCGATGATAAAGTAATATTTTTGTAAGTTAGATTACCTAATTGGTGCAACTGAACAATTCATTTTTTTGGAAGCTACCAAAGAACTTAAACAAAAAAGAGAGCATAATAGTTGAATATAACTATCCTACAATGTTTTCATTTTGTCACTATCACTCTTATTCCAATGGTTCATGCCTCCTTCAAGAACTCTCTTAGGATAAATATGAAGATCTCAATAACCTCGACCCCATGAAACTCAGAAACCATCTGAACAGTTTTGATCACATTCACATTATCCATGAGCAATGGAGTACATGACTTCATAAAAACTAAACAATAAATCAATACAAGATTTGAGGATTGTACTTCTACAGCTGTTAGGAAGTAGTTTATATATGCAAAAGAGAGGGACTTCTAGAAATTGTCACTGATCACAAATTGGAAAATCAAAACAACTTTCTACACAACTACTCTCCACACATCAATGTCAGTACCAGAACACAAGATTTGAAGCAAATATTTAGTATTAAATCTTATTCATCTATTCTACAATTCTTAGTCTTTTAAGAAATAGCTCACAGTGGGCATATGTCTCCAAGAAAAGTGCAAATAAAATTTAACAAACAAGAGTAGTAACTATAAATAATGTAATGCATTTCCAAAAAAATTGAATTTGAGCACACAATAATCCAAGTTTTATCAAACATTAAGAACTCAAGGTATTCATCTATGGCCAAAACATTATCAAAGAAACTAGCCAAAAACTTTTTGACACTTCACTGTTACAAAAAAAAAAAATTGTCTTTCAAGTCTTTTCCTACCAAGAAAAGGATGGGATTTCCATCTCTACTTCAAATTTTCATTATAGCTAAAGAATTAATAAAGGAGAAGCGAACCAAAAACTTTTGAGGCTTCACTAGAACAGAAAACTATTTCAGTATTTCAAGACTTTTACCAAGTAAAGTATGTGCTTACTAACTTCTAGATTTGTGAAGCTTGCTAAAAAAAAGTCTATTATCATCCATTAGTATGAATTCAATATTTGGACATAGATCCAAATGGGTGAGAGAAAATATGAGCCGCAAAAGGGACAGGGCCTTACAGAGAGAATATAGGTGTCCAGTGAACTAAACTTTAAGATATAACTAGTGATATCAGAAATATAAATTTTCCATAGCTTTATCCTTGCACTTAAATATATGCTAACCTTGAACCTAAGCATCATCTATAAAACAACTTTGTGACCTAAAAGAATTAACAGTGGCTCTTTTTTTTTAAATTGCAATGAGTAGAAGAGAAAGAGAAAATGTAAAGGCATTGAATAGCTTTGGAATCTACCTCTGCATCTTTTTGATAGATAATAAACTTGGAATGATATCTAATGACCAAATATAAATATGTGAATACAGTCCTCATTCTGCTACTAAATTGGACAACGGAGGCTCTTGCTTGAAGAGGCATAATCGGTAATATAGTTTTGGCTTGTTTTGCACTAAAATTATTCCAAAGTGGGGCATAAGGATAGCACAACCAGTCAAGGAAGTGGCCATGGAACCCTATACAATTATCTTTAGATAAGAAAAGATTGGGATAGATCAATCTCAGCGAGCAAAAAGTATAGTGCAGTTGATGTTGCACCCACTTGCTATACCAATTCTTCCAAGTCAAAACTAATGGATAGTGAGGCAACTGCAACAAACAAAAAATTACCCCCCACAGAAAAAATTAAATCTCTTGAGCCCCATGAGTGTAAAGCTCCCATTAGATTAAGTAGTCATGGCCACACACTTTCTTTTCAGACACCAACAATAGGATAATACTAGAACTACAGGGTGCTTGATTCTTACCTTCTTCTCCTCTCTTGTTGACCTTGCACCAAACTCCCATCCACTATAGTCACTGCGTGCGTGTAAAAAAAAATTAACACTGTCATGACCTTTTATTATCACATATGTTCTGAAGGTCAAAATTTTTGAAGGTCAAAATTTAACCAATTTAACCATGGTCAAAATTTTGACCATATCGGGCCCCTTTTTTCAAAAAAAAATGAAAATAGGCTTTTGGTCAAAAATTTGGGTTGAAAATGGGGGCCTAATGTACTAGTGAGCATCTGCATAAGATTTGTAGGTGTAGTGATCGATATCAATTGAAAATTGAATACCGATAAGCCTTCTATTTCTTCAATTTTTGTTAATTTCGCTAACTTGTTTGCAAACTTGAATTAATTCCTATATGTCATCTACGATACTTGGGAGCATGAAAGTATATTTTTCATACCCTACCAACTTGAAATAAGTGAATTTTGGAAATTGAATAAACTACTACCAATTTTTTGAATCATTATGATCAAATTTGGTGAATTCCTAAGCCCAATATTACCTTAAAGCTCTCTAACTATGAGCATAGTAAAGGTATCATTTTACTATTTTAAAGTGATGATTAATATTTTCTAACTATAATCGTGGGTGATAATCATTAAAATTAGCATCATCATTCACATCATGTTCATTTAACTCTAACCAACTTTTCATCCTTGTAATTGTCAAGAAAATATAGGAAATCATGTAAAAACCATAGTCCGCCTCACATTTCATTAGTTGACAATGTTGATTTTTGCTTATAATCTCTACCCAATCAATGAATTTCTTGTATCCACATATGATATTGATAAAGGGAAAAATCCAACCTTCAAATTCATTTGAATTTTTATTTCTTGTTGTTCTACTCAAAAAAATTTCCATATTAGTAGCACTCTCTTTTAGTAAAAACTGATGAATTACCTTAGGTAGATGTGATTTACCCCTACTGACCACTGGGAGTCAATATTTGGCAAGGCTATTGAAGAACATGTCCCTTACTGCTCTACATATTCTTTACTTATTTTTGTGTACTGATCTCTAATTGGTAACCAAAGTACAAGTACCATGGATGTTGGGTCCAATCTTGCAACTACCCTATTATCCGATGCTATCACCTCTTGTGTATTTGAATTGCCTTCATACATTCCATCATCAACTTTAGGCAAACAGATATTGGTTGTTCTCCAACACATGCCAAGCCACTTGATAATATTTGCAAGACAACAAGTATCTTTTTCTTGAGCATTGTCTACACAACATATTTGCACCTTGATAGAAAATATATTGCTAACAAAAATTAGTGTATTATCATATATGTTACGTAATTATATTAATATGTGTTTTTTCTTTGCAAACACTTAAAATTAGCTAACATATATGCTAAAACAATAATTTTTGTTAGCAATATATTTTTATCAAGATGCAAATACATTTCTCACAAACAATGCCCTTTTCTTGTGCTTCTATTGACTTTAAAAATTTAGGTAGAGTAACATGCCTCAATAATTTATCTATTATCTCGATAAGCATGCATTTCAAAATTGGAACATAGTCATACTTTTGATATTTATACTTCATTTTAAAATTATTGATATTCTATGTCTATAATTCAAAATCTATTTCCTTCCTTTAGATTCTCTTCCCAATGAAGCCATTTATCCATTTTAGCATAGTCTTAGTTTTGTTTAAAATTAGAGGCTAGTGATGCAAAATTTGAATTTTCTCCTATCAGATCAATACAATAATAGCCTAACTTAATACACCTCAAAAACATCAGTTAATTCTCATATTTAGTTCTTCCTAAAATTTTCTACCACATTTCAATATCAGGACATCCCTCCCTTCTTTATCTTCAAAAATACAAACACGAGCATTTTAACAAAAAATTCAGATGCCATATAGTAGTTGTCATATTGTCTAGGAAATTTTAAGTTTACATTATAGTATAAAAAATATTCATACCCTTCTGCATCACAGGTTTTTTTTGAGGTATTTGGTCAAACAGTTCATAGGTCATTGACATTTTGTATTCCCATTCTTTACTAATGAATGTGCCACTTCTTAATAAAGTCCAACTTAGAATTTGAATAGATGCAAACTATATTTCTTATATCATGGTTGAAACATTATCAAAATCCCATCAGATCCAAGCATATAATGCCATCTTCTATGTGGATTTGGAATTATAACATGTTCATAATTTTTTGTTTTATAAGATACGGCCTTGGAGGTGATTAACATAGAATATCATCCAATGAACTAGTGTGCATTGTGTGCCTGAACCTTGGCTTTACAATCTGCCAAGGGTGTTTACTCAAACATAGCAATAGTAATAAACCTTTTATTTCACACCATTTCATACCATGCATTATATTATGAGAAACCTCTAAGTTATTCCATCTTAAAATTTAGTTCAAAATCACCATCTTGAAAAATAGTTAACAACTATTTGTAGAAACGAAGCTTCACTATAAAGTTAGGAATTTTGGATATATTGCAGCATTCAAAACCTTATTTTGATTATGTATGCACAATTTATGAGCACTTAAAACTATTATGGGTTTTATGGTTTTGAGCACAGAGGTTCAGATTTTGACTTTTGGAACATCTTAGAAAATATGGTTAGAAATGTTTAAGTTTTAGTCATTAAAATCTTGTAAGTTATGTGTTCTCAATTTATTGAGTACTCATAACTAATTTAGTTGGGTGCTCAATTTTTGATCACTCAAAACTTATTTTGTTATGAATGCTCAAGTTTTGAACACTAAAAATATTTTGATTAGAAATTTAAACATATCAAGCAACATAATATAACTTTATGAGGTTTTAAAAGGATAGGATTTTAGAATTACTTTTGAAAATAACTTTTAATTATTTAACAAAAAATAAAAATAAAATGAACCATATAGCTATTATCAATCATTGGCTTGTTGATCACTTTAATGTCATAAACATTTGGGGAGTTCTAATCAAAAGGATCTAGAAGAATAGTTCCCATTTTCTTTTTATTGAAGTGTGAATCCAAGATCAATGTGTCGTCGATGTATTTCTTTAAGAAATTCCTCAACCTAAACAACTTCATGTTTTCTGTTCTAATTTGACAATGCCTCCATAAGAATGCATCAAAGTCATCTTGACAATCTACTTATAAATCCTCAAGGCAAGGGAGGTGACCACCATAGCTAGTGGTAAATGTCTTGTTTAATTTACCTCTTGGTGTCAAAATTGGGCCTCAACAAGTAGAACTTTTTCAGTTTAAGGATTTCCAATTTGGCACTTGCATCTTTAGCAGTTGCCAAAGTGCACTTGTATCCTCTGCATGATAATGAGAACCCCACAACTTTTACCTTTTCTATGGAAAATACATTATGTACATCCAGGATTTACTTATAGAACTCGAGCATGATGATTTGATCACTATGATGTTGAGGTATTAGATAGGGATGTCATTAGAACCCATACACATGGATATAGGTGTGTCACCAACTCTTTATGAACCACATCCCCATGGCTTGATAAAGGTTTTCTCCTTCTTGGACAATTAAAATATGGGGTCCCCTTGTAGGCATATTATTGTGTTGTATAGGAATGTACCATTAGCCTTGCAAAATATTGCAAAAAATATTTCAAAATGGAGCCCCCATGTGGTCTTTAGTCTCCAACGCTTCATATTATCAACACAAATCTATCATCCAAACTACTTAAGATGTCATATAAAAATTGTGAGTCTACTACAACTCTTTTAGTTGTCAACCAATATTTTCAAAGATCATTTGTGCCTACTCAAAAAAGGTAGTAGATTCAATAATGTTGAGATTAGATAATACATCCTTGGTGAATATTCTTTCACATTTAATTCCATAAATATGTGACATAAAATAATGATGATCCCTTGGATGGGTAATATGACTTTTTTCCTAGAGATAGTGGGTGAGGAGCATTATCCACTATGTGTTCACTTATCACTTGCATTCATGCTCCATGGATTGATACTCCCTAAGGGTAAAGACCTTATTGTTCAAAGTCATGTACTTTCTTCTAGGAGTCTGAAAGACTATGGTTGTGTTGATAGAATCAAAGGCAACAATGATAGTATTGTCTAGTAAGGAAAAAAATCATGTAGCTGGTGAGTAATTATTGTCCAAGGTGTTGCTGATTTTTGGACAGTGAATGGATGTAGGAAAAAATCATTTCTAAACTATCCTAGACTAAGAAGGTTGGTATAGTATTCCTATTGAGAAATATTTCCTTTGTGTACATCTTCCTTGATTTCCTCTTAAGTTGCGTTCTTTGATGTCTATGTCCATTAGAAACCAAACCAAGTTCTCTATCTTCAACACTTGGAGCACATCATCCTTCATATATTTCATTGTCAGCACTACCTTTTCAAACTCTTTGATCAATTTTTCTCTTCTTTCCCATGGGTTTGATGATACTTGTGTCAGGTTTTGGCTGGTGTGGATGATGAGGAAGCTA
Source organism: Cupressus sempervirens (assembly GCA_028749045.1). Taxonomy (NCBI): domain Eukaryota; kingdom Viridiplantae; phylum Streptophyta; class Pinopsida; order Cupressales; family Cupressaceae; genus Cupressus; species Cupressus sempervirens. The sequence continues at coordinate 163,637,277 of CM053790.1, read as the reverse complement.
TGCTCTCGACTCTATCTTTTCCTACAAGATAATATTTTATTAGTATACAAAGCGAACACAATCTCAATAAAACCCAAATTAAATTATTACTTGTGTCCAAGCCTCGGGGTTTCTAATTACTCATTCACAAGTTACTTAATGAGGATTAAGGAAACTTGAAGCTTTGATATTGAAATCCATAATATGTTCTCAGGTAATTGATGTTGGAGTAGGATTAAAGATGAAAATATTCCCCCAAAAGATAATCACTTGATGAACATTATAACAATGGCTTGGGTATGCAAAAATCATTTCTTTAATACCAACTATGAGAAAAAGAGTAAGTGGTAGAATGAGATCCTAGAACCTAATGATCTAATGTCTAGTTTTGAATAAAGGGTGTCAAACCAAAACTAACAAGGGTACTTTTGATGTGTGACCTATTATTGGGCCAATGCTAAAGAGGGTTTGAAGGGAAACCCTCTTTTCAACTACAATTTTGGACAATGCACTTAGGGAGGGGGGAAGTACTTCAAACACCAAGGCAAGGATCATGAAAGGCCAAATTAGGGTATCAAAAGATAAGCTCCAAGCAAACTTCCTTCTACACATTCCTGACACAAAAAATGCTAACCTTTCAAAAATGCTTTCAAAGATATGCCCCAAAGGTGTCTTAGATCCAAGAGGAAGAAGCCCAAAAACAAGACCAAATTTAGGCAAGGTAGAACACTCAATAGCCTATGACTAGGATACACACCAAAGGAAAATTGCCTATGAGTGAAGAAATGGGAGGACATTTTCACCTTGTAAAAAAGGTGTTCAATTCAATGCAGTTCGGCAAGCATTGGACATCTATGGAGCAATCTTCAGGGGGTTCATGTGTTGAAAGCAAAATGTGAAGCATCTCCTTCAACTGGCCCTCTATAAATGGGCAGTATGGTGTGAGATTGACAAGAGTAGGGGACACAAATGGCATTTTGTGATAGTAAAATGTGCAACGTAATTCAGTCTAATGACATTACACCAATGGCATTACTGGTGGAAGGCTTTAGGTTTTTAATAAACCTCATGAAAGAAGAGCATGCCATATTTAGAGTAAGCACCTAAGCATGAGACAACTCAAACCACTAGAAGAAATGAAATAATCAACCAAACATATGAAAACATAAGAAATTTATGAGGTAAATACTAGTTTAAGTACATAAAGTGCTAGATTCAGAGCCGAATTGAGAGATGGAGTCTAGTTTTTTAGATGGGAGCTAGTGGCAGGAAAGCAAGTAGCACTGGCATGGGTCAACCCAAGGTTCTGTAGCTCCAGCCACTTCATGTGCTAGTAACAATGAAATTGAAAACAATTTTTCATGTTAAAGTTAAGCCCGTGTTGGTTGAAATTTTGACCAACACGGGCTTAGATTTTCAAAAACAAGAAATTTATCCTTCTACAATCCAACCAATCAAAACCTTATTAATTGATGGTCAAAATTTTTGGTCAAAAATTAACCTCAAATGTACTAGTGGAATGTGGTATCAACATTTTTGAGAAAGATGAATTTGAAATTCTAAGAAGAGGGTATTTGTAGAAGCATTAAAGAGGTAAAACTTGTAGGAGTTGAGAATCTGACTCCGATAATGTGCCAAGATCACTTGCAATACAAATAGCTTGCTGAAGAGAAACCTAAGGAGCAAAGAGCTTGAAGCAAAAAATGCACAAGAATAATTCACAATAGGAAATTAGAATTGCTATGTGAAAATGGAATGAATTTACAATGAGAGAGAGCCCACTTATAAAGGCCTCATGGAAGCTTGCAAAACAAGTTGGAATGTGGTAGAAGATAAGGATGACAACTCAGCACACATCCACAAAAGGAGGAAAAGATAAGTATGTTAAAGGGAACAAACTCCCATGTTGTCAACAACTAACCTCAACTACATGCATTAACCTAAGTAAGCTTAAGCACTAGAATAAATAATTAACAATTAATTAATTATTTATGCTAACAAAACTTATCAAGCTGGAGAGAATAGAGAAATTTGATGCTAGGAATTTTGAATATTGGAGGATAGTTGTTGAGACATGAGCCAGTTGTTCATAGTATTTAATGCATGTGGATGGCATGGCTACTTCCTGCAATTAATTGAGCTCAATGAAGAAGTACCAATGGATTTTATGAGGACATTTGATGAAGGGGAAGCCATGATATGGGGGTTAATAGTAATCTCTACTAAGGAGTAGATAGAAAAAGTCATATGACTACCAGCTAATGGAGAGTGTTATCTAAATAAACATGATGCCAAGTTGTCGCAAGCATAGTTGTCTCAGTTAGGCAACCCTCTACTAGAAATTACAAAGCAAGGGTGTAAAATACTCTCTCTCTCTCCTAGCTCTATATTCAGAATTGGAAACCCATATCATTAGGTATTTGACCTATGAAGGTAGGTTTTTGAACTTGCATGCTCAACATTTTAAGTTGCTTAGTTGTGTAAGGCATAATATTCAAGTTAATGTCCCTAATTTCCTTAATAATATGTTGTGTATTAGCACTGAAGAAAGTTAGAATGGAAATGCAAATTCTATTTCTCATCATGCCCTCATCAAAATTTTAGTTGAAAGATCTCTTGGGGATTCCTCTCCTATATTATGGGCAGAATTTGTTGAATTTAAACCTTGCAGCTCCAAGTCAACCTTGTTCCACAAAATTTAGGGAATGAGGAAGAAATTGTAGAGCCTAGTCAGAATCCGGCTGAAATAGAAGAAGAACCAGCATTACCCTCTCCTAATGTAGGATGATTTTCATGATTAGGAATGTGTTTGAGACACATTTGGAAACCTTTCCTCATGATTGCATAGAGATTAGATGGATTGAGTTGAAGTTAGAGCTGCTTTTACCTTGTTTTTGGAGTTGTGTTTTCTGGTTTTTGGGTGCCTAATGCAAGCTGTGTAACTAATTTTTTGCAATGCATTAGATGAAAATAAGTTCAAAGATTGAAGAGGGCCTAGATTAATATCTCTAGTTAAGGTTTCTAGTCCTAATTCATTATAAGTTGGGAGATATAGAAATTCTCCTGAAGTATCAATTTCTAGTAGTTTGAACGATGGGTTTCTATGGATGACTTCCTAGATGAATCTAAGGATATCCTTAATAAATCAGCCCTATCAAGATTAAGGGGCTATAGAGGACATAAATTAATACCTTTATTCTAGATCATAAGTTTTAATTCAATTGGATCTAGGAGACATTGTGATTTTTCTCAAGTATCAATTTTTTGATATTTAATTGTTGTTGGAGGCCAACTTGTGGTTCTTCAAGTATTTAATGTTAGGTTTATTTAATTTGTAATTTCTAGGATGAATTGTGTCTTATTTTGGTATAAGTAGGGGGTTCTTGTGGAGTCTTTTAGTCATTAATGCTGGAGTGATTCATTCATTCAGAGTAGGAGAGAGTGTGGGAGCAATTGAAGGGCGAGTTTTCCTGAGTCTGTGGACAGAGCATCAAATGTGAGGTAGTTTCTAGCAGGATTGTGATGATTTTGTGAGTGTGTGAATAGAGAATTTAATGTGAGGTAGTTTACACTTGGATCTTGGATAAAGTTGGAGCAGAGCTAGGACTATGGCTCTAAAAATAAGGAGATTTCTTGGTGGGATTGCAAGCACAAGTTGAGATCTTCCTTGGAGATTTCTTCTAGAGTGTGGATTTGGACTAGTTAGTGTTTGGGTTGGATCTTGAGGGATCTTGAAAAACTATTATTGTAATTTCTTTTTATTTGGCTATAACAGGAAGGTCTTATAGCCCAACACATTCCATGTAATCAGTTATATCTATGAATAAATTATTATGATTTTGGTATCAGATCTTGCATTATTATTGTGTTCCATTGTGTGGTTATTTGCTAGAGGCAAGGAAATCTCCTTTGGTATTTCTCCTTCCCTACATTGCATTAGATGGTATCAAAGTGAAGGTTGTTCCTGAGCATGTAGATAGATCACTGAAACAGAGGCAGTTTGTACCATGACTTGGATTGAAAAGTAGATTTGAGTTGATCTTGATTTTTTGGTGGATTTTCTTTCTAGAGTCCTAGATCTCTTGGTTGCAAGGTGGAAGATCATGGTTCTAACTTGAAATTCTAGAGGGCTTGTAGATGAATTGATGGATGTGAAGATGGAAGACTAATCATGTTGAAGCATGATCGTAGAGAGTTTTTAGATTGTAGATCTATGTTCCTAGACTTGTGATGTGTTTCCTAATTGTTCATGCGAGGTGGTAGGTTGCAATCTGACTTGAAAATAATTTAGTTTTCTCACAAGGAGTGTAGGAAGGATTTTTTGTAGAGATTTTACAAAGATCTTTGGAGATGGCTCTAAGAGGATTAGACCTTGAGATGATTACAAATCTCTATGATGTGCTAGAAAGGAGGTTTTCTGAGATATTTTCTTAGGTTGAAGCTAGTTTGGATGATCAAGCCAAGGAGGTGGTTGCTAGGTATGAAACTAGTTCAAATGATCAAGATAAGGAAAGCATGAGGAAGGCATTCCATAGATGTTTGTGGAGATGGAGTCTACTGATCCAGAAGAGAGTTGTTTGGTCGGTTAAGAAACTTGTTAGTGAAAGAAGATACATAACAAGGTCAAGGCGGAAGAGGTTGGTTTTGTTGATCAATTTGTGGAGACTGATATAGAAACTATAGATAAATTCAAGGTTTTTGTTGAAGATATTCCTAATCTTGTTGATGTTGGGATAGAGGTTGATTTTCATGATCAGTTGGCTAAGTCTGACATGGAGATTGTACAGCACTTGGTCGTGGATGATCTAGTTGTTGTTGGTGGTGAGTTATGTATTGTAGAGAATCTTGTTGTGACCAATGAAATGGTTGGTTTTGAGATTTTTTGCATATGTTTGTAAGGAGTTACATATTTTTTTTGATATGGAGTTTGTTGTTGTTGGTGTGGATTCACTAGTTGCTGATGTGGATGAGGGTTTGTTGATGAAGCATTATGTTTAGTTTGTTCTTATGTGTGAGCATGCTGATTGGGTTGCTAATACATATTTTATTCTAATGTTTTAGTGGATGAAGTATAGATGGTTGATTTTTAGATTTTTTCTATTGAGTTTGATGAAGTGGAAGCCTGTGGTAAAGATGAAGTTTGTTGCAGATCTTTCTTTGGGCATCAAAGTATAGGACATACTTTTCTATTTACCTGGGGAGTCTGATGTAGGAGCATCAAGCTTGGATTTTGGTGGATTTATTCTTTTCATCGTTAGGGATGTTTTGGAGACACATTTGGGCACCTTTCCTCATGATTTCATAGAGATTGGATGGATTGAGTTGAAGTTAGAGTCATTTTTACCTTATTGCTAGAGTTGTGTTTTCTAATTTTTGGGTGCCAGTTACAAGTTGTACAACTTATTTTTCACAATGAGTTAGAGGATTAAAATTTTATGGATTTAATAGGGTCTAGATTTATATATCTATTTAAGCTTTCTAGACCTAATTCATTATAAGTTAGGAGATATGGCAATTCTCCTAGAGTATCAATTTTTAGCAGTTTGCATGACAGGTTTCTATGCATGAATTTTGAGATGAATCTAAAGATAACCTATATGAATCATCCTTAGGGGGATTAAGGGGTTGTAGAGGACATAAATTAATACATTTAATTTGAATTACAAGTTCTAATTCAATTAAAGCTAGGAGATATCATGATTTTTCTTAGATATCAATTTTTTGATATTTAATTGTTGTTGGAGGCCAACTTGTGGCTCTTCAAGTATTTAATGTTAGGTTTATTTAATTTTTAATTTCTATTCCAACTTGTAACTTAGTTTGGTATAATTAGGGGGGTCTTGTGAAGTCTTTTCCTTATTCATGATGGAGTGATTCATTCATTTAGAGTAGGAGTGAGTGTGGGAGTAGCTAAAGGGCAAATTTTCCTGAGTCTGTGGATAGAGTGCTAAATGTGGCGTAGTTTACAGTAGGATTATGATGAAGTTTTGAGTGTGTGGATAGAGCATAAAATGTGAGGTAGTCCACACTTGGACCTTGGATAAAGTCAGAGCAGAGCTAGAGCTATGACTTGTAAAACAAGGAGATTGCTTCATGGGCTTGAGAACACAAGTTGACATCTTCCTTGGAGGTTTCTACTAGAGTGTGGATCTAGACTAGTTATTGTTTGGGTTGGATCTTGAGGGATCTTGCAGAGTTGTTATTGTAAATTCTTTTTATTTGGGCATAACCAAGAAGACCTTCTAGCCTAGCACATTGCATGTAATTAGTTATATCTATGAATAAATTATTATGATTTTGGTATCAGATCTTGCATTATTATTGTGTTTCCACTATGTGCTTATTTGTTGAAGGCTAGGACATCTCCTTTGGGGATTCTCCTTCCCTACATTGCATCATCTCTTGATAAACCTATTGAGCCTATTTTAGAGTGTGACATACCTAGCTCTTCTAGAGACAAAGGTAAGCATAAGGTTGGTAAAGGGAACCCTAATCTTGAAAAGGAAGCCCAAAACCATTCTATTAAAGTGAGAAAGAGAAAAAGGTCTACTCCTACAACAACTCAGAAAGGAACTATGGATACCACTAACTTTTTAGCCTCCTACCCTTCTTTGGCCTCTTTATGGTAGTGGTGTCACTAGACCATATCCATTGGTTGAGGAACATATGGGTGAAAATTGGAAGTGCACTAAAGAATTCTTATAAACTTTCAAAAGTGGGAAGGAAAACTATAGTGGGAGACTTCAGAGCTATGGCAAGGAAGTATAATGCTTGAGGAAAAGCATTTGAATAGTGGGGGCCAGATGATGATACATATTAATGTATAAATTTTGATATAGTTTTCATAGTTTGGACTTACTCTTTGTGCTTTATCAAAAAATATGCCCAAAACATTTGTGTAAATATCTTGTGAAATTATGCTAGAGATAGCTACAACTTACTAAATCTATGAGTAGTGTGTATGACATACTTTGCTTAATATTATACATAGAATGCAGTATTTCATATAAATATCTTAATATATGTTCTAATAAATGAATAAGAGTAGGAGTGTTATCTTTCATATATGTTCTAAATGTTTCTAACTTTCAAGAAAATGAAGAGTGATGCAAAGGGTGGTGATTACTACATTAAAGGAAGAGGATGATGGAGACCAATCATGGAAAGGAAAGCATAGTTTAGTTCCTATGGATAAGTCATTCCTGTAGAGGAGTTACTGCTCTAAAAAATCTAGGAGACACAACTTTCTATATTTCCTACAAGTTGTTATTCTATTGCTTAGTAATAAATGTACTATGCCATGGTTGTTGTTCTACCTTTTTTTTTACGATGTTTGTTCAAGACTTTTATGTCATGTTTTTAATAACTATCCAATCCTCTATATAAAGGATTTGGATTGTCTTAGTTAGCTAATGAGAATATAAGAAATGCTGGTTTAAGATTCAAAAGTTACTATTTTTCTATTCTTCATGAATTATTCAATTGGAGTAATCAAAGAAGGATTTTAATGAAAGAGTGATTTTGGAATACTTGTTGTGTTTGTAGTTATTTGAAACCAACCAAAGGGGCCCACTTGGGAGGTGGAATAGATTTAGGTAGAGTAGACTCATTCTTTGCAATTTCCTATTTTCAAGATAGATTTACTATATTAGTCCTTCAACATTGTTATTGTGAAAGTTCTTATAGCACTTGCAAAAAATGATCATGGTGGATGTTTTGATTTGTTAACTAGTTTAGGTTCATTTTCCAAAGCTTTCTATAGTTATTTGTTGTTATCCCAAGTGTTTTTTCTAGTTTGCAATAGTACTATATATTTTTTTCATGCATTTTACTTTCCTGCAACATAGATGTTAAGAATCTTAAAAGAACTTAGTACACATACTGTGCTAACCCATTTCATGTCCTATGTCCTTGGGTTGAAAATTCAAGTGTATTTAATGATGGAATGGGTAGTCTTTAGAATAGATATAGTATCTTTGAGAGACAATGGTGTGATTATCTTCATGTATTATGAAATTGTGCACATTACATGATATATATGGTACAAATTACATAGAAGACAAAAATTACATGATGCATTCATCAAAATTATTGTATATATTTTAATTCCTTACTTCTACTTTACATGTGGTGGCTATGTAATATCATTGTATATAATCCATGATAGTAGAGTTCAACACATAATAGCTTAATTATAAAAACATAAAAGCCAAACAAATTTCTATAAATAAATCATGACCCCATCATACTTAAAATTGATCATATGTCGATAGACATTTCTTTGATCATGTCATTGATCATCAGTTTGATCATCATCCACATCACCACTATCTTCATCACCATCATCATCATTTTCATGACCATTATCATGACTGTCATCATCATGATCATCATCACCTTGATCATCACTATCTTCATCAACGTGATATGATCATCATCATCATCACCATAATCATCACCATCACCACAATCATCTTCTTCATCATCATCATCATTGTGTAATAGATGTTTGTGATCATCATTTATGTCATCTTCTAATTCTTCAATATCTTCTTCTTCCATCACATTATACTTTACCGACCTTCCTCTTGGATCATGTCTAACAACAAATGACCAATCCAGTTTATGTGGAACACCAAAGTAAAACACTTGCTCACATTGGCTTAGAAGAACATATGTATCATCTCCAACTAACTCAAATGAACTTGTATTAATTATTGTAAATCCATTATCATGCTCAATAATAGTCCTATCAGGATCATTTTGATTTAGTCTTAGCCTATACCTTTTGATTTTAAATAGAACTAATTTGTATGAATTAAAGTCGCACTCAAGTATATCATCCAAAATGTCATAGTATATATTTTTAGATTGTTGAGGATGTATGAGGATGTATGTCATTTCTAGATGAAATATTAGTGACCTCAAAGATTGCACTAATCCCAAAATTACAATTTTTCTTCATTTTGTCTTACTTTTTTATACAAAATTTATGGCCATGGCAGTACATAGCTTTGTGATATTTGCTCTACAATTATTCAAACATATCAAGATTATTTCAATTGATTTGCGAGTTGATATTAAAATTATGGGTCATGATTAGTAATCTTCTACATACATTTCTATCTATTAAGCCATATACTAGATCAAGAACCATTGGTGTAACATTGGGATCTCCATTATGATGAGTTTCTTTAACCAATGATGCAACACCATCCCATGTTAATGAGCAATCATTTTATTGAGACTATTGAATCTATACCATCATCCAATCAAGATTGTTTGCAATATACAAATATAGTGCATCCCACTCATGACCAACTATAAAGAAAACAACTAGACCAGTAAAAAAAAACTTATATTGATGATGGATAAGAATTAATTAACTACAAAAAAATCTTATAATTACCTCTCACTTTTCTCAATATACCTTTCCTTTTTAGGTACTCCCCTTCGAATCTGTTCATGGAGTTGTGATCCCAAATGCGATCTACACGAAACTTTGATGCAAACTTGAGAAGATGTTTACTAACGTACACCATGGTCTAGTATACCATATATCTCTCTAACATAGAACCCTTAGGATTTGCTCTTTGTCAAACCAAGCCCTTAACAAATTTCAAGTGTCTCTCAACCATCTACATTGACCTAGTTTGTATAGGTCCATACAATTCAATCTTCTCAACTTGATTAGTGTGTTAGTGTTTTTAAACATTAAAAAAAGTTGAAGGTAGGCACTTTTGTATTTCAAACATAAGCTATGGAATTTTTCTCTTCTAATATTTATTATCTTTTTTATCAATTTCTTTAGATTATAACCCCTTAAAAGAGAATCAACATGTAGGAGCATATAATCAAGATTTTAGATAAAAATATATAATAAATTACATAAATAGTAAAGCAAGTCATAAATATAATATATGTACAAAAAATCTAAGAAATGGAACTTCTGGCCTCATGTATTTTCTAAGATCATATATAACTTGTTTAATACTATTGGTGTAAATGAGTATTTACTATTTACACTTTACTTAAGTTTACTTAGGTCAATGCATTATTTTATTATTTCTTAGATGAGACACTTAGGAGTTTGTGTACTTTTATGAGTTGTCATGTTCACAACACTAGAGTAAGCAACTCTAATGCAGCACATGGTGTCTACAACACTGGAGTTTGCATAATTAACTGAGTTTTCATGTAGACAACACAATTATTTGTAGTCTTAATTAAGAACATGGTGTCTAAAACATTTTTTTCATGCTACACCTTTGTAGGCTTATCCTCTCATCATCATTCTTACTCCTATACTTAATGGAGGATAATCCACTTCTGGTGGACATGTGTCTTGTTGTAAGACTTATCAGTATGTTGATTCCTACGCATTCTAGAAGCATTCCAGAGGCCTTTATATTTAGGCGCTCCTAGTGTGTATAAAAAGTGAATAGAACATTGAATGATAATAAATCAATTTTGGATATTTTTATTTTGATCATACCTTGTTGGTCTACTATTGTGCTTGTGCTTGAGCTCCCTTGATCTTGGGTGATTTTTCCCTAAGAAAAATTCTCACATGGTATTAGAGATATACTAAATTCTTACATGGTATCAGAGTTAAGAGAATTTCTCTTCACATAGCCATTGGAGACCATCTTGTTGCCTCCCCTCTTGGAGGACCTCAACTCAGATCCAGAGTATCATAGTTATTGGGAGCATCTAGAGCCAAAGCGGACCTCACCATTGCATCTGGAACATCAATTCAATAAAATTTGACTATAAATTTGCCTATATTGGGCAATAGTCAAAATTGAGGCAATTTTTTTGCAAACTAATACCCAAATTTCTTTGAAACCTACTCAAATATCCCTGTGTCGATACTAACTATCACCCCTTCCAACACTATAGAAGAGAACAAGTGTAGATCTAGCAAGCATGTTTGAGCTCTTTGTTCCTAAATTTTTTTGCAAAAATCCCCCAAATTAACTGTTGTTTCACAAAAATTGGACATGTGAGGTGAAATCTAGAGTCCATTGATTTTTGGAGGCACGATGATGACAATTCAAGAAAAATAATTACAGAGGTAATTTTCAAACAATAATATCTCCCTCATACGGACTCCTTTTTTCGAGCAACTTTTTTGTTTTGGGGTAGAATTTCATGATCTACACATTGGTGTAGGATGTTTGATACCTCTATTCTTGAATTTTTTTGCAAGTCACAAATCCCAATTTTTGCAACCTCAAATGCTTAGTATGGGCTCATCTGGACTCCAAATCAAGTTTCATTTTTTTTGAAAGTGTATAATTTTTTATTTACTTTCTAGATCTATAATTAGATTATAGGGTTGATTGTTATTTTTTGCATCTTAGGGGGTTCATTAATTGATCTCATGGAGTCTTTTCACACATGTGAATTTGGTGTTAGACCAAAGTTGACAACATGAAACTATCACAAATGGAGTGAATTGATATTTGATCATCTAAGAGAACATCAATAAGTCCTTCCTTATCTCTATTCAAAGATATTGCCACCTGATTCTAATTGGGCATATCTTTCTAAACTTCTTCACTTTCTAGATAATAGTATGAGTAAGGAATGTTTTGCTTCTCTTAGAATGGCAAGTTTTCCTCATGATGTTTAGATGCTTCTTTGGGAAGCATATGGAGATCTAATAGTTCCTCCATTTCTAGAGGAGATTCTATCATTATTCACACCAGTCATGGTCCCTACAACTCTAGTTGAGATCTCACCTCCTGATGCTCTTGTTGCTCCTACCAATCTAGTTCCAGCCATAGATGCTTTTGATTCAATGCAGTAGGAAACACTATGTCTTCCTTCTTCAGCTTCATGGGATGACTTCCTTCCAAACATTATAGAGTTCATGGAGTATCACGCTGAAGATGTGGGAGAAATCATCAATGATATTTGACTTCTCTTTGTTGAGGTGAATACTTCATCGATTGCCACAATGATAGGTCCAGCATAGTAGGGTACACCTTGTCTGCCAGTTCTAGCATCAGTGGATGACTTCTTGATAGCTATTTTAGGTATGTTCATGGAGTCACACATAGAAGATTTGAGACACAACATTGATGATAAATATCTTCTCTTTGATGAAGAAGATCCTTCTTCAATTGTTGTGAAGGCTCACTCTAACCCTCCTATCCATTCTCTACATGATCAATCTTACCAGATTGATATGATTATGGATCCTTATGTACAACAGTTGTAGGAGATATCTTTATCATTTGAGGAGATAATTGGTTCTTTGGAACATGTTCTACATCCATCCTTACTAGATCTGCACTCATTCTTTTTTCATAGTGTTGGAAGGGGCGATAGTTAGTATTGACATAGGGATAGTTGAGAAAGTTTTAGAGACACCATTCATCATCGAGATTCTTACTACACATTGGGGAAGCATCTCACCTGTACCTCTGCCATTGTTTCTTCCAAAAGGGAGGAACATTATTCAACAGCATTGGATCAGCTTCTACATTGGAGTAGCTATCATTGATAGGCACTCTACATTTGGGGGAGGGGGGACTACCTTTTCTCCTTTTTGCTCTCTTTTATGGGGGGAACATTTTCCACTTGTGGGATTTTTTCCTTCTCCCACCTCTTTATTGTATATACTTGATGTATGTCATAATGGGGGGTGTCTTGACTACTCCATCCATCCATGCATCTTGTTTTTTCATCTCTCTTTTTGGAGGAGGGTTTTCCCATGAGGTTTTCCCTCTTTCTTCACTTTATGAGAGATTGCATTGCATTACATACATGGGTACCTAACATGGATTAGTAGCCAAGACCCATCATGCATTTTCATCCTAGCTTTTGTGAGCTTAAGTGCATTCCCCTAAGTTGCACTTAAGGGAGGGTGTACTTAAGTTTACTTAGTTCAATATATTATTTTATTATTTCTTAGATGAGACACTTAGGATTTTACATACTTTTATGAGTTATCATTTTGACAACACTAGAGTAATAAACTCTAAATCAACACATGGTGTAACATCACTAGAGTTTGCATAATTAATTGAGTTGTCATGTTGACAACATAGTTATTTGCAGTCTTAATTAAGCACATGGTGTCTAAAACATTACTTTTTGTGCTACACCTTTGTAGGTTTATCCTCTCATCATTTCACTTACTCATGTGCTTAATGGAGGATAATCCACCTCTCGTGGACATGTGCCTTGTTCTAAGACTTATCAGTATGTTGATTCCTAGGCATTCTAGAAGCATTCCATAGGCCTTTATATCCAAGCACTCCTAGTGTGTATGAAAAGTGAATAGAACATTGAATGAAAATAAATCAATTTTGGATATTGTTATTCTAATCATACCTTGTTGGTCTACTATTATGCTTTTGAATGAGTTCATTGTTCTTGGGTGATTTTTCCTTAAGAAAAATTCCTATGTGGTATCAGAGCTATACCAAATTCTTACAAATACTATTGTCAAATTGGTGTGGAAAGGATAGTGGTAGGATGTACTATAATCATTAAAAAATGATCTTTTAAATATATTATGAAATGATACAATAGGTAGTACATGTAATTTTACAAATATATTGTAAATAGAGAATATGATTTACATTGATGAAAGTATGCCAATCATGGCTTTTCAATCCTAGTCCAAAATCACCTTTCTTTGATACAAGATTGCTTATATTTGTAGCAAATCCTACAGAAATTTTTTTTTTACTTTCTTTAATACATCACTTTGTTGCTCTGTTAATAACCAAGGAAGGGAACTTGTATTTATGTGGTCTTCATTGCTATTTGATTCAATAAAAAATTTCAATGGATGTTTGGATTCATGGATGTCATTACAATTTTTTGTAATTTTTTCTCTATCACACCTTCCATCCAATATTTTCTATAGTGTCCCTATTACATTATTTCCAATATGCATAGCATTAAATAAATGCATGATTGGAAGATCGTTGTATTACAATAACCTACTAAATTGAATAGGATAACTTTTTATTCCTCTAGGAAGTTGGTCATTGATGCCTTGAAGACCTTCATGAGCATCAAGTACATCATTACTAAATGAAAGACAAAATCAAAATATAAATTTAAAACTTTAGAACACAAACTAGAAATTACTTTGGTGATTTAGTCGATCATATTCCCACTTTCATAGATGAGGTGTCATTCTCCATGGCCTTAATGTTGTCTCTTCTTTCCCATTAAAAAGATTTTTTTCAATAATTTTATGATTATTGTAGGGAAATTACCTAAAGTCATCGAACACTTGCTTTCCTAAATCTCTTGAATGACAATATTTCATCTTTGGACCACAAACTAGAGATGTCTATTTTTCATTTTTCTGAAGAGCTAAAAGATCATTTATAATTGGATCATGTACAATTATCATGCACAACTTAAACATACAACAATAATGTGTAAGCACTATGACCAAAAATATGTGACCTTAATAATATAACATACTACAAAAATAAGTTAGCCTAGGGGCATCATGTATTGTCCATACAAGCATTGCATGGAATTGAAATTGTCTTTGTCCTATTGGTCTAGAGATGACATACATAGTGACCCCATTCCATAACTTCATCAACTCATTAATAAGGGGATCAATAGACATGTTCATATATTTAACTTGGTACTTACCTAGTAATTGAATGAACATAAACATTATATAATTATTATGACCATTTTGATGCACTATTTATAAATTAATTTAAATAACAATTAAATAAAAAAATACCTAGAAAAATCATTGACAACATTATGTGCTCCCTCTTTATAAATATTTAAGGAGGAATGTTATTGTTAATAACAAAAATAGGCCACACTAAGTAAACAAATCTCATATCTCCAAATGGATTGACACTGTCTACTGCCAATGAAAGCTTGAGATTACAAGGTTCTTCTTTAAAGTGTGACTATGTTTTTTCTATCTCTTTTAGTACAAAACCATCCTTAGTCATTCGCATAATGTCATATTGACTTCTATTGTGTGCATGGTAATCCATAAATTATGCCAAGCTAATGCACTTGAATAAACATTCAAGACATGGAATAATGGGAATGTACCAAAGAACCTTATAAGGCATCTTTTTTGTTATTTGATCTGACTAATATCTACTTATATGACAATCAGGGTATTCTATTGCAAATTTATATTGTTTATGATATAGAATTTGATCATTGGGACATTTATTTATCGTTTGATACTTCATTCCGATTTGATTCATAATGGTAGATAATTCTCGATATGAATAAGGTAGAACGTTTGATGGTGGTAAAAAAAAGTCTCCTATCAACCTACAACAACAAATATGAATTGTTAATATAATGAATAGTAATGGCATACTAGCATTAAATATGAAAAAATGGCATACCTTAGTATACATGACATTTCTACATTGGATAAACCATTCATAACCTTCAAGTTCACCAACAACACTATAGTACATAGATGAGTTATTTGGGAGCTTTTGTATAGGGGCTCGTATGCATTCTCAAGTATAGGTATATCAAGACCATCTTCATCATCATTATTAGATGCTCTACTACCATCATTTTGATCATCTTCATCACCTATGCCAATACCATCTTCTTCAATCACTTCCTCTAGCACATTATCATCTTCCATGTGAGTGTTATCCTTAGCTTGGATATTCACACCTCCATGTTCCTCCAATTGGAAATTCACATTCACCAATCAATGAAAATTGTGGTCTTCTTTAATGTGACCATGTTTCCTACAATGACTCTGCGCTGTTGTGATTAGAATTCTTCAATTCTTTAAGCCCTTACACTTTTTGCAAGAACAATTATATTTATCAACTTTTCTTCCAAATTGAGGCCATAATCTAGCAATTGTCTTGTTATTTTGTTCTAGGTTCATATTGCCAAGTGTGGTCTTTCTTCATAGGAAAATATATCTACAAAATTGTTGTACATGTTGTATTTAATTTTTATATTTGCACATATGGTTATGAAATAAAATTTTGGTGTAATTAATGTGTATATTTACAAAATTATTGGACATGTTTTACTTAATGTTTATATCTGCACATATGGTTTTGAAAGAAAAATTTGGTCTAATCAATGTGTATATATACAAAAATATTGAACATATTGAACTTAATGTTTATATCTGCACATATGGTTTTGAAAAAAAAATCTAGTCAGCTCACTCAAGTTCACCCATATTATAATCAATGAAAAGTTGTCCACTTACAACACTCTTTGTTAATTGTATAATATACTATTCTCATTATACAATATTTAATCACCAAGCTCATCACTTTGGTATTTAATTATTCATCTATAGTAATTTTACAATTAGCATGGTACAAAAGAGATCTTGTCACAACATAGTGGTCTTCTATGAATCATTGTGCCCACTAGGAGTACTTCAGCTCACTTGAGGAGAACATGTTAGCCCAACTTTATAATCAAAGTATTTTATCTCTTAGCTCCTAAAGTACTACTTCACAATCCAAACTTTTTGATTCTTACTCTCATACACATCTATGATAAATTCTCATGGATAGTTATTGAAACTATACCTTTCAATTTTGAAATCAAATTTCAAAGATTCACCAATGTTTCTTCTCACTAAATCCTACATTCATATCACTCTAAGCTTTCCTTTTTGGTGAAAATTAAGAAAAATAAAAATATAGTAATAAATGAAACCCTATACCTTGAACTAATTAAAAATTTTGGATGGATTGATTATCAATTTTAAGATATAACTAAAGCTAACCCTAGAATGCCCCTAGATTTTATGAGAAAATTTGGCTCTGCATTATTTTTTAGTTATGTTTACTTTTAGGATTACATAGTGATGTAAGCTAAACAATTGTTGGTAATTTTGAAACATAATTCTTAAGATCAAAATTTAAAAATAATGTTGATGAATCACTCATGAGCCTATTTTCATATGCAATTTACAAGCAGCAAGAAAGAAAATGCACAGACCCACCCCAAGTTTGTGTGGTCAAGGAACTTAAGGTGCCATATAAGTCTAAGTTACCTTAGTTCTAAGGATCTTTTGTTTGGTTGTTTTAGTCAATAAATTTACTCTAGGTGTGTTTTTTGATTCATCACACCTTATTTAAGTCCTAAGTGTTGCAAATTTCTAGGTGATTAAGTTCTAGGAAGCAATAGTAAAAAAATTGCATTTTACAAGAAAAGTTGTTGACAACTTTTTGTCAATTTTGAGAATTTTTGAAAAATCATTAAAACTAATCTTATAACTACTGAAACCAACTAGGTGTTAGTTAGGGATGATGTATTTGGATGCTAATACCCTCTATGAAGTTAGTGGTATAAGTACGTGTAAGTTTAGCAAGTTTTTGAGATCAAATATATGGATTTTCTGAGCATTTTGTTGTACAAAACTATACGGATTGGGAGACCAAATCCAATTGCATGATTTTGAACTTTTATAAGTCTAGATTATACTAAATTTTATTTCATTTTGATTGGTTCATTCTAAATAAAGTTAGAGCATTTTCATTTCTAGTAGGTTCAAAAACCCTTAAATTAAGGGTTTCAAGCAAGATGTGGCCCTAACCTACAATTCTACAGTTGGTTTTTTATGACCTTTCTAGATTTTCAAGGTGTATGTATTTTAAGATTTAAAATTTATAGACTTTTCTTAGGTGATTTAGGGGTTCTATGAATGTGCCCTAGACTGGAAATTACTATGCATTCAGCCATGAAAGTGTTGATTTTATGGACAAAACTTGAAATGGAGCCCTAAAACTTGGTGGGTGGTCATTTCTTGGTTAAAAAGGTCAGATAAGACTTCCTACAACAAAAAAATAGTTCTAGGTATACATCCTTTCTCATTTCCAAGTGATCCTAGCCTGATTTAGCTAATTAGGTATGTAAGGCCTTTATAGGTTTAGGGGTGCCAGAGTACATTGGAGAGTCGGTGCTTTGGGGATTTGTGTAACTTCAAAAAGGGTATTTGAAACCCTAGGTTTTTTTCCAAGTCTAGTCAAGAAAAACCAAGTTATTGTCTTAAAACCTAAAAAAAAGCTACAAGGGGAATTAGGCCTCTTAAGGGCAAATTTGCAAGGCAGAAGTTGGGGGAGTCAAGTAATTCAAGAAGTCCAAGCCTTGAGTGTTCCTTGAAAGGTCCTAGGTGTTGTCTTGACCCAAGGAATAGGTTGGAGTTCATTTCTCTATTTGATCCATTTTACCATTTTTGATCCCTAGAGCCACTAATAGGGAAAGATGTGTTGAAACTAAAGAGTTGTGTAGAAATTTGGCATTGTGCTAAAACAAGTTGGGAGGAGTCTTGAAGGAATCTATAAGATTGGGAAAGGTAAGTCACCTTAAGTTTTGGGGTTGGGGTTCTACCAAGCTTTTGGTGTGCACACTCTGCATTAGTGTTGATCTTGCAAACCTCTTGAATGAAGCAACAATTCTTACTAGAAGACAAGGCAAACAATACATATCAAGTAAGGAAATAGATGATGAAATAGCAAAGATTTTGGCTAGTGTGGAGGGAACATCAACGACTGATGGAAAGAGTAAGAGCTTGGTGGCTTACCATGAAGTTGGACATGCAATTTGTGTGTAAGTACACAAAACTAAACATCTATTGGTACTTTAATGTATGCTTTTATGTAGAACCTTCACATATGTATGGACCACAAGTTGGAAGTCTGATTTGCAATAATATATGATATCAATGTTTATTTCAAAGGAAACTAAATCTTGTTTTGGTAACTGTTACAAGGTCAACATGATGACCCCTGGACATGATCAAGTTCAAAAAGTTACTCTTTTACCTCAAGGACAAGCACATGGTTTTACATGGTTTTTTTTTTTCTGGAGATGACCCAAGTCTTATTACCAAGAAACAAGTCTTTACTCAGGTTGTGGGGACTCTTGGTGGTGGAGCTACAGAAGAAGTCATATTTGGTGAACCTAAGGTCACATTAGGTGTAGCCAATGACTTGCTAGAGGTAACACAAATGGAAAAATAGGTATTTTTCACTAGGTGGAGATTATAAAGCATTCCCAGGTGCACATAAAATATGGAGTTGAATTCTATTAATCATTAATTCTAGAACTAATTTTTTTATAATATGAAATTGTATCTATCTATAGACAAGGGTAGAATCCCTCCAATATTTTGATTCTTGTGGGTCACAATAAAGAGGAGAAGCATGCAGTCTTACAGTTGATTAGTGATTCATCTAGCTTCATTATTTATGAGGGAGATAGGAATGTAACAAAGATTATTCAGAGGCCTATGCAATATATAAGAGGAGGATTGGTTCATCGTGAAAGACCAATTCAAAATGAAGCATGATTTTGGTTTGCACAAAGTAGTTGGAAAAATAGAAAGCTATAACCATTCAAACATACGAATTACAATATGCTCAAAATTAAAGGTTCTCTACCAGAATATTGATAAATACAATTCCAAAGAAAGAAGGAAAAATTGTGGTGTTTCACATGAATGTATCATGATTTGATGATTTTTACAAGATGTGAGAAAAGGATATGTAGGAATATATAGATATTCTAAATGTGTCACAATTTAGACCTATTTCCTTCACATTCCATAATATTCTACACTATGCAAAGTTCTTATTCAATAGAAAGAAGCAAATGATAATTTAGAACTAAATCAACACTACATCCATGATATACTTCATTGATGATAATAAAAGGATGTCCACTAGTACCACATTCTTTTAAGTTCAATTTAATACCAAATTCATAATATAGCATTAGAAATTAGTACAATGGGGTACTAAAATTTATCTCATTTTATTGTTGGACTCCATAACATTCACACAATCATTATGATATACTAGTATTTAGGTATCAATAAAATATAATTCTCAGTTAGTAAAATCATAATAATCACATTATATAAAATTGTTCAGACTACTCTTATCTTTTATGTGGGGAATCGCCATCTTCCAAATACATGTACAGCAAGCATGTAATACAACTAACCAAATGCATCCATTCTCTCTTAGATTTGACATGAGCCATGGAAAGGCAACTGATCAATACAAAATACCTACCTATAAAATGAAAAAAATTCTATGCTTGACCAATGGTGATCATTTATACTTCAACCAACCCTTCTCTCAATTCAAAAAAAGAAAACTATTTTGGATGGTCAAAAATATTAAATTGATCATTAACTATCTAGATTCTCTAAAAATGGCCTATTTTGGGTGGTTAAAAAAATACAAAAATTGATCATTAACATTTGCTTCAACTATTTTTACAACTTTAATGCACTCTTTCATATACAAAACTCCTCATTCTATTCTTTTTGCTACTTTCCAAAAACTCCCAAAAATGTCCATTGGAAGTAATTCTTTTTTTCCCAACCTTCACATTGCGAGGAAACATACCAAACAATACCAGACAACATCATGCATAGTGATTATCTCCATGTCAATTAATTTTGAAAATTTTCAATTCAAACATTTTGATTCTTTGTGTATGATGTATATATATATATATATATATATATATATATATATATATATATATATATATATATATATATATATATATATATATATAAACATGTGTTACCATCCAAATCCAAATTCATGATTCTACACTTTCTATAGTAAAGTAAACAAGGATTCTATGGTATTGAGATTGTATAGTATAGTATTTAATATATTACTAAACAAGGATTGAATCTGATCAATGACAAGACTTACATAGCCATGGAATCAACA
Organism: Cupressus sempervirens; assembly: GCA_028749045.1. NCBI lineage: Eukaryota > Viridiplantae > Streptophyta > Pinopsida > Cupressales > Cupressaceae > Cupressus > Cupressus sempervirens. The sequence continues at coordinate 163,616,575 of CM053790.1, read as the reverse complement.
TATTGGGGGAATTTCAGCTAATCATATGGAGCCCTTCCCCCATATCCTCAAACTATTATATCTCATCAAACAGAATCTCATTTTCAAGAAACACTTCCTCAATCTAGAAGTGTTCCTCTGATGGACAAAAAAGCTTTGTCTGGTTTACAAGCTTGAATGGAAAGGCTTAAGAGTGGAGCAATTGAAAATTGAAAAAAATAATGCAAATTCTTTTACTACAATCAAGATTTATGAAGCACAAATATGTTATGAATGTTTCTTGTAAGAAGCTTCAAAACATTTCAAGTGCTACCATGGTTATGGAAATGAGTTTCTTGTAGTGTATACATGGTGTACACTTAAAAAAATTAAATAGTTGCTAATCAAATTTAAATCCCACTCTGTATCGGGGGGTTTTGGCTCAATTTTTTAAATCAGTGGGAGCACTAGGAATGGTGCTTATTTTTAAGTTGAGTGATTTGATAGTCCCTTGTGTTTCTAATGCAATTCATAGATCAGCAAATTGTTTTATTATCATCCACCTTAGATTTTTGATCAAAATATCATGGCAACAGGCCTACAGGGTTGGGAAGGTTATATAGCAGAGATAATGGTTGAGTTATAACCTTATGAAAGATGTATAATTTTTAATTCAATTAATTAAGACTTACACTAATTTTAACATTAATAATTATAGATGACTTTTTAGACTTATTTTTGTAAATATTTGTTAGATCCTAAGGAACTTTCCTAATTGCTCTTATATTTTTTCCTTTTTTAATTTGGTTCAAGTAAGGCTTACACTTATTTTCACATTATCAATTTTATATGACTTTTGAGGCTTATTTTAGGGTTTATAATGTCAATAAGTAGTTATATTTTGAACCCAAAACTTATATCACAAAAATTTAAATGTCATGATAGTTCAAATCTTAGAACTTCTAAAATGACCAAGGATTCTTCACATTCAAAGATATAGTCTTTTACATGGAAGTATTCATTTGAGTTCATCTTATATTTATTTTCTTATCATCTTAAAATTATGAGGATTAAGGTCAGATCCATTGTTCATGGTTGAATTTCATACTATTTAAATTTCAAAACTCATGGACCTAAACTGATCTCATTACATCACCAAAGGTTTGCAGCAAGAGTAGAGGGTCAAAAGAAGCCATGTGAAGGATTCAGGCCTGCCCCCTATTCTTTACAAACCAAGCTTGCTCCAACATATTTTTATCACATCATGATTTCTAAGATAGAAAGGGAAATATTAGGGCTAGGATCAAATGAACAACAATACATGGGCCTAGGCACAATTGTATGTTCACCATAGCACCCTATAGAGGTAGAGGTTGTGCATAACCATATTAAGGACCAAATGTTTTCCCATGTTCTTTACCAATTTGAAGTACTTTCTCCATAATAGTTCAGCTAGGATGAGAATATTGAAAATTTTGACTAGTACTCCATCCATTGCAAACTTCCAAAAATGACAATTCAAAGAGTAAACCTAATGCAGAACTGGTAGAGCTTAGCTATTCATAGTGCATCAGTGCCTCAAGAAATGAAGGGAAGGAGGGCCAAATGGACCAACTAAGTTTCTTTGAACATTGAAATCAAGGTGCAAGACACCCCAAATAGGACTATTGTGACACCCAATATGCCTCAAACTTGATAGAGATGGACCATCAGAAATCATTACAACAATTGATTAAGGTAATTGTTTGACTATGAGTCTAGGATCTTTCCTTGTAAATCTTTAATTTAAGTGGATAGTTGGAGGAGAATTTTTTCTAGAAATTTTGTGTAAGAAGAGATCATAGCAGCTATAGTTGATGACGACTCTAGTTTTTAATAAAAATGAGACTATTAATGAGCCATATCCCCATCTTTTCTAAATCAAGATTTCCCAAAAAAAAATTCTAGAAATAATATGTCTAGGATAGTAGGATTCCCCCTAGTAACCAAGTTAAATCTAATCTATAGATAAAATGGACACTTTAAATAAGCACATCTCTCACTAGTACAAAGATTCTAGAGGGAAATTGATTTGATGAAACCCTTGCCAAATAAATTATGTGATGAGAAAAGTTGTAGATTTTTACCACTTATAGATACACTTGAAAGAGCCTAAGTTGAAATCCAAGCAAGCTTCTGATCAAACCAACAATGAAGGAAGTGCCCAATCAAGCTTCATTCAGTATTTTGACATCTTCTCCCTTCCCCATCGGACTAGTGAAAGCTACAAAATTCATGATGTTTAGGTGGTCAATCCCTCCATGAGAAATTTCATATAAATAACCTATGAAACATCTACAATCTGAACTCAAAATGCAAACCATATAAAGGGATCGATTGATAACCTGTCAAACATCTACAATGGCAACTCAAAATACAACTCAAATTTTCATTTAAATAACTTTTCAAACATCTATAATGGCAACTCAAAATGAAAACCTTATGAGAAATTTCATATAAATATATATTCCTTCCAAATTTGGACACCAAGTCTCTAATGACAACTCAAAATGCAAAAAAAAATAACCATATAAGGGGACCAATTGATGCAAAGTGCTAGCTCTTACCTCAAATTGATCTGGTGTAAATACACCTCATCCAACCAGCTACTCTGACCAAAAAAAAAAAATTGATGCCACTTTTTTGCTTTTTTTATTATGAACCCATTTGGTCAAAATTTTGACCAAACTGGGAAACACTAATTTGGTCAAAATTTTGACCAAATTAGGCATAAAAATAAAACAAACAAAAAATCATAGGCCAATATGGTATTTGGTAAAAAAAATTGGTTGAAAGAAAGGAGAAATGTACTAGTGTCTCTTTCATGATCAATCTCAACATGAATATACAATAAAACATGTGGTGTAACAATGGAGAAACCCCCAATAACATGACATCAAGAACACCATTAGTAAGAAAATAGGGATTTCTCCATCATGAGAACCTATCTAGAAAATATGCAAAACATAAGCACCATGGAGAGCTCACCTCCCATCCTAGGCCCCGAAAAGCCACCCACCAAGCTAGAAGAACCAATAATTGACTAGGTGACATTTGGAAACTAATCACAATGACAACTCAACATATAATTCCCATCCAAGGTATGCACAATAGGTTTCATAATTATCCTATGAGTAGGGAGAAGGTGAATTTTTTTGAGTAGGAGATGTCAATCAAGAACACAAAGCATGCCTCTTCTAAGGCTACCAAATCACATAAACTTCCATTTATTTCTCTAGGTATTTCTCCAAAACAAACTCAGTTTCTTGTTGACAAGAAAGGACCCATAACACTTAGCTTTCTCCCTTTCCTCAACATGAGAAGAGACTTTGCACTAACCTAGGATCCAACTAAGACCTTCCCTTATACATGGACACTTCTTCCCTATCCAAGGGTGAGAAATGCCAACACTTCCTTCATAGTTTCCCCAACAACAAAAAAGGAAAAGAAACATGAAAAGAAAGAAAATAAAATCCATAATACCCATCCCTCACATAATACAAATACACACATGCTACAATATGAAAGAATTTAACCCATACAAGCAATGAACAAAAGGGCATAACAATGGAAATGGAGAACCCACCTTCACAAATGTTATGGGACTATATTTTGAGATGAGCTAAATCCTCTCCTTCTATAAATGTAGAGAATGCGAGAACAACCCCCAACTCTTCAAAGGGACCCTAAATAGCCTCTAAACTTATCTACCAAAAATAGCAATAAATCCAAACTTGACTTTTAGCCTCCTATGGTCTTGTCACTTGCCCCTACCATCAAGACAACCTTTTGAAAGAGTGAAAACTTGGGTAACCTCATGGGGATGATCCATTTTCGCAACAAAGGGAAATTGGGAAAGTTCAGGGGTCATAAATGTTGCTAGGAAGTTCTAGAAGGGCGAAAAAGGTTCCTAACCCATACACATACCACTTAGGCACATGAATTATATTAATTTTAGCTTCTAGGATCAATTTATGACCTATACAAGTGGCTTGAAATATTTGATCTTCAAAAACCCTAAGGATGCAACCTTTCCACTAAACCCTAATTAAGGAGAACTAATTTAGGTTACTAACTAATCAATCTTAGATTAATGGGTTACTCTGCTAACCCTAAATTGACATGTCAACACACATATACATATAATGAATGTCTAGTAACACCATAAGATTTAATTTTACATAACATTTGACATGTCACAAAATATTGAATGATACACATACATTTAGATTATGATACAAATTAAACACTGGACAACCAGATTTGAATCACTTTATTGGATTCAACTTTAGTCTTATAGTTTTCACATAGGGTCAACTATTGATTCTCTAATTAATTCCATGGTTAGTTATCATGCACACTTAATTCGAATATCATTAATTCAATAACATCACATTCATATATTTAAACCAAATTTCCATAAGCACATTGATCAAAATATTAAAACTTGCATTTAAATAACCTTTCTCATTTCTATACACATTTAATCATCACTAGTTGCATAATTAAGATATTACCGTATTCATTATCCTGAATCATTTACTAAAATACATCATCATAATGCATACCTACACATTAAACATCAAATAACATGATTAAGTATTTTTAAAGTCAAGCAATGTAATTAATATAGATAATGTCTATTCCATTGAATAGTGTCTCAATAACATCGATTCATAATGTCTCAAAAATAAAATGTATCATGTGTGATATGATGGATCAGGGTAGGGCCTCACATCCTCCCCCACTAGGCATGAACTTTCTCTTAGAATTCACAAAAAATTTATGGGTACTGAGATCTCATTTGTGTTGCATCCTCCCATGAAGCCATGACCTCATCATAACAATTCCACTGGACCCTAACCTAGTCTAGTTCTTGGCCTCAAAGAGATAGGATTCATCGGATAATAATACAGATGGGCTCTAGTGCTAACTACCCATTCAAATCCACTTGCAAGGCATCCCCATCTATAATGTGAGAATCATCATATGTATATCCTCTAAGTATAGAAACGTGGAACACATTATGGATACCTAACAAGCTAGGTGGTAAATCTAAATGGTAGGCAAGTGGCCTAATTATCTCTAAGATCTCAAATGGACTAATGAAGCAAGGTGACAACTTAGAGCCCTTTCCAGATTGAATCATACTTTTGTGCAGTCGCACTCTCAAGAAGACTCAATTTTTGACTCTATACTCTCGATTAATCCTTTTTGCATCTGCATATTTTTTTTATCTATCTTGTGCCTTTCTAAGGCACTAACTAATAAAAGTTACAAGGCCTAATAAGGTGGCATACCTATAGAGGAATGGTGCCCATTGTTATAGGAAACTTGACAAGATGCAAGTATTCCTCCCATTTAACATGATGGTCCATTGTGTACATGTGAAACATATCCTCTAATACCTAATTCACTCTCTCAATCTAACCATCATTTTGAGGATGGTACACTATACTAAAATTGATCCTAGTGCCCAATGCTGGGTGTAGCTCTTTCCAAAAGGAAGATGGTAACAATGAGTCTCTATCTGAGATGATCTTATGTGAAATGCCATGAAGTCTTAAAATATCCCACAAAAACACCCAAGCTATGTCTTGTGAAAGTAGTACACATAGTTGAGAAGTGGGAAACTTTGGTTAGCATGTTGACCATCAAAAAAATGGCATCATGGGGGCATGAAGACATGGGAAGACCAATAATAAAATCCATAGATACAGTATCTCACTTCCACTCTAGAATCTCATGAGGTTGAAAAATCCCATCAGGATGACGGTGCTTTGTCTTCACCCTCTAACACTCAAGGCATCTTGCAATAGTGCTATCAATTTTCACTCTCATGCCTAGCCAATGATATAACTAGCTTATATCTACATATAGCTTCTTAACACTAGAATGTGTTGCATAATGTGCTTTATGAGCCTCAAATACAATGAGCTCACACAAACCCCAAATAGAAGGTACATAGATGCATCCTCTATGATGAAAATTTTCATTGGGATCCAATAAATATTATGATTACTTCCCTTCTAAGGGTCTCTAAGAATGCACCAATTGATTAACCTATGCACATAGCTCACCTTCTAGAAAATGATGTAGGATATGCTCTCCCAAATCAATGCAAGTAGTCACAAATGAAAGTTCATGGTGCCTTCTACTTAAAGAATCTACAACCACATTCTCCTTTCCCTTGATGTATTGAACATCAAAATTGTAGTCACAAAAGAACTACATCCACCTTCTTTGCCTAGCATTAAGCTTTGGTTGTGTAAATATGTACTACAAGCTCTAATGGTCAGAATGAAGCTCAAATATATGACCTAGAAGGAAGTCTTGCCATCTCACAAAAGAATGTACAACTATTATAAGCTCTAGGTTGTGAGTAGGGTAATTAAGTTCATTATTCTTCAACTTCCTAGACTCATAGGAAATAGATCATCCATTATATACAAGGACTACCCCTATACCATTCAAAGATGCATTTGTGCACACCACAAAATCCATAGAAGGATCTAGCACTACAAGGATCAATGAACTCATGAGCTCTTGGAAAGCTCTCACACTTCTTTGTCTACTCATACTTCTTCCCCTTTTTTTGAAGAGATGTGATTGAGCTTGCTAATCTTGAGAATCCCATAATAAAGCATCACTAATATCCTACTACTCTCATAAAACTACTCACCTCTGTAAAATTGGTGGGTGGTGGCCAATCCATGATGGCTCTAATCTTCTATGGACCTATTGAGACTCCATCACTTGATATAACATGACTCAAATAATGTATCTCAGGTCTTAAGAATGCATACTTTGACAAGCTACCATAAAACTTGTTTTCTCTCAACTTCTACAACACTTGTCTCAAGTGCTCCTCATTCTCCTCATCATGAGAATATATCAAAATATCATCCAGGAATATGACTATGAACTTATCCAAAAAGGTATAAAATTCTCCATTCATGAGGCTCATGAATATAGCTAGAGTATTTGTGAGGCCAAATGGTACTAGAGTGAATTCGTACTAACCATACCTCATACAAAATGCAATCTTATGGATATCACTCTCCAAAATCCTCAACTAATGATAACCCAAGTTCATATATATCTTTGAGAATACTTGGGCACCCTATAGCTGATTGAAGAGATCATCAATCGTGGGATGCGGGTATCAATTCTTAATGAACAACTAAAACTTTCTAAGATTGCTAGCAGAAAGTTTTCTTACAATTCATGATATTTCTACTATATCTAATACTTAGTTGATTTAAGCATTATACACTAATGACTGACTGGCTTCTAGAAAAAAATGTTAAATGTTCATAGTCAATTCCTTTGCTTATAATATTTTAAATATTTCTAGTTATACCCATTCTAACTATTTTAGCACTTTGCTTTTATCAATTATTCTCTACTAAAGTATAATACTTGTGCATTTTCCTTGTTCTACTTTTTATCTTTTGTGAATACAAATGTCATTTCTTTCATTTTAATCTAAACTAAAGAATGTAGCCTAGATTTCAAGTCATACCCATATTCACCTTCATCCAGCTACTTGCATAAATCTAATAGCTATATAAGTTGGGGGAGTTTGATGGTAGAAGCATGTTGCATGGATTCTTTTGTGGATTTTTCTCATGCATTGACCATGGGAGAAAACCATAGTGGGGGTTCCACCTCCATCTTCTTAGACAAGGATGATATGTTGTCTTGTAAAAATACTCTAATCAAAAATCACCCTAAGCTTGCAAACTATTGATAATATGAGCAACACCCCAATGCATAAATATAGTATGGCATGAGATTTTTTAATGTCATAAAAATAAAAATAAAATAAGGATGTTATTCTCTTCCTTATTTAAATAAAAAACCAAATTTTACTAGATTAATATATATATATATGAATAATGAATTCCATATTTTTTTTAAATATAAAATCTATTCCTATGTTCCAAATCAATTTTATTAATGTAATCAACATTTCATAATTTTTTGAACTTTGAATATTTTTATTTTGGATGGGCAGAAGCTTGGTTGATGCATTGCCACCTCAATGTCCATATAACTTGGGATTGTTGATGGTTTTTCCTGTAGAGAATGTGCCAAGTAAATTGACAAGCATGAAACCTCCTCCTTCAAATTTTCCTAGATGCTGATATGATTCTAAAATAATCTCCACTCTGAGATATATATTCTTCTCCTTTTTCCTTTTTTTTCAATTTTTTTCTCTCCATTATTTTGGATGGCCTGCTTTGGTCGTAGTAGTATATTTAAGGAGGAAGATTCTTATCATCAGCATTGTTCTAAAACAACATTTCAAAAACAACATTTTTCTTAATCCTTAAGGTTTATGAAAACTTTCCTAAAATGTTTTTATCTACAAGGATCATGGACATGAAATTTCATATTTAGAAAGATATGCAAGAATATGGTTATAATTGTGGAAGTTAGAGTTTAGAACATACACAGTCTATAATAACACTAGCTCCAATCAAAATTTAGACCTACCAAAAAGATATTAAACTAAAATAAAGTGTACTAGAAAATTTTTGAAATATATAGAATACTTAACTAAGACTCTCAACTACCTATACTATTCATGAACACTTCAGATAGTTCTCTTTCCATATGACTCTGACTGGTAATGCAGAGCTAAAGAATGATCCAACATGCTAAGAGGTGTACTTCAATGATTGATAGTTGGGAACAAAGGGGCAATCTCACTTCTTGGAGGTTTGGCTTAGAGGTAAAATGTTTATTTAAATTTATTGATAATGTTTATTATTCTCAAGATATTGTATGTCATTACCTGCATCGCATATTTTTATCTCTACATTTCAAATTTTTGATACACACATTCCACATATCACTTATAAAAAGTAGAATGACGATTGGAATTGAATTGACCCTTGAGGAAATAAGTGTTTCTGATGTAAGTTGATATCCATAATTATCCTTAAGTGTTGCTGCTATAAGTTGATAGTGTTGTGTGCACACATAGATAGGGAGAGAGAGACCCATCCAACAACATTTAGCCCTTTCTCTATGAATATCAAATTGATTGGACACTTCCCACACAAAAATTTAAGGAGAAGAACTCCAAAGCTATATATATTTGCATTTTTAGTCAATCTACCACTGTGCATGTACTCTATCAAGAATAGTAGACATAGATAAAGAGAAAATCAAAATTCAATTAAACTCTATTCATACATATAATGTTGAGTCTCATGTGTAACACGTAATAATGTTATAGTATTGAGTAAACCAACATATAAAAAGTCATTATGTTATGCCTTCTACTTTTAATTTCTTCCATATGATGTATTGTTTCAAAATTTATATATTCAATTAAGTCTAACTTGAAATCCCAAATTTATGATAGTATGACACAAATAGTGGAAGCCATGTGCAACATATATGAGGATCAACTCAAAGAATTTTGTGTTGGTGAGTGTTATTGTTATACATCCATAAATCACTTGCAATGATATGTTTGTCTATGAAAGTCAAGAGTGACCAGATTATGTGGGGAGTAGTGTAAAGGGAAAATAAATAGTTATGAAGAGAGCTAATACTAATCAAAGTTAGTCCAATCCTCATTTAATTCCTTGAACTTGTCAAAAAAGTGATCCACTTGAGGGGACGCTCACCCACATTGGAAAATGAGAGATTTGAATGCAAGTTAATGAATGTTGTCTTCATTTTTAATTTAAGTGTGACTTGTAAAAGTTAGCCATAACCCTCAAAATAGGAAATAAAATAGAAGAGAATATATTTTCCTATAAAGCATTATGATTCAAGATTTTCCAAGCCATTAGTACATACCCAAAAGGTGCAAGAAGCTCTAGTGATATGTGCACGATAGTCCAAGGAGACTTTCATTTCTTTATATCATGTTCACATTCGCATTGAAGCCAGAAGCTACATACATACCAAAATAGCCAAATAAAAAGACATAAAGAAATATAGTCATACCTGGTCTCTATGACTCTAGGAAAATGGAGAAACTATTGCTAGGAAATTCCTCGAAATACAAGTGTAGAACAATCCCCCTTAATTATTGATCAAATTAAGTTTCAGTTAGCCATATGAAGCTACAAAACTTCTACTTCTATTTAAATGATTTACAAGTTCAAAGTTAATATTCTATTTTGGTTAGGAGTATGGAAACTAATCCCATTTGGGGCCTCTATAAAACCATAACACAAAAAATTAATGTCCTTCTCTACACTGATTATAGGAGAAATTTTTAGTGGATCATATTTCCCAAAAACTCCAATCAAGATCCAAATGGATATCTACTTGGGAAATAATGTTGTGGGCCTTCATATCGAATTAACAAAGCTTGCAGCTTCAAAATGTTAAAATGACCTTGTTAGGAAAAATGGAGAGATTTAACAGTGTTGTTACTTCATTTTGGATTAGTAAAGGGAACCACCCCTTCTATTGTGATGAATGTCCAATCGTTCATCTGTATTCTACAAGAAGGTGAAGCTTGTAGTTTAAGATTTGTAGAAATATATTTGTTGGAATGGCTTTTGAAGCTTCCTACCATTACCAAAAACTCTAACCCACCCCCACCTTGAATATGTCTGACATATAACATTGTAAGAGATGCAATATGAAATGTTGTAGGAAAATGGAAATGGTTTGATTCTACAACATGAAGATTATATTGTCACTGCAATATGCGATTGAAAAATCATTATCAAGGAAGCATTTAGTTTTGTGAGACGATGGTGGTGCAAGAAAAAATAAACCCAAGCTTCCATATGAAAACAAGCTTGCAAGGGAAGCCTCCCAACTTAATTAATGGCAACTCTTTGAAAATTAAAATTACACTTTGTGAATGAACCCTTAGTCTATTAGTGAAGATGAATGGGTCTAAATGAGCCCACCATGGATGAGTCCCCCACCATCATAAAGGATCAGTTTAGAATTATGTCCCAGCCAAGATTGGTGGAATGGATAACCCTTAGGCCTTGGTTCTTAGCAAAAGATATTCATTGTATGAATTGTGCTCCTTTAATGGATAGCTAAATAAATCTAGGCTTATATAAAACCTATTACAAAAAATAAAGTTAAAATTTACACACTAAAGTAAAATCTCTCAAAAACAACAATATTTTAAAACAAAGTCTTTCAATTTATGTGTCCATGGAGTAAATAAAATATTTTTGATGTAAAATAAATAAAAACTCTAACGTAAATAAGATAACTCCAAGCTTATATATGTTCAAAATTTATAGATATATGTATTTAGTATATCTATGTTAGTAGTATTCTTTTTCATTAATTTTATTTATAGATAAATGGTTGGGGTGTTGAAATAATCAAATAGGAAGAATACTTCTAAGAGGGGGGGTGAATCAAAAGTATCACACTTTAACCTTAACTAAAAATAAATTGCATGCATGTAAACATATTGATTAAGCATAAAGTAAACACATGCATCAAGACACATAACACCAAATTTGGTAACCTAGAAACCCTCCAAAATGAGAAGATAAAATTGGGGTGGGGATGATATCCACAAAATATCACTGCATCAATAATGTTTGACCACTTCTTATGGTCTAGCCTGTTAAAAGATTGTGTCACCTTGTTAAAGGTTCTACAACCTAGCTATTAAGCTAACCTATCAACATAGAATTTTCCTTCTAATAAAATTGCTAGAGAGTATTAGATTAATAAACCTAATAGCTTACAATCCTTGATTGCTGAATTTAGGCACTTGATCTGCTCTCTCTAATCTTGATCCTTTGAGATCTAATATCTGTTTGATGCCGTTGCTCTATTCTAATCAAATAAATAATGCAATGTTGCTTTGGTCCTCTAAGTCTTTCCACACTTTCCTCTGAATTTCACTATAGCTTACCCATACACTACTCTCATCTACTCATATAATGGGGTTTCATCCTCCTTTTAAGGATTTTGAAGACTTAGGGTTAGGTATGGATCTATGATCCATATTAGATCTTTATTTCCCACTCATTCCCTGTGATTTTCTTATTGGTTTCATGCCTTCTCCATTTTTCTTATTTGCTACATGTTGATTGCATAGGAAATATAAAAGATTCATTCTTATCCTTAATATCCTTCGAGATTCTTCTATGTTAGCTCAAAAAAATAGTTTACATAGGTGTTTGTGCAATTACAAAAAACTATTTCCAAACTATGTTACTTAGCACTTGTTACCTCTGATGCTCGGCTCATATAGAAAAACTAGCTCACTCGGCACTTATAGCAATTTTGGCTTTCTTGGCACATGTAGCATTCTTGCTTGATCGGCATCAAGTATGACTCAGCACCTTAAGTCACTCGAAACATGTATCATGCTTGGCACCTGAAGTTTGTTTGGCACCTGTTGGAATTTTGGCTTGGCACATATAGTGTTCTCAGCTTCTATATGAAATTTGGTTAACTGTGTTGACACTTGATTGTCAAAACTAATATGAGATCAACAATCTCCCCCTTTGACATGAGTGTCAAAAACACTTAACTAAGTATTATACTTGATCTTATGAGTACATTATTCATTCTGTTTGGCCTATGTACAAGATTTCAAAAAACTTGTTCAAAATTTTCTAAAGAGGAATATACCTGAAAAATCTTATAACTCCCCCTGAGCTAATTGTGTCATTTTCATTCTTATAACCAAAATTCTTGTGCTGAATTTGTCTCATGCTAATGTATCTAATACTATTTGCCTTTGCCCTATTTTTGTACTCTATACCTATGTTATCTTTCATTCTTATTTATAACTCCCCAAAACATTATATCTTCCTCTTAATTATTTCTCCCCTGACACTATATCTCCCCCTTTTTGATAGTTATGTTAAAGGGTTCTAGGGATTAAGACCATATTTTCCAAAAATGTTTTATTCACCTCCATAATCATTTGGAGAGATGCATCCCAGTTATCTGAAGAAATTTATAATGATTTATGTTGGATTGTTGTCTCCGCTACAAGATGAACAAGTCCTTCCAAAGTATAAATATTAGGATCTTTCTTGAGAACATTCTCTGCATAGGCTTGTTATTTATGGAGTACTTCCAAGTGTGGGGTTATGGAAGAATGTATCTGCATCTATGTATGAAGTGTTTTAGAAAAATGCCTCTCACTCTAAGCTAGATCATTTGGTAGCTGAGTGTTGGAAATCTTTAAATTTCTTTCCAAGCTTAGGATTCTTTGGCTTGTCTCCTATGTGATGAATGAAAAGTCACACAACTTTTTGTACAATGAGAATACATTCTCAAGTACCTTTTTCACTTTGTCAATCTTCTTTTCCAGTTCAACCTAGGAAAGTGCTATTTTACTGGATATTTTCTCATTTACTTTTCCTTGAAATTTCTTCTTAGACTATTCCATTAGTTTTACATTGGTTTCCTGGTCTTCATTTGTCACCTATTCTATAATATTTGTCAATTGTTCCAATATTAGCTTGGTTTCATCAGGTGTTTGCAAGCTGAAGGCATCAAGAAATATTTCTTTTATTTCTACCAATGATTTCTTCTACTTATATTCATTTTTGGGTATCTCTTGTCTTTTCCTCTTTTCTAGTGCCTCTTGCACTTCATATATCTATTGCAGGTTCATTGCCTTTGAGTCATAGCTTGGTATGACTATTTCTTCATCAAGAGAAGGGTCTCCATAGTGAAGTACCCTTGCAATCTTGGTAGTTCTTGAGTCTGGTGCTAATATTTGCAATGGCATTGTATTATTCCTCAGCTTTTGTTGAGGAGTCCCTAAGGTAGGCAAGTTTACCAAAGTTTGTATTGCCTCCTGCTCCTTAGGGGTTTTCTCTACTTCTTTCTCCTCTTTTCTACTACCTTGGTCAATTATGACAATCTGAGGAGGTGCACCTAGGGTTTTTGTTGCAGGAAAATGTTGTCTTGTTGGTTCCTTTGTAGGTTCCTCGATAGTAGTTGTCATCTTTTTTGTAGAATCAACCTTAGCAATTTTATCTTGTACCTCTTTCTCTTTAGGTTGATCTATGGGAGATTGTGTTGATTGTTCTTGAGTAGTTTCCTTCTCCCTTGTTATTACTGCCACAGCTTTTTGTAGCTCATCAACACTCACCAATACTAGACTTATGCATAGTTGTGCTTGTAGTCTTGATTGGTGAAGGATCTTCTTGAGATCCTCTGTAGTTGAAGGGTTGATGTTATGAGAAAAATTGTCTGGAGCATCCTTTACTATGAATGTAACTACAAGTTTTGTGTGTGGAGGGCTAGGAGGTGGCAATTATGTATCTTGTACATCTTGTTCAATTTTTTGCTCCTCTTCAGTTGTTGCCATTTCATTTTCTTTTTTTGTTTCCTCCTCCACTATTTCTTTTTTTGGCTCATTTTCTCCTTCATCCTTTTCTTTTCCTCTTTCTTCTTCTTCATTGTTGGCCTCAGCCTTATTTGCATGTTTTTCCTTTTTAGTGTTTTGTCCCTCAAAGTGATCTTCTTCTCCATCCTTGACAGTATTCAAGCCATATATCAACTTCCACATTCTAGTTGATTTATTAACAGTTTCTTCAACTTTGTTCTGCAAGATGTTGAAGGCTCTATACTTTTGTGCAAACTTGCTTCCATGTTTCTTGTTTTCCTTATTTATTTGGCCTTTGCTCAATTCTGGCATCACTTGTGCCAATGTGGCATCACTTGGGTTGCCTTGGCAACCTTCTTGGCTTTAGGCTAGGCTACATGCTAAATTTTAGCTTTTCTTTTCTTGAGCTTAGCTTGAGCTGGTGCTTCCTTAGTTTCTTCTTCCTCGGCACCTTCTTCTTTCTCTTTATCCTCACCTAAGCCTTGAGCTATATCCAATTGGGCCTTGCACCTATTCATCTTCTTCATCATCTTCTTCTTCCTCATCTACATCCCCTACACCTACTGCCCCTTCAATTTCTTCACCAAATTTCTTCTTTATCTTCTTTACCAGTTTACCTTTCCTCTCAATCACAAAGGCTATCTTCAACACCGTTTCAACTTTGGACTTTACAACATCATATGTTCCAAAAGGTTTTGCAGTCTTATTAATGTCTTCTACAAGAAATGGTGTGATTTTTGTTGATGCTTCATCAATGTTTAGCTCATATCTCAATGGTCTTAGCCATCTAACCCTTGGAACTGTTGCTTGGATATAAGTGTGATCAATGTCAACTAAGAAGCAAATGTCATTGATTTGTTGTTCCACTAGGGAAACTAGTATCCTTAGTCTTTGTTTCATGGATTTATTGAAATCCTCAAAGTAACTTGTCATTTGAGCTTCAAAGTTTTCACCCATTTTCTCAATGTACTCATTAATTTGAGTAATGGTTGACTTGTTTGATTTCCAGTTTACTTTTCCAATTGAGAGAAATTCTTCCAAAACATAGAAGAATATGCAGACTATAAATTATCCAAACTTACATTGAGCACCTTTAGATCTTTTGATTGCTCCCTGATTCTCCATGATCTATTGTAACAACAATTCTACCAGATCATATGTATGATCCTTCTTGACAAGTTTATAAGCCACATCCACAGCAATAGATGGTACACTATTCAAACTACTTTATTGATAGAACTTGTGAGATATCACTCTCACTGCAAAATCCAAAAGGGGATCTCTGATAGTATCAATAGTCATTCCCCTTTTATTCCATTTAGCCCAAGTTTTCTTTTCAATTGCTTCTTTAGAATCACTACACAGGGTCTTGTGCCAATTTTCTTGTAACCCTATGCACTATTCTCTTCATTATCTTCATGGGTCCACCTTCTATACACAAACAACCATCATGAATTTAGCTAAGAACAATTCTAATCCACTTAGTTTTGAAAACTGTAGGAAAAACTAAGGCATGGATTAAGCCCTTATTCTCAACTATTTTAAATTCTTCCTTAAGCACTTGATTTTCACACAGTTTATCATATGCTTGAAAAATTTCCAGGTCTCCTATTGCTCCTATCTCACAATTGTAGCACTTCCTTACATCCTGTACCATAACAAATTTGGGTGGAATAATGGAGAGTGCATTGGCAAGGTCATTTTTATAAGCAACTTCTAGAATTGGCCTAAAATCTAGTTGTTTGACCTCATTGCTAACCAATTGAACCTCATGACCTTCCTTTTCCTTAGGGTTTTTGGAACTAGAAGCCATATTGCAAATCTACGGTTTCAAAAGGTTTTTAACTTTAAAACTATGCAACTTGGCACCTGAAGAATACCTTAGATTGTTGAAATCTATGCTTGATCTATGTTGAAATCCATGCAAAAGGCTCCAATGCTACTCTTCAATCCTTTTTTTGCTCTTCTCATTCTTGCTCTACATTTGAATGATGAGAAATGATCAAAAATTTGACCTTATACTTGTTCAGAACCTAGCATTAAATTCTTAGTGCTTATACAACTATACACTAGGTTTTTGAAGATTTCAACATAACTCGGCTTCCATTTAAATTCCCTTGGCTCCAACTAGATTTCCTTTTTACTTGTCTTCCATTGTCAATTCACTTAGCTCCTACTAGTAGCTCGATATATATGAACATTCACTCGGCATCCAAAGATAGCTTGGCAACACTTTGCAAAAATTTTAAGATTTAACTTTGCATGTTTTCTCATGTTGTTTTCTTCTTTACAGTGTTTGTTTGTCTTGGGACTGATGTATGATAAAACTTTGTAAATCAGTCCCTTATGCCTTCTCTTGCTTAGTTTGATGAAGTGTGATCACTTGACCTATTAGGTGAAGTGATCCCTTCATTTGATGTGCTAACCTCATCTTTCTTCTTCCATGTCTTGTTCATTTGTCCTCTGACATGTTCTATATCCACCTTATCTTTTCCTTTTTTAACTTTTGACTTGGGTTTCTTTAACTTTTCTGGGCAATTATATTTGATATGACTAGTCTTCAAGCAACTAAAACATGTGGTTTTCCTCAACCATCTATTGTAGTTCCCTCAAAAATGTGTCCTTGTGCAATTTTTAGGAATGTGTCCATATTCCTAATAGTAGTGACAGTTATACCTAGTGTTATAGTCCCAATTGTAGTGATGACCATGGTTACCTTCTCTTGTTGCCTAGTTTAATGTCTACATAGGCTTTGATCTACACTCAAATGGTCTATGTCCATACTTGTTGCAATTGTATTAGTGATTTCAAGTTTTGGTGTTCTGATAGTCCTAGTCCTGTAGTTGTGTGCTTGATGTCCTTACTTTTATCACTTATGACAATAATTTTCATTCTTAGGCTTATCATCCTAATGGACATTCTTGCTCCTACATAGATTAGAAGTATGTCCCTTTTAACCATATAAATGACAAGTAGACTTAGTGTTCTTACCTTTGTTACTCCTTTCTTTTGCAGTCTTGGATGATTCTCCTTGTTTAGTGCTGATGTAACCAAGTCCTAAAATATCATTATTGGCCCTTGTGATTTCATTAGCTACTCAAAGTACTTGATATCCTCATTGGTTTTTTTGAATCTTTCTACAACTTATTTCTCTCTTTTCAAGTCATTTTGTAGTTGTTCATTCTACATCTTTAGTGTAGAGATCTCAATATCTTTCATATTCAATTCATGATGTGTATTCATCATCTAGCTTAGGGTGTCTAGCTGCATGTTTGAGATTCTTCCAAACTCAATTGTATTTTCCTCTAGTCTATTGGTAATATTTCTCTTTCCATCTTCTATCATGAATTTGTCTTCAATGGTTCATTTCTTCTGTTCAGTTACTTCACAAAGCATCATGGCTTGTGATTCTTGTTCAATCTTGAGTGTTCTGATTTCTTCTACTTGAGTTCTTTTTTTCTCCATCAGCTTTTCTCTTTCTGCATCAAACTCTTTGGAATCTCCATTTTTAAACAATTGTGTGGTATCAATCTCCTTCTATTGTGTGTCATTCTCAACCATGGCTATATCCTTCCTTCTTTTCAAGGATTTTCTCAATTCTTCTCTAGCTTCCTCCAAATTGTGTAGAATGAGGTGCACATCAATCACTGATTCTCTATAATCTTCCCAAGTTTGAAGACTTCCATCTTCAGATCTTTTCTCTAAGCTGTTAGGCTTCTTGTGAGAGATGATCTCTAATACCAATTTTTGAAATAATCAAATGGGAAGAATACTTCTAAGAGGGGGGTGAATCAGAAGTATCACACTTTAACCTTAAAAAATTTTAACTAAAAATAAATTGCATGCATGTAAACATATCAGTTAAGCATAAAGTAAACACATGCATCAAAACACATAACACCAAATTTGGTAACCCAGAAACCCTCCAAAATGAGAAGATAAAACTAGGGTAGGGATGATACCCACAAAATATCACTACAACAATAATGTTTGACCACTTCTAATGGTCTACCTTGTTAAAGGCTTTCCCTACTAAAGGCATTACATTATGTCAATAGTGACCTTTCTAAAGGATTTACAAACACTTTACATGAAGTGTCACCCTGTTAAAGGATTTTATCACCTTGTTAAGGGTTCTACAACCTAGCTGTTACGCTAACCTATCAACATAGGTTTTTCCTTCTAATACAATTTCTAGAGAATATTAGATTAATAAACCTGATAGCTTATAATCCTTGATTACTAAATTCAAGCATTTGATGCCCTTGCTCTGTTCTGATCGACTAAATACTACAATATTGCTTTTTTCCTCTAAATCTTTCCACACTTCCCTATGAACTTCAGTATAGTTTACCCATACACTACTCTCATCCACTCGTACAATGGAGTTTCATCTCCTTTTAACAATTTTGAAGACTTAGGGTTAGGTATGGATCTACGATCCATATTAAATCTTAATTTCCCAATCATTCCTTTCTCTTTTCTTATTGGTGGCATGCCTTCTCCATTTTTCTTATTGGTTGCATGCATATTGCATAGGAAATATAAAAGATTTGTTCTTATCTTTAATATCCTTCGAGATTCTTCTATGTCAGCTCAAAAAAATAGTTTACATAGGTGTTTGTGCAATTACAAACAACTAGGTCCAAATTGTGTTATTTGGCACTTGTTACCTTCGATTCTTGGATCATATAGAAAAACTGGCTCACTCAGCATTTATAGCAATTTTGGCTTGCTCAGCACATGTAGCATCCTAGCTTGCTCAACATTAACTGTGACTTGGCACCTTAAGTCACTCGACACATGTATCATGCTTGGCACCTAAAGTTTGCTTGGCACCTATTGGAACTTTGGCTCGGCATATATAGTGTACTCAACTTCTATATGAAAGTTGGTTAAGTGTATTGACACTCGATTGTCAAAACCAATATAAGACCAACAATCTCCCCCTTTGACATGAGTGTCAAAAACACTTAACTAAGTATTATGCTTGATCTTATGAGTACATTATTCATTATGTTCAACATATGTACAAGATTTCAAAAAACTTGTTCAAAATTTTGTAAAGAGCAATATACCTCAAAAATCTTATAACTCCCCCTAAGTTAATTGTGTCATTTCCATTCCTATAACCAAAATTCTTGTGCTAAATTTGTCTCATACTCTTTTCCTTTTCCATGTTTTTGTACTCTGTACCTTTGTTATCTTCCATTCTTATTTACAACTCCCCATAACATTATATCTTCCTCTTAATTATTTCTCCCCTGATGCTATATCTCCCCCTTTTTGATACTTATGTCAAAGGGTTCTAGGGATTAAGACCATATTTTGCCAAAAATGTTTTATTGACCTCCACAATCATCTTGAGAGATGCACCCAATTATCCAAAGCAATTTCCAATGATTTATGTTGGATTGTTGTCTCTGCTGCAAGATGAACAAGTCCTTCCAAAGTACAAAGATTAGGATCTTTCTTGAGAACATTCTCTACATATGCTTGTTCTTTATGGATTACTTCCAACTGTGGGGTTATGGAAGACTGTATCTACATTAGTTTTGTCTTGATGTTGGCCTCCTCTACTTGTCTCATGTGTGAAGTATGAAAAGTCACACAACTTTTTGCACAATGAGAATACATTCTCGAGTACATTTTTCACTTTGTCAATTTTCTTTTCCAATTCAACCTGGGACAGTGCTATTTCACTAGATATTTTCTACTTTACTTTTCCTTGAAATTTCTTCTCAGACTGGAGTTTTACATAAGTTTCCTAGTCTTCATTTGTCATATGTTCTACAATATTTGTCAATTTTTCCAATATTGGCTTGGTTTCATTAGGTTTTTGCAAGCTAAAGGCATCAAGAAATATTTCTTTTATTTCTACTAGTGCTTGCTTATGCTTATATTCATTTCAGAGTATCTCTTGTCTTTTCCTCTTTTCTAGTGCCTCTTGCACTTCATATATCTATTGTAGGTTCATTGTCTTTGAGTCATATCTTGGTATGACTATTTCTCCATCAAGAATAGGGTCTCCATAGTGAAGTACCTTTTCAATCTTTGTAATGCTCAAGCCTAGTGCTGATATTTGCAATGACATTGTATCAATGCTCAGCTTCTGCTGAGGAGTCCTTCAAGTAGAAAATTTTACCAAAGTTTGTATTGTCTCCTACTCCTTAGGGTTTTTCTCTATTTTTTCTCCTCTTATCTACTATCTTGGTCAATTATAACAATTTTAGGAGGTACACCTAGGGTTTGTGTTATAGGGACATGTTGTCCTGTTGGTTCCTTTATAGGCTCCTTGGAAGTAGTTGTCATCTTTCTTGTAGAATCAGCCTTAGCAATTTTATCTTGTACCTCTTGCTCTTTAGGTTGATCAATGGGAGGTTGTGCTAATTGTTCTTGAGTAGTTTCCTTCTCCCTTGTTATTGCTACTATAGCTTTTAGTGACTCATCAACACTCACCAATGTTGGATTTGTGTGTAGTTGTGCTTGTAGTATTGATTGATGAAGGATCTTCTTGAGATCCTCTATAGTTGAAGGGTTGATGTTCTGAACAAAAGTGTCAAGAACATCCTTTACTATGACTGTAACTACAAGTGTTGTGTGTGGAGGGCTAGGAGGTGGCAATTATTTATCTTGTACATCTTGTTTAGTTTTTTGCTCCTCTTCAGTTGTTGCCATTTCTTTTTCTTTTTCTATTTCCTCTTCCACTATTTCTTTTTTTGGCTCCTTTTCTCCTTCATCCTTTTATTTTCCTCTTTCTTCTTCTTCCTTGCTGGCCTTGGCCTTATTTGCATCTTTTTCCTTTTCAATGTTTTGTCCCTCAAAGTGATCTTCTTCTCCATCCTTGACATTAGTCAAGCCATATATCAACTTCTACATTCTAGTTGATTTATTAACAACTTCTTCAACTTTATTCTACAAGATGTTGAAGGCTCTATACTTTGGTGCAAACTTGCTTCCATGTTTCTTGTTTGCCTTAGTTATTTGGCCTTTTCTCAATTCTAGCATCACTTGTGCCAATGTGGATTCTCTTATTTCCTTTTCCATCTTTAAGTAATAATGCCACTTATTTTCAAAAATTTCATATAATTCTTTGGGAATTGTATTATCCAATTCAAGAGGAGTGTTCTTGAATTCTTCCATCATGGCATATACAAATTCTTCTACCTTATTCTAATCTTCTTTACTTAATTTATTGAAATCAATACTTTTCAAATTAGAGAAGTTTACATTCTTCCTAACATTATCACAAATTTAATCAATAACTATCTTAGGAGGATGGATTACCACTCTAAACTGGCTAATATCCTCTGATTTTATCTTTTGCTCATCATCAAATTCAGGTTGTACAATATATTTTCTTCTTGGTTTCTTTTGCACTTGACCAGTCTCCTCAGTAGCCTTCTTCTTCTCTTTCACTTTCTCCTTGGCCTTTTGAGTTGTGTCCCTTGTGGTGGCTCTTATCATTGATGTCTTTGGATTAGCTTGGGTTAGCTTGGCAACCTTCTTGGCTTTAGGCTGAATTTTAGATTTTCTTTTCTTGAGCTCAGGTTGAGTTGGTGCTTCCTCAACTTTTTCTTCCTTGGCACCTTCTTCCTTCTATATATCCTCACCTAAGCCTTTAGTTATCTCCAATGGGCCTTGCCCCTGTTCATCTTCTTCTTCTTCATCTTCTTCATCATCTATATCCTCTACACCTATTGCCCCTTCAATTTCTACACCAAATTTCTTCTTTATCTTCTTTACTAGTTTATCTTTCCTCTTAATCACAGAGGTTGTCTTCAACTCCATTTCAACTTTAGACTTTATAGCATAATATGTTCCAAAAGGTTTGGCAGTCTTATCAATGTCTTTTGCAAGCAATGTTGTGATTGTTGCTGATGCTTCATCAATATCTAGATCATATCCCAATGGTCTTAGCCATCTAACCCTTGGAACTGCTCCTTGGATATAAATGTGATCAATGTCAACTAAGAAGAAAATGTCATTGATGTGTTGTTCCACTAGGGAAACTAGTATCCACAGTCTTTGCTTCATGGATTTCTTGAAATCCTCAAAGTAACTTGTCATTTGAGCTTCAAAGTTGTCACCCGTTTGCTCAATGTACTCATTAATTTGATTAATGGCTGACTTGTTTGATTTCTAGTTTACTTTTCCAATTGAGGGAAATTCTTACAAAACATAGAAGAATATGAAGACTAGAACTGATCCAAACTTACGTTGAGCACCTTTAGATCTTCTGACTTCTCCCTGATTCTCCATGATCTATTGTAACAACAATTCTACTAGATCATATGTATGATCCTTCTTGACAAGTTTATAAGCCACATCCATAGCAATACATGGTACACTATTCAATTTTCTGGATTGATAGAACTTGTGAGATATCACTTTCACTGCAAAATCCAAAAGCGGATCTGGGATAGTATCAATAGGCATGCCCCTTTTGTTCCATTTAGCCCTAGTGTAATTGAGCTATCATTTTGGTGAAATAGAATGTGTAAATTGGTTAGATGATTGTAATTGTAATTAAGAGCATTCCAGAAAAAGAATCAGGTCAAAAGGCCCCATGGTTTGAAAGTTATTGCAGTTTTTCAATTTTTTGAGACCTCCTAAGAATGCTTCAAAATTAGGTTTAGGGAATTAAATGACCTTGTATAGGGCCAAAAAAATGGGGGATGAGCGAAGCTGGTCCATAGGGCTATAGAGTGCTTCAAGAGGTTTTTGAAAATGTAAACGGTTCATCAATCGAAGCTACGGTTCAAAAGTTATGCCTCTCGAAAGTTCGATTACCGTTTTTGAACTCTTATAATTTTTTGCCGACTTCTAATGCAACTTTTGGAGCCTTCTATTTGGTCAGTGGATGCCAACAAGAACTTTCTAGAATGTATTCCTAATCTTTAACCCTTTGGGGTCTATTTAAGAACATTTCTAGCATTGTAAAAGGTAATTCAAAGTGCAGTTTGAGAGGAGGTACTGAAAGGAGAAATTATCTCCAGATTTATACTATTGTAAACCCATAGGGCATGTGTAGAAGTCTATTTTCTCTATATTGAATGTATTAGCATATTTTCATAGTTAAAAAAAAATTCCCTTTCCTATTGTGTCCATTCTGTGCTTGGGTAGTGTACCCATCAGAAAGCATCATGGCTTGTGATTCTTGTTCAATCTTGAGTATTCTGATTTCTTCTACTTGATTTCTATTTTGCTCCATCAGCTCTATAATTTTTGCATCAAAATCTTTGGAATCTCCATTTACAAACACTTTTGTGGTATCAATCTCCTTCTACTGTGTGTCATTCTCAGCTATGGCTATATCCTTCCTTCTTTTCAAGGATTTTCTTGATTCTTCTCTGGCTTCCTCCAAGTTGTGTAGAGCAAGTTGCACGTCAATCACCTGATTCTCTATAATCTTCCCAAGTTTGAAGACTTCCATCCTCGGATCTTTTCTCTAAGTTTTAGGCTTCTTCTTGTGAGAACCAAGCTCTAATACCAATTGTTGGAATAATCAAATGGGAAGAATACTTCTGAGAGGTGGGGTGAATTAGAATATCACACTTTAACCTTAAAAACTTTTAACTAAAAATAAATTGCATGCATGTAAACATATCAGCTAAGCATAAAGTAAACACATGCATTAAAACACATAACACCAAACTGGTAATACAGAAACCCTTTAAAATGAGAAGATAAAACTGGGGTGGGGATGATACCCAGAAAATATCACTATAGCAATAATGTTTGACCACTTCTAATGGTCTGCCCTATTAAAGGTCTTACATTGTGTCAATAGTGACCTGTCTAAAGGATTTAGAAACACTTTACATGAAGTGTCACCCTGTTAAAGGATTTTATCACTTTGTTAAAGGTTTTACAACCTAGCTATTAAGCTAACCTATCAACATAGGATTTTCCTTCTAATACAATTGCTAGGGAGTATTCGATTAATAAACCTGATAGCTTACAATCCTTGATTACTAAATTTAGGCACTTGATCTACTCTTTCTAATCTTGATCCTCTGAGAACTGATATACGTTCAATGCCCTTGCTCTATTCTGATCAACTAAATACTGCAATGCAACTCTATTCCTCTAAGTCTTTCCACACTTCCCTCTGAATTTTCCTATAGTTTACCCATACACTAGTCTCATCCACTCATAAAATTGGGTTTCATCCTCTTTTTAAGGATTTTGAAGGCTTAGGGTTAGGCATGGATCTACAATCCATATTAAATCTTTATTTCCTACTCATTTCTTGCTCTTTTCTTGTTGGTTGCATGCCTTCTCCATTTTTCTTATTGGCTAAATGTTGATTTGATAGGAAATATAAAAGATTCATTCTTATCCCTAATATCCTTTGAGATTCTTCTATGTCAGCTCAAAAAAATGGTTTACATAGGTGTTTGTGCAAATACAAACAACTATGTCCAAACTATGTTACTTGGCACTTGTTACCTCTGATGCTCAGCTGATATAGAAAACTTGGCTCACTTGGCACTTATAGCAATTTTGGCTTGCTCGGCACATGTATCATTCTGGCTTGCTTGACATCAATTATGACTCAGCACTTGAATATCACTAGGCTCATATGGTTCACTCGGCACCTTAAGTCACTCGGTGCATGTATCATGCTTGGAACCTAAAGTTTGCTTGGCACCTATTGGAATTCTGGTTTGGCACATATAGTGTACTCATCTTCTATATGAAAGTTGGTTAAGTGTTTTGACACTCGATTGTCAAAACCAATCTAAGACCAACATGGGGGAGCCTATCAATGGTTTATTGTACTCATTTTTGTATGTTATCTAATTTGAAATATAGTAAAATGGATTCTCACAGTTGATACCTTTAGAAAAAAATACTATGAACAAATTGAGATCTTTTAATTTGATTTAAATAACTAGTGCAGATCTTAAATGATATTGGGATGATGAAGATTGATAAAATCTTGCAAATACTATATGCTTGATTTCACTATAGAATTTTTTGTAGTCTCATTTATAGGATGACATGAGTTGTGTTGAAGATTACTTGAAATTTGGTTGCTTTATAATTGCTTTGATGTTATGAAATTTATAAACTAAAGAATTGATCAGAATGGCATAGATTGTCTTCGCAAATTAGTTTCAACTCCATTTGAAAGTATTACCTACATAGAGGTTGTTCAACTATTAGAGAAGGTTATACTCATTTTGCAAGTAGTTATAGGAATATATTATCACTTACATTTCTTGACTTATCAAAATTTAAAGATAATAAGGACTTGAGAATTTTGTATCTGTTTGCAAATAAGCAGGTCGCAGATCAAAAATTTGAGAACAACATAGAATGGGTATTGATTTGGCATTAGAGCATGAAACTCATGTAAATTATAATATTCCCATCTATTTTGTTAGAATATTCTAAAATCATTGACAAAAAATATGATTATACATGCATTATCCACTTTCATGAGAGTGTTGGATCTAGCTTTTGGGAAAATATATGATATTTTTAGTACCCAATTGATGCAGATATTTAACTAAGGTGATATTTAAAAAGCTGATTATTATGTATTCTTACCCATTTTTACTACCATACACAAAATGGATGGATTTGAATTTTCATTATTTTCCTAGGGTGGTGAAAAATAAAGTGTTTAATTCATATTAGTACCCATGCATTAGGGAGATAAATAAAATGTTTGACCAAGTCATCATTATATCCCTAAGTCCTAAGCCTTTTAAAGTTCACATGTTCCATGTTTATTTATAATTTTGTGAGTGGCCACATGTCCATGTGGGCCTTTTTTGACTTTCAAAGATATGAGATTATACATCTTATCGGTCATCAGATCTTTCCAAGTCTATGCTTGGCACTTCCCCACATTTAAAAAATGTAAGAGCTTTAAACAATGTAGAGATAAGCCTTGGAGATGTGTGACATTGGTGCGGTCTCATTTTAGGCCCAAGCCATAAAGGAAAGCTATCAGGTTGAGTTGGCATACAAAAAGCTTCTTGTTGGCTGACATACTGACATATTTCAATGGGTGGTCCATGTTTCATCTACCATCAGATCAAAGATGATAGATGGTAGGTGCTTCACCACTTTATAAAGTTGTAAGATGTTTAGGAAAAGTGGGCAAGTGCTTTGTCACCACATGGACTTCATGATGTCACTCCTGTCAAGGCTACAAAAAGAGGATCTAGTCAGAACAACATGGATATTTCAAGTTGTGTTGGCATACAAATGCATTCCCATTGGTTAGAAATTTTGATGCGTGCAAAGAAGATTCAAGGGATTTTTTCATCATAGATCTCTGATAGATCTATGATCATCACTTTGTTGCTAATAGAAACTACAAGGTGTTTACCCATAAAGACAAAGTGAAAGTGTTATGTATGGATATGTGGGGCTATCTTCTATCAGATGGGATGCTAGGTAGCTATCGAGGTAAATTTTATGTCAAATGCTTCATGTTGATTGATCAGGGGGGCTACGTGTTCAATGAGTTGGATGTTGAGTGTCTTGTGGGTCCAAAAAAAATTTAAGACAAGTGCAGTAATATGAAGTTTCTTTAATGATCATCGATCACTTAAGGATCAATAATTGACACTTTCTCACTTGAGGATATGATCAAAACTTAAGCAATGTGGGGAAGCCCCTAATGGACATGTGTCCAAGTGGCCCACTTTTACACGGAGTTAGTCGTCATAGTTAAAAAGGGTTTCAATGGTGATAGTAAGTTCATCTCCCTATCACAACATAAGATCATGGGTCAGTCGAGTCAACATGGTAGTATTATGAAAAGGTGGCAAACATAGCATATCATGTTGTTACACATGGTCTCTATCTAGTCAAATAATATTTGACCTTCGGGTAGTGATAATGTTTTGATATAGGAATGAAATGATGCAATTTGTCAGTTGGAATCAATCAAAGAGATGAGTTGGTGATTCAAGTAGCCAAATTTTAATGAATATCTGATTTGTAGCTAAGCATGGGTATGGTGGAGATTAGATCAAATAATTCATGTGGAACGATCATCAAGAAAATGTGATCTTTTCTCAAATACAGTTACAACTGTTAATGTTATACCATTACGGGTGGTTGTAGATTTGATCTTTGGACACAAGGAAAAAGGCAAAAAAGTACTCATGTAGCATGTAGCACCTAACTTTTGCATGATTATTCTCTTGGTGTTGCCCATAATTGGAAGATGTAAAACTTAATGGTGAATATAATTCTATGAAATATCAGTACTCTTCCAGTGAATTTTTGACATGTGTCCCTCACATCTAAAGCTTTTTGCAATACTAGTCTATTTAAGGATTCCCAAGATGTGGAGAAAGGGCTAACATTTCTAAAGTTCTATAGGAGACAGCATTGTTGAGATCTCTTAGGAGTCCTTTATTCTTTTCTTGGCAAATCACTTTATTTTTACAATCAATCATGTTGTTCAATGACCTTTGAAAATTGAATGAAGGAATAGTATTAGGACCCTTATTATGTCTCTCTACTACTTCAATAATTGATTTTATATGACTTTGAGATTTAATCTTTGAATCCCTAGGTTGTGTCTCAATTTTATTTGCAAGAAAGGTCTAAGATATTCATATGGGTTACAAGTCAAGATACTTTTCTTTCTTTCAAGTTTGTGACATTGTGAATGTTAGCATTCCCTTTAACTCCTTGTCTAAAGCACATCCTTCTTGTGATATATTTATACATGAATGGTTCTTTGCACTATTGAGTTCTTGTTAGCTGCCCAAATTTATTTCATTGAGCCAAGCTAGCAATATCTTCATTCTACCATTCGGTGTGTCACCTCATTTACTTTCAGCATTTACTTTCGAAGCATTCCTTATATCCCTTTTATCTTCAAGTTTATTTTCATATTTGAAGAAGTAAATTAGTGAGACATTAAGAGGAGTCAGCCTATAAAGTAAAGATCCACTCCTAACTTAGGTTCTTCCCACTACCTAGGAATATTTCCATGTTACCCAAATTGACTAAATACTACAAATTGTAGTTTTTGTCTAGGTGCAACTTTTAGAGATAACATGTACAACTATCCAAAAATGACCAAGGAATTTTACATGTGACTCAATGAGGATGATAGGACTATTACTACTATGGATGAACTTGTACCAAAGGTAGATTCCTTGTCTCATGATATCTTTAGGCAGTCAGCCTAGATGTAAGAAATAAAATGAACATTGACCATGATGATATAATTCTCTGGGATTGAGCTAAACCCAATGAGTCTACATATGTCTAAGCTTATAATTGTAGTCAACATGTTTTGGTCAAAATTTAAGCTTATGTGCACTACTTCATAGGTTGGGGAGATAATAGGTGGGAGCCAAAGGTAGGAGTGATTGGAAGTTATTGAGAAAAGGTATGTGGTACAATTAGTTGTCTTTTTTTTTTTCTTTGTTAGAAAAATCATTTGAAAAATACTTTCTTTTTTTGCATAACTTATTTTTTATGTATGTTTGCAACATTGTTGGAGAGCCACCTTAAGTTAGCAATCATTGATAGTATCTTAATTTGAGATAGCTACATTTACTTGGTTATTAGAAAAAAAAATCATATTCTATAAAACTAACGGAAGATGAGATTTGGGCTTCTTTTTTAGTCTATATGATACTTTTATAAAGATAATTACATAGAATTGATTGTGGACTAGGTCATTGCAAGAAGAAATGTTTCATTATTATCTTTACCTATGATTTGGTTTGAAACTTTTCACTTGTTATAAGCATTAATATCATGTTATAGTATATTGTGTAAACTAAGTTGTATGATGTGAGAATATCCATTGCTAGAGATATAGAGGATGATACATAAATTAAATTCAAACTATGAAATTTGTTCAATTATCTTCCAATACTAAAGATTCTTACATGTCTAAAAATGCCCAAGGCACAATTTTTATTGTTGTGATTATATAAATGTTGTAATATAATGTACTTTCAATAGCATTCACAAAGAAAATTAGAGGTTTGATATGGAGCTAATAATGACATGGCCTCTTATTGTGGTAGGAGTTTCTACAATTTATTTTTCTCTTTTTCTACTAAAAAGCCTTGCAAGTTCTAATAAGAAGAACCATCTTCCTCTAGGCCCAAGCAGTCTTCCCCTAATTGGGCTCTTTCATATTCTTCTTGACACTAAAATACCAATTCACCATAACTTAACTTCTCTTGCTAAAAGCTATGGGCCAGTTATGCATGTCAAATTTGGTAATGACCTTGTTTTGATAATAATCTCTATAGAGTTAGTGAGAGAGTGTTTCACAATGAATGACAAGGATTTGGTATCAAAGCCTCAACTTGCACAAGGGAAGAATTTGGGGTACAATTATTCAATGGTTTCTTGGGCTACATATGGCCCCTTCTAGAGAATTTCTCAAAGGATTCGTGTTCTTGAGCTTCTCTCTCCCAAGAGAATCTAGTCTTTTGCTCCCAAGAGATCCCAACAACTTCACAAAGGAGTCACTTCTATGTTTGAGCAAGCTCAGCTGTAGAATAGTGTTAACATGAAGAGATTCTTCTCCTTATTTAACTTCAAGGTGCTCATTTCTATGATCATTAATGAGAAGTATTTTGGAGAGGAGTTAGAGGTCTAGGAGGAGATTATTTCCAAGGTGATTGAGGAGCATTTTGTGTATCGTGGGTGTGTAAATATTGGGGATTATATTTCCTCATTGAAGTGGCTTAATTTGCAAGGTTATGAGAGGGAAATTATCAAGGTACAATGACTTTGGACCAATATATGTAGACAATATTGGAGAAGCACAAGGAGAAAGCACCAAAACATGTGGGAGAGATGTAAGACTTTATTGATGTTCTCATCACTCAGGCCACCCACAATGGTGATTCAATTTTTGACAAAGATGAATTCCTCAAGTCAAATACTATTTTAAGTGTTCTCACTTTATCATTTCATAAGAATAAGACATTGGTGTAATCTTCCAGTTTTATACATCTCACATACATACTCTAACAAATTTTTGTTTTATAAAAGTGTTAAGTAGTCAAAATTGGTTTACTTTTTGTGAATATTTGTATATTTGTAGATTATGTTTAGTGTAGGCTTTGATACACTTTTAGTTTCCATGGAGTTGAAATTGTCAATATTATTAGAAAATCCATATTTTATGAATATTCTTATTAACAGATCTCTATGGTGGGTAGATCATTTTATGAATATGATATGAAGATGGTGGGTACCCTCTATTTTGTGTGTGGATCCAATCATGTTTTTTTTGGTTTACCTTTGACATATGTGGGTGTATGGGAGCTAAGCATCAATAGGATAAGGTCAATTCACATTCCTACTCATGGTATAGGTGGGCTAGCATGCTACGACCCCAACATATATTCTCTTTCTCCATCGCCTAGATGTAGGGAATGAGACACCCTGATAGATGGGAACCTCATCCATCTGTATCCACTTGTAGTTCCATCAATATAGGTCTATGAAATATCATCTCAAGGTGATAGTAAACCCAAAAAAGACCTTAAGATAAATATCCAAACTAATTATTGACCAAGTTGTAGTTAGTGATTACTTTGAATATTTATCTTCTCGTCAATCTTTTTTTTTTTAAATCACATTGGTCAAATTTCACCAATGTTGGTAAACATTGGTGAAATTTTGACCAATCTATCGACCACAATGTCATTGTGGGTTTGGTATCATGCGTAAACTAAGTTGTACAACATGAGAATCTCCATTGTTAGAGATATAGAGGATGGTACATAAATTAAATTCAAAATATAAAATTTGTTCAATTATCTTCTATTACTAAAGATGCTTACATGTTTGAAAATGCCCAAGGCACAATTTTTATTGGTGTGATTATGTAAATGTTGTAATCTAATGCACTTTCAATAGCATTCACAAAGAAAATTAGAGGTTTGATATGGAGATAACAATGACATGGCCTCTTATTATGTTAGGAGTTTTTATAATTTATGTTGCTTTTTTTCTACTAAAAATCCTTGCAAGTTCTAATAACAAGAACCATCTTCCTCCAAGCCCAAGTAGTCTTCCCCTAATTAGGCACTTTCATATTCTTCTTGATAGTAAAATACCAATTCACCAAATCTTAGCTTCTCTTGCTAAAACCTATCGGCTAGTTATGCATGTCAAATTTGGCAATAACCCTATTTTGATAATAAGCTCTATAGAGTTAGCAAGAGAGTATTTCATAGTGAATGACAAGGATTTGGGATCAAAGCCTCAACTTTCACAAGGGAAGAATTTGGGGTACAATTATTCAATGCTTTCTTGGGCTCCATATGGCCCCATTTGAATAATTTCTCAAGGATTTGTATTCTTGAGCTTCTCTCTCCCAAGAGAATCCAGTCTTTTGATCCCAAGAGATCCCAACAAAATCGCAAAGGAGTCACTTCTTGTTTTTTGGAAAGCTCAACTATAGAATAGTGTTAGCATGAAGATGTTCTTCTCCTTCATAAACTTCAAGGTGCTCGTGTCTATGATCAATAATGAGAAGTATTTTGGAGAGGAGTCGGAGGTCTAGGAGGAGATTATTTCCAAGGTGATTGAGTATTTTGTGTATCAAGGGTGTTTTAATATTGGGGATTATATTTCCTTGTTAAAGTGGCTTGATTTTCAAGGGTATGAGAGGGTAATGATCAAGGTAAAATCACATTTGGACTTGCATATGCAAAAAATATTGGAAAAGTATAAGGAGAAAGGACCAAAACATGGGGGAGAGATGCAAGACTTTGTTAATGTTCTCATTGCTCAGGTAGACCATAATGGTGACTCAATTTCTAACATAGATGAATTCATCAAGTCAACTACTATTTTAAGTGTTCTCACTTTATCATTTCATAAGAATAAGGCATTGGTGTAATTTTCCCTTGGTTTTATACATCTCACATACACACTCTAGCAACTTTTTTTTATAAAAGTGTTAAGTAGTCAAAATTAATTTACTTTTTGTGAATATTTATAAATTTTCAAATTATTTTTAGTATAGGCTCTAATACACTTTTAGTTTCCATGGAGTGTACATTGTCAATATTATTAGAAAATCTATATTTTATGAATATTCTTATTAGTGGACCTCTATGGTGGGTAGATCATTTTATGAATATGATATGAAGCATGGTGGGTACCCTCTTTTTTGTGTGTGGATTCAATCATTTTTGTTCTAGTTAACTTTTGACATATGTGGGTGTCTGGGAGCTAAGCATCAATAGGATAAGGTTAATTCACATGCCTACTCATGGTATAGGTTATCTAGCATGCTATGACCCCAACATATATTCTCTCACTCTCCATGGTCTAGATGTAGGGAATGAGGCACCCTGATAGATGGGAACCTCATTCATCTATAGCCACTTGTAGTTCCATCAATATAGGTCTATGAAATCTCATCTCAAGGTGGTGGTAGACCTAGCAAAGACCTAAAGAAAAATATCCAAACTAATCACTAACCAAGTTATTCTCAGTGATTACTTTGGATATTTATCTTCTAGTCGATCTTTTTTTAAACAAATCACATTGGTTGAAATTTCACCAATGTTTACCAACATTGGGTGAAATTTTGACCAATCTTGGTCAAACTTTCCACCAATCTTGGTAAACATTGGTGAAATTTTGACCAATGCATTGACCATAATTTTGTTGTGGGTTTGGCATCTTGGTTGATCAAGGGTCTGCATTAGTCTAAATTTTGACCAATCATTGGTGGAAATTCTGATCAATGCATCAACCAAGTTGTCATTGTGGGTTTGGCATCTTGGTCAATGCTTTGGTTGACATTTTGACCAATGGTCTTAATAACAAGTGAATTCATTTTTGACCAAATGCATCATCACAATTCTGAAACTTACAAGACTTGGTCAAATTTTTAATGACAAATATAGTGACAAAATAATTGGTCAAAAATTCGACCAATATGGCTCAAAAATTCAACCAATTTTCATCAAAAAATGAGACAAAATGTACTAGTGAGATGGTTTAAATATTGTAATTTCAATATTTATAAATCAAAAGATATGTTATTGTATGGAATAAGAAATTTATGTGATCAAGTTTTATTAAAATTTTAAATCATACCTTACATTCAATTATATTGATTTGCAAAAATTTTGAGTTGTTAACTCTCTACCTTTCTCCATGAAATCTTCACTTTAATTCATTTTATTCAGAAAAGTTATTATTATAGAATATGGATATATGATTTATTTAACTAAAAAATTCAATAATTCATCCTTTAAATCAAGTGATAAAATCAATGTTTGATTTAGAGACGATCATCTTAATTGCAGCTTAAGGCTTAGCTTGTATAAATGCTATTAAGTCAATAAATTTCAAGCTATGTTGCAATACATGTAAAACACCTAAAAATCACTTATATTTTTGATATAATATAAATGTCAATGTTTTAATTACAATATTCTTAGTGGAATACCTAAAATCATAAACTCTTAGGAAGGAAACATCTTGCTAAAAGATGGAACAAATGAAGAAACAAACAACTCCATTTATTGGAGAGCCAAAATGCTCTATGGAAAATATATGGGGAGATTTGAAATCCTCTTTTGGTAATCAAGAATATTATCTATAAGGTTCCCCTTAAAACCATTTTAGACACCATTTTAAAATAATAAATATGTATTTATGAAATGAAAATCAATAGAAAAACCTAATTAATCCTACACTTACCTTATCCTCAATTTTACCTATAAACCTTTTTCTCATAACTCACTTCCCTTTTCCCATTTATTCACGGTGCTAATGTGACCCCACTTGACCCATCCCATCCTCTTGCAAGAGAGGTACCCAAACATGGATTGGGGGGAAAAAAATAAAAGTCAACATAGGCAATAAATTTAAGGGGTTTGTTCAATGTTTAAAAAAAAAACTGCACCTTAAATGTTAATTCTTTCCCTCCCTTTTTGACTTTTCCCGTCATTGGGAATCCCCATGTACTTGGCTGAGGTCACACCCCACCTATCCTCCACCTCACCTCTCTCTCCCCATATTGGATGCATATTTTGGTGAAAAGTTGGAAAAGATTTTGAAATATTCAATGCAAGGGTTTTTCTTTTATTCAAACTTATTAATATTATTTCCCATGCTCATGCATTTACCAAGGTGGGGGAGGGGGGGTGGGGGGGGGAGTGAATGATTACATTGGGCTATGAAATGTAGGTTTGGAATAGAGTAAAAAGGCATTGGGAACCACCCCTTTTCCTTGGGTAAAGTATGTGGCAATTGGAAAGTTACAAGGGAAGGGGTGGGGAGTAGGGTGTTAAGGGTTAGGTATTAGGATTAGTTAGTTAGTTTGTAGGTTAGTATAAAGGTTAAATAGTTTTAGTTAGTAGTTCAGAGTATTTGGTTATAAAATAATAAAGTTAGTATATGTAAATATAGGTTGTGATAAGAGAAAGAGATTATATTTAAAGAGTTTTTTTTAATAGGATTATTTAGGTGTTAGACTCATTTTCTTATGTTAGATTATTAGGTAAGTCGTTTTATCTAGGAAAGCATATTATGTTATTTAGGTAAATAATATTATTGTATTTGATATTTTATAATGTTTCATTATATTTTCTTTATTTTGATTTGTTAAGATCATAATCAAAAGGAAATAAAGAGGTCTTGGGTAGGTGACTCGCTAGTGCAATAGGAAGGTGTCGTAGAGATAAAATGAATGTTGAAAGTAATTAAATATTGAATAATAATGATTTAATTAGTTAAATCAAAATATTAATCTAAAAAAGATCAAGTATTAAAGTTCCAAATCACTCCCTAAGAGGTGCATAATTAGATCTTTTGGAGATAACAATGGGAAAGTAAACTCTTGGCAAGGGGGGGTGTGAATCAGCACTTCAAAACTTTAACTATTAAACATTTACCACACATCCATCTCATAATTTATCATGTAAACTAAAATATCTAATTACACATGTACATCCATAGCATGAAACAAATAACATATGACACAAAAAAAATGTTACCCAGAAAGCCTCCAATGAGAAGGTAAAACTGAGGTGGGGATGACAACCACAAATCTTCACTACTATAGCTATAAAGTGTAGCCAATTATGTTACAATGAGTTTGACCATAAACTATGATCTACCCTATGAGGGATCTACCTTGCTAAAGGCTTACGAACATTGTTAGGTCTCACCTTGTTAGAGGATTTCAACTTACAATAAAGCAAGCACTTGGTTAAGAGATTTACAAAATTCTGTTAAGACTACATTGTTAGGAGATTTTCTTTGTATAACCTATTATATGATTTAGCACCATGATCCTTTAGTTACAACTCTATTACTAGATGTCAGATATTTTCTTTACTAACAAACCCTTGATCCTTCTAATCAGATATGTCTCCTCTATTCTATCTCTTATTTCCTCTATTCTCTCTAACTAATTCTACAATTCAAATCATTGTCACAACCTCTATAGCCACCATGAATTCTCTCTCTCCACTTAGTATTTGTCTCCTTCCATGCATGCAAACTCTTTAGGGTTTGCCTTGTTAAATTAACATAGGTGGAATGGGTTAGGTAAGAATCAATGCTTGTGGTTGATCCATATTACCACTTAATTCATACCTTAATTTGATTGGTTGCATGTACTTCATAGGGATTCACAATATACCTCAATAGTTATCTTCTAGAATCATAAAATAATCATTATGTTAGCCAAAAAATAGTTTACATATAAGTTTGTGCCATTACAAACAACTATACCAAAAATTGTTCACTTGGCATCTGAAGGCTTTGATGCTTGACCATCACTACATTCTCAATATTGTAACTTAGCTTTTGAATGGTTTGACATACACTATTTACTTGGCTCCTGAATCACTCGGCATGTATAGACTACTCAGCACATGAGTGAGTCGACACATACAATCTTCTTAGCACATATTGGTACCTTGGTATATTGCTCAACATTTATTGTCTGGCATCTTATGCCCAGCATGCTTTGATCACTTGGCTTGCATTGATTGCTTGTCTTTCTCTAATCACTTGATGTGCACTATGATACTAATAGAAAATAACTAAGTGTTTTGTTATTGCCTTGTCAAAACCAATCTAAGATTAATGATTTCCCCCATCAAAATCAATGGAAAAAACACTTTGTCATGCATATACAATCCTTATTATGAGCATAACTCAAAAAATATATATATACATTACTCAGCTCTCATACAAAATTTCAAAATTTGCAAAATTGCAAAACTTATGACTAACTAGCATACCTTATTTATCCATTACTCCCCCTAAGTAAATGTTTATTTTCTGTATCTAAATATGGTACTTCTATTGAGTAGATTTGTTGTCCCCTATTTTTGTATTATTACTATCTAAATTTGATACTCCTATTGTGTAGATTTGTTGTCCCTTGTTTCTAAATTATTACCCCCCTTACTCAAAATTATGTTATTCTCATTTCTCATTTCCCCTTTATTACTTATTTTCCCCTTTTTTGACACTTATGTCTTGTGTGGTACACTGATAGTGTTTTTATCCAAAAATGATTTACAAATTTCCATGATAATTTTCAATGCTACATCCCAATTTTTGCATGCTACCTCTAGAGATTGATATTGAATATCTAGCTAGGAAGCAAGCTCAACTAAGACATCATGAGTGGAAAGTTGGTTATCTTTCTTCATCAATATCTTAACATAGGCTAGTACCTTATGCAACACTTCCATGTGTAGGGTCAACATGGATTGGATACTTATTGAGGTAGCTCTAATAGTGGCATCATGTCCTTGTAGCTTGGAAAGCCTACCTTGAGTGGATAGTGACCTCTGAAAATGAGACTTACTTTGACCATGAGATAGTTGTAAGGTATTACCTATAACTAGTAGATCTCCTTGAAATTGTTCAATAGCCCTCTGAACTTCTTATGTGAATAGATTTACATCACATAACTTGGTGTAGAGAGAGAAAATATTCTCTAACACCTTCTTCACACTCTCCACTTTGGTTTCTATATCAACCTATCTAAGTGAAATAGCACTAGATGTCTTTTCAAGTACCTTTGAACAAAATTTAATTTTAGACCATTCAAAGAGTTTAAAGTTAGAATCCAGTTCTACATCCTTGAACTTATCAACCATATCAACAATTTGGTCAATGATAGGTGGGCTTCATGTGTCTTAGGAAGGCTAAAAGCATCAAGAAATATATTTTTGATGTCATGCAAAACTTGCTTTTTCTTTTTCTCCCTTCTCAAAAACTCTTGCCTCTTCTTTCATTGTAGAGCTTCATGTAGAATGCTCATCTACTCTATAGTGATTGTATTTAAATAAAACTTTGGAAAATTAATCATCTCATCTAAATTGACATCCTCATATTATGTGTCATTTGTGCTCCTTGCTATACAATCACTTGGACTTGGTATTTGCAAAGGTGTAACATGTGTGCTCAGCCTCTAAAGAGCTTGACTACTAGGAGGAGTAACAAAAATGGGTAGGTTAACTAGAGTCTATATGGAAATTTTTTCTTCTAGTGTAGTAGTCATCTTCAACTCTTTAGTTTTATCATCTTTATTCTCTTCCTATTATGATTTACCTTGAGTTTGTGAAATAGGTGTAGGACTTTCTTCTTGACCTATCTGAACTCCAGTTCCATCTTTCTTAATAGTTAATATACTTGGCATACCTAAACTAGTTAGGCTAGGACATGATGTATCTATCTATTGTGCCTCTACCTCATTTATCTAAAATGAAACTATAGGCATTGTAGATTGTGTCTCAATTGTAAAAACTATCTATTCTAGATTTTCACTTTGATATGTTTGTAGATCTTATTTTTCTTTCTCCTTACCTTTTTTGGATTGAGGGGGAACATTAGATATGTGTTTTGGTTTCTCCCCTACTGATGCAACTTTTGCATTATAGATCTCATCAACTATCACCAATATGGAATTTGAGCATAGTTGAGTTTTTGTGGTGGAATTATCAGCAACATCCTTTATTTTTATTATGTCTTGTTGACTCACTTGGTCTATATGTGGAGGACTAATACTCAACACTTATTCATCTTAAACATCATGTTGCTCATCTTCAGCTATGGACTTCTTTGTTGATGTCTCCTTAGTTGCTTCCACTTTACCATCCTTGACTTGGACATCTTTTGCAGTAGTTGTTACCTCTTGTTCACCTTTCTCAGTGTCCTTTTTCTTTTCATCTACTTTATTTCTATGGCCTTGGTAGATAAATCATAAATGTATTTGAAAAGAAATGTTCTTTGAGTTAGCACTTCTTCTATAGTATTCCTCAAAATCTTGAAATCTCTATCTTTGGGGGAAAATCTCCCGTTGTATTTGTTCATGGATTTTTCCATCACCTGCTTGTCTAAAGTAGGAATAACTTGGGATAATTGAGCCTCTCTTATTTTCTTCTTAGTGGTCAAACCATATTACCACCTTTTCTCAACTCGGTCATATAAAATTTTAGGTAAAAAGTTGACAATCTCTAGTGGAATAGATTTAAATGTAGCCATCATCCCATATATGCCTTCTTCAACCTTATTTTTATCTACACTCCCTAACTTATCAAAATAAAAATGTGTGAACCCTAAAAAATCTACATTTGTACTAATATTTTCACACAAATTGTCTATGTCAGAAGAGGGATTGTGCCTTACCACCTTGTATTGACTCAAGTCATCTGACTCAATCTTCTCATCACCTGAATCTAGTTGAGGCACTGAATTCTTCTTCAATCTTTTGTATGTCTTCTTAGTAGGCTAGCTCGACTCTGCTATGGAAATAGTCCTCTTTCCCTTAGGCTTCTCAACTTATTTTTCTTATGTGGTGGTTTCCCTTATGCTAGACCTAGTAGTAGGTACTACTGGCTTCTTTTGTGGTTGAATCACAAGCTTCTTTTTAGGTTTCTCCACTTCTAGCTCCTTTACCTTTCTCTTCTTCTTAGCTAGTTGAGGTGCTTCCTCTACTTCTTCTTCCTCGACACCTTCTTCTTCTCCTTGATCTACTCCCATGCCTTGAGTTAATATCAATGGGGCTTGGCCTTGTTCTTACTCTTCCTCTTCTTCTTCTTCTTCTTCATCTCCTTCACCAAACCTCTCCTTTAGCTTTTTCACCAATTTTCTCTTCTTTCTATGAACTCTAGCTATCTTTAGGTCTATTGTGATCCTTGATTTGGATTCCTCATAATTACCAAATGAAGTGGCACTCTTCTCAATATCTTCTACCAGTAAAGTTGAAATAGTTGTTGAGGCCTCATCTACTTTGATCTCATATGGCAAGGTTTTAAGCCATCAGACTCTTGGTATAGCTTCTTGCATATATGTATAGTCTGCATCCACTGGGAAACAAACATTATCATAATGTTTTTCCACTAAGGATATAGGGTTCCTCAACCCTTTTTTTTCATGGATTTCTTAAAATCCTCAAAGTAGCTAGTCATCATTGACATAAAGTTATCTCCTAGCTATTCTATGAATTCTAAAATGTGTTGTACAATTGGCCTATTGGTCTTCCAAGAAACTATGCCAAAGGTGGAGAAGGTATTTTGCACATAAAATAATATGAAAATAAGTAAAGAACCAAATTTACATGATGCTCATTTTGCTTTCCTGATGGCCTCCAATTTTTTAATAGTTTTTGTAGTTACAACTTGGAAAAGTCATAGGAATAGTCCCTCTTTACTATCTTGTAAACCAAATCAACAACCATACATGATACACTATATAGCCAACTAGACTAAAAGAACTTGTGAGAAATCACTCTTACTACAAAGGCAATTAGGGGAACTAAGATTGTGTCAATAGACATCCCTCTTTTGTTCCATACTGAACTTGTATTATTTTCAATAGTTTCCTTTGCATGCTCTTAGGTCAATCAAGGGTAGGGTACCCTAATACTTAGTTTATGATCCTCTTAGTGAGCTTAATTGGTCCACCTTCCAACCAAGTATAGTTATATTGTATGCAGCTTAGAAAATTTCTAATACATTTGATCTTAAACACTTGAGGAAAATCTAGTGTACAGTTTAACCCTTTTTGTTCAACGATTTTATATTCTTCCCTCAAGGATCCATTATCATATAGTTTTTTGTAGGCATCTCTTTATTCCATGTCACCTACTTCTCCAATATTTCTCATACAACAACATCTAACATCTTGTATCATCAATACTTTTGGTGGTATCATTAATAACGCACTAGATAGGTCTCCTTTATATGCTATCTCAGGAATAGCTCAGAAAGGGGGCTGCCTACCTTCATTACTTATCAATTGAAAATTGAAAACTTCCTTCCCCTCTTTCCTAAAATTTTTAGAAGAGCTAAATTCCATTTCAAATACCTAGGATTTGCAAAAATTCAAACAACATGACTTGAAAACAACTAAATACCTTTCGAATTTGATGATTGATGATGAGTAGCAGCTAAATCTAGTTCAAAGACACTTGAATCTTCTTTTTTAATTCACTTTTGTGTTCTTCATGTTCTCTATAAACTCTGGTAAGTGAAAATTAGTCAAACATTGACTATATAAGCCTTCATATTCGGTAATAAATGCTTAGTGCTTATACAATTGTAAGCTCAACTATCATAGGACTTTCAACACACTCGATCAACATTATGAGCTTGGTACTTACCACCATGTCTCCATAACTCAGCTATAACCTCTATTCATTTTATTTCTCAACAACAACAATAATTTCTTCCATGCTTGGCAACATCATAGAAAATAACAAAACTATAGATTCCATCTAGGTTCTAATCACTTCATTGCATCTTAATTCATGCATGTATTGTCTTTTCATATCTTAGATTCTTCAAACTAATGCATAATATAATTTTTAAAATATTAGTACCACACATACTTCTTGATTGCCTAGTTGGGGATCATGTGATTACCTGATCTATTGGATGAAGTGACATCATTTGAGCTTGATGTGATAAAATCTTCCTTCTTCATCCATGTCTTGTTCATCTACACCTTTACCTACTCAACATTGACCTTTTCTTTTCCTTTTATGGTTTCATTACTTGGTGCTAGTGACCTAGTTGGATAGTTTCTACTGACATGACTAGTCTTGAGACAACTAAATCATGCAATCTCACTTAGCCATCTATTGTAGTTTCCTCTAAAATGTGTTCTACTACAATTCTTAGGAACATTTCCATATTCTTGACAATAGTGACAACTGTACCTTGTCTTTTAATCCCAATCATAGGGTTTTCTATTTTGTTGTACCTTTTTCTGCTTATTTGATGTCCACTTGGCATTAGACCTACATTCATATGTTTTGTGTCCATACTTCTAAAAATTGTGGTAGTATTCTTCAAATATTTGAGTGCTCATGGTCTTGATCTTGCATTCATGCAACTAAAGTCCTTATTTGTTGCACTTATGATACTAACCCTTGAATTTTTGCTTAGGGTTTTAATTTGTATTATTTCTCCTACAAACATTTGTTGTATGACCTAGATTTCCACAATTATGACAAGTGGGTTTGTAGTTCTTACCATTGATGTTCCTTTGCTCACCACTTTTAGATGATTCACCTTCCTCAGTAATAGTGTATCCTAATCCAACAATATCATCATTAGGTCTTGGAGATTTCATTAGTTTCTCAAAGTATTAATGGCTTCACTAGGTTTGTTGAATCTTTCAATTTTTATTCCTTAGTTAATAATTCTATAACTTCAGGGTTGTGATATCAATGTCATTTCCATTCAATTCATGGTTTGAAATCATTAATTGATTCATTGTATCCAATTACATGTTAGCAATCTTTTGTACATATAATGTCATCTTTTCTAGTTTGTTGATCAGTGTCATTGTGTCATCTTCAATCCTGACTTTTTCTTCCTTAGCTTTATTTTTTCTATCTGGTCACCTTACATAGCAATACTGATTGGAATTCTTGTTCTAGCTTAATATTTTTGACATCTTCAGTTAGGGCATTATTATTTTCCATCAGATTTGCAAGTGCTCCATCAAACTCACTTGATTTTCCATTCTCAAACAATCCAATAGTGTCTTCTTCTTTGTAATGAGTGTCATTTTACTAAATATCCATTTCCTTTATTCTTTGAAATGAACACTATAGTTCATCTCTTGTCTCCTACAATTGGTGTAGGGCAAGTTGTACTTCAATCTTCTAGTTCTTAATAGTCTTTCCCAACTTATAGACTTCCATCTTCAAGATCTTACCTCCAAAGCTATAAGACTTTCCTTTCTAAAGAAAAAAGCTCTGATACCAATTTTTGGAAATAAAAATGGGAAAGTAAACTCTAAGAGGTGGGGTGGGGGTGAATAAACACTTCAAAACTTTAACCATAAAACATTCAGTACACATCCATCTCATTATTTATCATGTAAACTAAAATAGCTAACTACAGATGTTCATCCATAGCATGGAAAAAATAACACATGACACAATAAATTTGTTACCCAAAAACCCTCCAATGAGAAGGCAAAACTAGGGTGGGGATGACACTCACAAATCTTCACTACTCTAGTTTTAAAGTGTAGCTAATTATGGTTACAGAGTTTAACCATAAACTATGATCTACCCTATGAGGGGTCTGCCCTATTAAAGGCTTACAAAGATGGTTAGGTCTCACCATGTTAGAGTATTTCAACTTACAATAAAGAAACCACTCGGTTAAGAGATTTAAAAAATTTTATTAATACTACTCTATTAGGATATATTCTCTATATCACCTATTAGAATGATTCAGCACCATGATCCTTTAGTTACCAATCTATTGCTAGATGTTAGATCTTCTCTTTACTAATAAATCCTTGATCCTTCTAATCAAATATGTCTCCTCTATTCTATCTCTACTTTCCTCTACTCTCTCTAACTAATTCTTCAATTTAGATCCCTATCACAACCTCCATTGCCACCATGAATGCTCTCTATGCACTTAACATTCATCTCCTTCTATGCATGCAAACTATTTAGGGTTTTCGTTGTTAAATAAACATAGGTGAAATTGGTTAGGTAAGAATCAATGACTATGGTTGATCCATATTGCTACTTAAATTATTTCATATGGACTCACAATATACCTCCATACTTATCTTCTAGAATTGTAAAACAATCATTATGTCAGCCCAAAAATGGTTTACATAGAAGTTTGTGTCATTACAAACAACTATGCCAAAAAGTGTTCACTCAATATCTAAAGGCTCTGATGCTCAACCATCACTACATTCTCAATGTTGTAACTTGACTTCTAAATGGCTTGGCATACACTATATACTTGTTTCTTGAATCACTCAACATATATAGAGTACTCAGTGTACGAGTGACTTGGCACATACAATCTACTCAACACATATTGGTGCTTGGTACTGAGTAGGTATATTGTTTGGCATGTATTATCTAGCAACTTATGCTTGATATTCTTTGATCACTCAGCTTGCACTAATTTTTCAACTTTCTTTGATCACTCGGCATGCACTATAATACTAATAGAAAATGACTAAGTATTTTGTCACTGCCTTGTGAAAACTAATATGAGATTTAAAAGATCACTTAAGGAAATTTTTCAACATAATTAAATGAGCTTTTGGAGTCATATCAAACCTAATGTGTCTTATGTAATTAGTCTAACATGTTAATTCAATTTTAAGGAACTATGGAACCCTAATGCTTCCTTGAATATATGATGTCACAC
The DNA here is from genome assembly GCA_028749045.1 of Cupressus sempervirens. Classification (NCBI taxonomy): domain Eukaryota; kingdom Viridiplantae; phylum Streptophyta; class Pinopsida; order Cupressales; family Cupressaceae; genus Cupressus; species Cupressus sempervirens. Next base: position 163,572,598 of record CM053790.1, on the reverse strand, counting down.
TTTAACTAGAGTTTTATCAAACCAAATTGTGTAACTCGAATTAGATGTTCCTACAAAACCAAAACCTAAGGTTCTATCATAGTGTAGTAGGGTTGAGATGTTGACTTTGCATCATCATGAATTACAACTAAAACTCACTTCTATCCCATTTAAACTTTTTCTAACATATTCAATTTAGTATGTGTTAATCATTATATTATTTAACTTTTAAAAAAAGTTGTTCGTGTTTTTTTCCCTGATATTTTGGGCATGGCATTATAAAACATATCCAAATTTCAATAATCACTAAGATTCTTATATTATAATTATCTATCTATATCTAATTCACTCTCTTTGTACCCCTTAATCTTTAAACTTATCACTAGTCCATTTCATTCTCATTGTTTCTCACTATCTTAATTTCTCCTCTCTCCCCATGCTCTAGACATATCTCACTTACCATATTCTCTCTATTGCCCATCTCTTCTTTAAATACTTCATGAAAATTCTTGTTCTTGACCCTTAAATAAAGCATAGTATTGTTAGTTAGTGCAAAACACTTACTCATCTACTATGTAGTGTTGGTAGGTCATCACTATGACCAAGACACTATATAGGCCAAGTTATGCAAAGAAGAAGTGAATAATATTAGCATATGTCAAGGTAGTTATATTTTGAGTGCACACAAGAACATTGAGAAATTCATAGTGGTTGATCATTTTAGTGGTTACTGAGTCATTCGAGAGGCAACATGTGCCAAACAATATAGAAGGAAGATTAAGTAATGGCTGAGTCAGGTTTATGCTAAAGTACAACATAAAAGAACAAGCAGAGCCAAGTGATAGAAGTTATATGAGTTGATTAACAAAAAATTTTGTATTTGTGTTTGGAATAGAGAAAACTCAATATATGTAAACATTTTGCTGAGTTGGAAGTGTGTTTCTACGATTAAGGAGTCAATCATGGAGGTAATTAAACTTATAATTGTAGATCATTAATCCCTATGTTATGTGATCAACCAATCAAAAAAATGGAAAGGTCAAGAAAAAAAAAAATCGAAATTGTTTATCAAGATCTAGAAGCTTCATCAGATGCCTATTTAAAAAGGTTTTAAGACCTAATTTTGTGTTCTTAAATTTTTAAGAGAGAGGATTGTGTAGTTGAAGGTAGATCAGAGATTCAAAGACTAAGGAGACCAAACAGTAGGGAGGACATATTACATATCTATCATAGTGAGGTGATTACAGTTTGGAAAGAAAAGATTTATCATCAACAATTAAGTTCAAACTAAAGGATCACGGTAGTGATTGCATTATAACCAATGTATCAAGTGAATTTCTTAATAAAGTGGTCCTAATAGGTTTACGTAAGTCTCTTAACAAAGAATTCACTTAATTATGCAGTTTGAAAAGGTAGACTTAACAATCTTGTAAGATCTTAATAGGGAAGACCCTTCATAAGGTAGATCATCAAAAGTGATCAAACTTTGTACTAGGTACACTTTATTGCTATAGCAATGAAGATTTTCTATGTGTCATCCCCACCACATTTTTACCTTCACCTTGGAGGGTTTTTGCATTACCAAATATTGTATCATGTGTTGATCCATTTCTTATATGTGTTATTCATGTTATTAGATGCTAGATCTGATAGTATATTTTGATATTAATGTTGGATGGTAAAGGTTAAGGTTGAGATGTGTGGTGAATTATGTTTGAATTTGATTCGTATTTAAAGTAGTAAAAGTTTTATATATCCTGATTCACTTCCTTATCTCAACATTATACTTTTCCTATTATATTACAAACCATTGGTATAGGAGCTTAGTTCTCTAATAAAGAAGTATAACCACCTTAGAATCAAAGATCTTGGAGATGAAAGCCTACAAACTAGGAAATGTGATTTACAATCAAAAGCTTGATTTACAGCTTGAATTTGAGCAAGTCAAAGCTGCAAAGGAAAAACTGAAGAAATCCTTGAAGAGAAGGAAGGAAATGGCAATCGAAAAAAAGGTCACACAATACAAGGAAGAAAACATTGAGGAATTCTATGATGAAGGAAGATCTATTGAAATAGATGCAAAAATAGTAGATCTATTGGAGAAGAACAAATATTGAATGAAGAAATAAGAGCATTGAAAAGGAGAACAGGAAATGTAATATGCAAGTCTTTGTGAATTTAATGAACAAAAGAAAAAGTATGAAGAAGACAAGGTAATGGCTGATCAAGATAGGAGGCAAATGGCTATAAGCCTTGATGAGAGAATTAATGATATACAAAGGCTAACTTATAATTGATTTGATATGGCCAATCAATAGTCCATATCATGATATTGGTAGGAAGGTGAAAGAGATTGTGAATTTGAGATCTAAGAACAATCAAGTGAAAGTTGAAAAGGAAATCATCGAAAGAATGAAGAGGCCATGAGAAAACTCGATGAACAACTAAGAGCATAGAGAAGACCATGTAACACTACTGGAATAGGCTATATTGAGTGCATATAATCTACCAAGTAAGGAGAGTCATCAAAGCATGGAGAATAAAGGAATACAAAACCAAAGAATAAGAAGCCTACATGTTATCACTGTGGAAAACCAGGTTATACAAAAAAAAATTGGAGGAGAAAAATTGCTAAGTCAAATCCTAAGCCTAAAATAAACGATAATTGTTTTGATTGCAATAATCCTGGACATCAAGCACATGAGTATAGATCAAAGAATAGCAAGAAACAAGATACATCTAGATTAGAAGATTATTGTTACACTTGTCAGAATTATGGTCACAAGGCACAAGATTGCAAATCTAATGCAAAATATAGTTGGACACTTAAATATCAAGGTAATGTAACTAGGAAAAGCAATAGTATAAATTGGGATTATAATACTTGGTTCAATTATTAGTTATGTGGAAAGTATGGACACATTGCAAAAAATTGTGCAAGGATACATTGTAGAAGATCAGGGAATTGGAGAAATTTTGGTCTAGAATGTTTTGACTATTAGAATGTTAGTCACTTAATAACATACTATATAAACTGAGCACCAATATTCAATAGTGAATAAGAAAATGAAATGACAAAGTACGATACTAAAGAAGTGGGAATCCAAATGAATCAAACCTAGAAAAATAAAATTGAAGGAGAAAGTAGTTCAAAAGGTGAGCTTGTGGTTACCTATCCAATGGATTTGGTGATTCCCCCACCTCAAACTAAATAAAGAGGTATGTATGGAATTATATTTCAAATTTCTAAATCTTACATTAGTTCCTAATATTGAAAGTGTAAAAGTCCAAATTATCATATTTTAGATGTATAAGGATAGATTTGAAGTGTGAACCTAGTAATGTGTATTGATGGCAAGTTGCTAAGTTAATAATTGTTGAGTATTTTCATTGGAGGATAAAAGTGTTAAGTGGTCGAGTGAGAATGCTAATTTGATTGAGTTATAGTAGTAGCTAAGTTCAAGGAGTGTGAAGTCTCTTGTTTGATTTTTTTAGAGAAGGGTGAGACAATTCTTGTTCACCCACTATGTGTATGAAACATTTATGAGGCCCTTAAAATAAATTTTTCAATCCTTATAATGAATTTTGATGATCATTTTTAATATCTTGCATTCAATATTTCAAGAGCAAAAAACTTAGAGCAAATTCAAAGTGAATTTGAGTGATTTGTGTGGAGATCTTTTAGTGTGTCGTCAATAGTTGGGAGTGATCTAGAGGTTGTGTTGACACCAAGTAAAGTAGAGTTCAAATTTGGAACCCTAAAAATAGAAATTGCATCAAGTTTAACTATTGAGAAGAGAAAAGAGTCAAAGGTTAGTGATGTGCAATTGATTCGTAATGAAGTTGTTAAATCACTTAAGTTTAAGGCATACCTAGAAATTGCAATGAAAGGATATGTGTATTGTGCCTTGTCTACTATCCCACCAAGTTCTATCATGATTCATGACGTTTGGTCATCCTATATGTGTAAGATTGGTGAAATAGGTTATTTCATATTGTGCATTGATGGGAAGCTAAAAGAGAAGCAGAAGCATATTGCCCAAGCTAGACTCACTAGTGCCCTAGATTTCTTGAAGGTTTTAAAATTTGAGTGGATAAAGATCATTGTGAACTGAATTCATGAGACAAATTTGTGGGCTAGAGAGTGGACTAGTGGAGATCACAAAACAGATTATTCACTGAGAAACTAGTTATCCTATGACAAATAAAGTTAAGACCATTTAATGTCAAAGAAAATATGCAATTAAGGAAAACACAATAGCAGTGTGGAACCAATATGGAATGGAAATTTACACCATCAAGGATGCCAAGACAAAAAAAATTGTAAGGGTTATAGATCACAAGTTTTATCAATCAAGACATCCAGCTAGCATCCCCTGTGTTGTAGTTGATGTCACTTGGAAAATTGTGAAGAAAGGCCATTCTTACGACCTTGCCAACCTATAATTGCAATAGTTTGATGAAAAATTGAAAAACATCAGGAAGGCCAACAATATAATGTGTAACTTTAGTTCTTTGTTAGTTTGCATATTCTTTTATGTGCAAAATTATTTCCTACTAAAGACAATATTACATGGAGTAAGAAGAAGTCAATTACCCAATAAATTAATGAGTCTATTAGTTAGTTGAGAGATAACTTTGAATCTACTTTGGATGGTTATTTTGAAGAATTCAAATAGAAAATGAAGAATGGGTCAAGGATCTCAAAGTCATTAGTTGACAAGTATTATGGCAATATTGTTTTCTAGTAGATATGAACATGACCTACATCCAAGTTACCATACCTAGAATTACATGGCTCAATCTACTAGGTTATGAAATCAATATCAATGAAGTAGTTGCAAAAATCAAAACTTTTCTTGATGAACCCATAGACAAGGATGTCGAGCCATTCAGAACATATGAAATTGTTAAGATGAAAATCATGATGGAGATTGAAGTCCCTAAGCTGGACAAGAAAAAAAGGAATAGTAAAGAGCTTGGAGAGAGTTCTAGGTAAAAGTGTTGAGCAAGAAGCACCACTACAAATAACATAAGGAAAGGGTGAAGACCTAGCTAGGGATGATGAAAAAGAAGAAGGAAATGAAGAAGAAGGTTAGGAAAGAGAAGAAACAAAAAGGAAAGGAAAAGCAATTATTGTGGACGATCTATAGACTAGTAAAGACAAGAAGAAAGAGTCAAAGCCTACCCTTGATACTCTAAGAATAACCAAAGAGAGAACAAGAGAAACTACAATTTAAGTTGCTAAGCCACAAAAGAATGTAGTGAAAGTTAGTAGATCAATGCAAGAAAAGAGTTCAACAAAGATAAAAGGAACATCAAATGAGGCCAAGCTGAGTAAACCTATAAAGAAGCCAAGGAGAAGGCTTATAGCAACAAGGAAGATGATAAATAAGAGAGAACATAATCAAAGGACACCAATCAATTCAATATGGTTGTGTACATGAAACCCTAGACAACATATTATGTATGTAAAAACATTAGGGGGAGTGTAATAATGTCTAGGTTCATTTCATAAAGTTTGATAAATTAAGTAAAGAGGATAAGAATAAATTAGAAGAAGCATTTTTTTTATAAGGAAAATAGTTTTAAAGGGTCCTTGAAACCCTGTACATAAGAAAGAAAGATAATAGTTAAAAGCCCAAACCAACAAAAGGAAAATGAATAAAAAGTCCAGCAAAAAAAACCTTCAACAAAGGGACAACCAGAGAGACGAAATGCTAACTATAACAATAAAAAGAAAACATTAACCCATTTTCAGAAGGAGGTTGGCAGCCTCATTTTCCAACAAGTCCAATTTCCTAGTAGCATCTTTGATCTCAATAGTTTCATTATTACCCTCCAAGGATTTCTTCTTCTTCCTAGCTCTAGTCTTTTTTCCAAGTGCTTCAATGTTCTCTACACTAGCACCACCTTCCTCTGCAATAACCAACACCTTTTTTACTCTCGAAGCCTCTAACCTACTTATAAAATCCTTGAGGTTCTTTTTGGATGCCTTCATAATCTAATAGCTTTGATTATCCATGTCCCCCAGAGTAGACTAAATGCCTTAAACTTTTTTGTTAAGGTTCATTAGCTTTTCTTCCAGCTCATAGAAGGTAGCCAAATCCACAAACCAGTTGGAGTCAATGTTCTCCTCTTCCCCTATAGCCTTCTTACTATTACCCTTTAGCATACACATTCTTTAATTTAACCCATTAAAATTATAATACATCCATTTAATGGATCTAAAGTTGTCCATCGTACTATGTTTGTATCATTGAGGACATCCATGTTATCTTCTTTACTAAAATCACTCATACCGATCATTGTTCAATCAATGAGCTTCTAAAATTAATTTCCCCTATATGTCTTCATGAATTTTTTGATTAATTTTTTCTCTGGCTATACCCAGCCACATACTCTCCATATTCATATTTTTCCAGGTGGTAACCCTCCTTTAGAAGGGGCTATGAAAGTGTCTACCTAGTCTTTTATTGCATTATCCATGTTAGAAGATCAATTGGAAGCATGAATTCTGATGATATTCCTATGGGGGAGTACTATAGATATGTTACTATGATGATATGTTACATTCATGACTAAGTTTGTCATTGATGTCAACATAGAAGTTTTATGTGGTATCTAATAGAAGAACAATGAAAAGATCAAGTTGATACAAATGACTAGTTGAGTATTTCAACTATCTGAGGTTATGGGAGATAGTTCTGAGTATCTAATATATGCAATTAACATCAAAAAAAGAAAGGATAAGTCTAGAAGAAGTTATGTAAGTTTTGGTGATGTCTGTTCTAAGATAGATTTTACAAAGGCATGTTCTAATAAACTTGTTATATCTCTTAGTAGAGTTGATATTTTGAGAATCAAGGTTGAGGACATGAAGAAGACATGTCAATGATGATGTGGCTAAGTTCACTCATCATAATATTGTGTGTATAGAAAGCTATTCAAGTTACAAGGTGAAAGATTTATGTTATTGCTAAGTGTAACGTGTTCTTAATGTGGTCCTATTAAAATTAATTGAGAATTTCTAACAACCAACTTAGGGAATTGTTTTAAGCACTTGGTATAAAGGAAGGAAATTTTCCTTTATCATATAGCATGGAATGATATGATTTTATGATTGATGATAAGTAGTAGAAAGAGCATAATGCAAAGTTGAGCAGAGTAGTGGAGAAATGAAGGAAACTTCATTGCTAAGGTTTTGTTGAGTGATCTGAGGTTTGGTATTTGGATTCAAGGTTCATGACCTAGTCTACAAGGTTTGATAGTAATTGGTTTGGTTGACAGAGCAAAGGAAAGAGGAAGATAATAGTAAATTACTTATTTGAGTAGTGAGCTATTCTTATAGTTAATTACATGTTTGGGCAGTGGGCTTATCTTGCATACATTGTACTACAACTCCTAATAGGGTTTGAATCTACTAACAGGGATTCAAAGTCTTCTAACAAGGACTAAATTGTGTAATATACTCCTAACAAGGTCCATCCTCTAAAAAGGAATATTTATATTATAACATCATCTTTGGGCATCATTTCCACTAGGGTTTTCCTAGTCAACATATCTAGTGTAATTATCTATGTACATTTTATTATGGTTTTTGTTTACTTTGGTTGAATAGTTAAGTCTATTGAAAGAAGATAAATGTTTTAATTATCAAATAACTGATTCACACCCCCCCCCTCCCTCTTAGTTATCTTGGTGGACTATTGTTTCTAACAATCCATTGGTTTAATAGGGTTATCATTCCCTTGTTGACCCTCCATACCTATCTCTTTGGTTAGGCTTTCCTCCCTACCCCCATCATTTCTACCTTCCTCGTCCTGGTAGGGCCTCTTAGCCTTATGTTTAGAGCCCTTCCTCTTATCAACAATTTTAGCCTCCAAATCCCTATCCATTTCCTCTCCTTCCTCATCCCAATCCTTAGAGGAAGACACCCTCCTTTTCTTTGTGGGCTACTTAGATTTGTCAATTTTCCTTTGCTTTTTAACAAAGCCCTTCTTCCCTATATTCTCCACCTCCTCAATATTAGTGTCCATTTCCTCTTTACTTTCATTGTATTTTTTTCTGACTCACCAAGGTTTCTTGAGCTATGTTTTCCTAGTGGAGCTTTGGAAACCCCTTTTTACAAATAGGCTCTATGAGCTTTCCTCTTGGCATTTTTCCTTTTGTTCTTAATGGGCTCTAAATCCACATTAGAATGAAAATCATCATTTCCCTCTATCTCTAAAGAATCCTCCAATGTTAGATATCATGGAAAACTTCAAATACCCACTATTAGATCTAGGAAATATAATACCCAATGATATCTATGGTAGATTAAATGAGAAAAGAAAGTATGCATTAATGATAGAAAGACAAATTAGAGAGGGTACACTTGTCCAAGTGATGCCTAAATTAAACAAGAAAAAAATTCAAAATCCATGAAAAAGCTCAATAACACATTTGTTGAGGAGGACTTTCCTAATTTTGAAGAACAAAGTGGAACATGTTTTTGAGAGAAAAGTAATATGGAAAAATATTTATGGACTATTTCCTAATGATGAACAAAAATGTGATGAAGAAAAGGATGAGAAGGAACATGTGTAGTTAGACAAAACAAAAAACATTTATGAAGATATAGAAAATCTTGTTGATACAATTCATAATATGGTACAATAGAGTGAAGGAAAAATTGAAATAGTTGTAATTAATTATGAACCTAGCATTATCCTAGACAAAAATGTGCTAAGTGAATAAAATTTCACATCTGAGCCTAAAAGGAAAAGTGAAGATCTTGTACACACCAAATCAGTACAAATGTCATCTCATGAGAAATTGATGGACCCTAATCTTGTTGTCATAGAAGTAAAAGGTTACCCCAAAATTTGTATATAGGAGTCCACACAATAGGTAGAATCTACACCTATCACCTCCACTATTCTAGTTTCCACAATTACTCAATATCAAGGACAAGGAGATGTAAGTGATAGATAGGCCAAGCAATAGAATGTGTTGAAAAATGAAGATAAAATGAATAAGTACCAAAATAGAAGAATGATGCCAATGAGGACAATGTCAATGAGAACATTGAAGAGGAAAAGAATCTAAAGAGCCAAAATCATCAAGTCAATCAATCCACTATAGGTGGAAGATCAAGTGCCTCACGACCTCAAATTGAGGGACCAAAGCATGTTGTGCAACCAAGTACCACAAGTAAACTTGCTACTAATTTTGAAAAGGAAAAGGAAAATGCACCTGAATAGAATGTGATTTTTGTCTAAGAGAAAACAATAAATTTAGAGCATACTCGAATAGAAAAGACACAAAGATCAAGCATAGATGTACAAATTAAAGGTCTACAAATGACAATGCCAAGCTTTAGAACCCCTAACTACAAAGGGAAGAGGAGAAAGATGAAGTCTCCACAATGTATCAAAGGTAAACCTATCACATTGGATGAAGAGATTGTGATTCCTAATGTGGATCCAACAAATTTGTGCATTGAGAATATGAGGGAAGTAAGTGACTTTTTGGATAGAAAGGCTAAGGCAAAGATGAGAAAATCTCATCAACATAGGCAAGTATGACATGAAGTCAAAGAAATATGTCTTGTTTCTTTTGTTGTTGGTAACCTAGATAAGAAGACCCCTATTATTGCTCAGTTGGTAAAGATTTCTGAGAGGGTTATAGATCTAGACATTGATACTCAAGAAAAAATGATTCTATGGTCAGAGAGGAAATTTGAGAATTAAGTGATGGAGAAATTTGTAATACAAATTTAATTAAAATAGATTGAACTTTCAACTCTTGGAAATAATTATGAAAAGATAGTGAAAAATATAAATATATTATTTATGAAACTATGCCATGTCCCATAATTTAAAAAAGGAATAAGAGATTAGATGGATAATATTGATGTTGATTTGAAGTAGAGTGGGGACACATTGACCTTGGATGCAACTTTAGGTTCAGTTCATTTTTCTAAGTTAAGATTTTTGGAAGGAAAACAATTTGAGTTGACACAAGAAGAGTGCAATATAAGAGAAGACTTGACAATAATTCAATCTTTGTTGACACCTTATTTGAAGGTAATACAAAGAAATTTGAAGAAATCCAAGGATTTAACTCAAAGTAATCATAATTTATCTATTGGAGATAATATGGTAGACTAATTAGCTCCCAGGTTGGAGATTGAATGTCAAGTTCTTCAAAAACTCAAGACAAATTGGGATGATATAGTGTCTATTGAGACAAATTGGCATTACCCATTTTTGGAAAAGTTTGGTATAGTTTCTAATCCCCAACTAAATGTTACCATGAGGGAACTATGATAGTTACAAGGGGTAAACAATGTACATAGATCAGAGATCACCAGAAGGGAAATTTTATAGACCAAGGAGGATAAAATTGTATATAGCTATCAAGAGAAGGTATGAAGCACACCCATAGGGGGAGTCACATTTTTTAATTTTTGGTTGAATTTATGCTCTGAACATTTTGATAATGATAAGTTTTTTTTCCACTAATGCCAAAAGGGGAGAATTTTAACCCTAAAGGAAATCATAGTATTATTAGTTAGTACAAAACACTTAGTCATTTACTAGGCAATATTGGTCGGTCATCACTATAATCGACCCATTATATAGGCCAAGCTATGAAAAGAATAAGTGAATAAGAGCATTGTGTGTTGAGTTAGTTATAGTTTTTGGGTGCTCACAAGTGTCATTGAGCAATGCATAGTTGTCAAGCATTTCAATAGTTACTGAGTTGATTCGGGAGGCAACATGCATCGAACAATTTAGAAGAAAGATTTAGTTATGGTCAAGTCAAGTTCATACTAAGGGACAACATAAAAGAACAAGAAGATCCAAGTTCTAGAAGCTATATGAGCCAAGTAACCTAATTGTTTGTATTTGTGTTTGGAAAGGTCAATCCCTATGTTATGTTATGTGATCAACCAATCAGAAAATGGAAAGGTCAAGCAAAAAAAATTATGAATCCTAATTTTTGATCAAGATCAAGAAGCTTCATCAAATGGCTATTTAAGAAGGGTTTAAGAACTAATTTTGTGTTGTTACAGCGGTAAGAGAGAGGGTTGCACAGTTGAAGGTGGATAAAAGGTTGAAGAACTAAGGTGAGCAGAGAGGAGATATTACATATCTATCATGGTGAGGTGATTATAGTTTGGGAAGAGAACATTTTTCATAAAAAATCAAGTGCAAACTAAAGGACCATCGTACTAATTAAATTCCAACCAATGTATCAGCTGAATCTCTTAATAGAGTGGCCCTAACAAGCCTATGTAAATCTCTTAACAAAGTGCTCACTTAATTATGCAGTTTAAATCCTTTAATCAAGATAGACTTAATAGTCTTGTAATCTCTTAATAGGGTATACCCCTCATAGGGTAGATAATTAGAAGTGATCAAACTTTGTAGCTCTAACAAGCACACTTCAGTGTTACAAGAGTGAAGATTTATGGGTCTCATCCCCACCATAGCTTTACCTTCACCTTGGAGGTGTTTTGCATTAAAAAATATTGTGTAATGTGTTGATCAATTTATTATATATTTAATTCATGTTATGAGGTGCTAGATATGATATTACATGTTGATATATGATTTTGCAAGGTAAAGGCTAACGTTGATATGTGTGGTGAATTAAGTTTGAATGTTATTCGTGTTTAAAGATGTAAAAAATTTATAGATCTTGATTCACCCCTCTCCCCCTCTGCATCTCACTTTCCCTATGAGATTTCCAATAATCTCTTCTCTATCTTGCATCTTTCTCTCCCTTTCTTCAACTCTCTTTCTCCTTCTCTCTCTATGCATTTCAATCTACTTTTACCCTATGTCCACATACATCTCCTCTATTTTTTCCTATCTCTATTTTGTGTATACCTCTCCCTCCCTTTCTCTTTCTCTCTCACCCTTCCATCCCCCCCTCTCCACTTATCTCTTCTTCACCCTTTCTCTATGTTCCTATCTCCATCTCCCTTCATTATGTCTTTAAACATATATCTACCTCCCTATATAGAGTAAGGTATAAGAAAGGTAAAATCCCTATTGAAAATTTTACTTATACATAAATTTTATATTTTATTTATATAACTTGGTGATAAAATCCAAGGGCAAGATAAGAGAAATGACATTCAATATGTATAGGTATTTTGTGGAACTAAAATGCAAGCATGGGCATTATTTTCTAACTTAAAATCAACAAAACATGTGTGTGTTATGTTTAATTAGTATAACATGTTTTTATCTTATAAAAACACATTTTTTTTATGAATGCTAAAAACACAAGCACATTTTTATTCAAAAATATTTATTTATAATTGATGCAAGAGCATCTTGGGTGTAAGAGAAATCTTAAATCACCCAAACATATTTCCTTTATGCTTCTTGAATAAGTGTTATCCTAGTGCAAAGTTCTTGTTTGTGCAGGCTTGCTACTTAGAAAGTCAGTCATACAAGCTTAGAATGTCCTAATTTCAAATGTTGAGGTTCATCTTGGATATATCAGCCTACTAGTTGAGGTTCACTACCAAATCATTAATATTTCTGAAGTTATTATGGATTTTTGGTGTGGAATTTTAATACAAATACTTCATTTTATTTTTGAAGGCCTTAGAGGCTCCATATGGGATCTGAAATGAGCCTAACTAGAGCTAACACAAGCTAATCCATGTATATTAGAAGCAAAGGATTTTGGAATGGGGTCATAATAGCCAATCGACTTAATGGTTCACAACTTATGGTCATCTAAAGTTGGGCCACCCAAAAATTCCATAATAAATGTCATAATTAAAATGATCTAATTCTATATGTAATTGTGATGCAAGAGAATCTCAGGTGTAAGAGCAATCTTGCATCACCCAAAAATATTTTCATTTTAGTATTTTCTATTTTAATAAGGACTAGTAGACAAGGTGGTTACTATTTATAGGAACTTGCTATTTTTAATAATTTTTTCATATGAGCTCGAAATGTTCTCATTTTCTACATGAAGGTTTATTTTGGAATTATAAGCCTACCATAAAAATCTCATTGCTTTAGCTTAAGTATCAAAGAAGTTATTACAAATTTTTGATGAAAAAATTTGCAAAAATATATTCAAGCTCACCATTAGAGGCCTTAGAGTGCCTCGATGATTTTTGAAAACTCGATGGAAGGGCTTTACCATAGTTTAGATCTTTTAGATCATGAGCTAGCATTTCCAAAAAGTGGTTATAATAGCCAATTGAAGCAATAGTTTGAGAGTTATGGCCTTCCTAAGTTAGCCTGCTAAAATTTCTAAAATAATTTGTCAAAGATGTATTTAGCCAAACCTATATGTATTGTTAGGGTCTATCAGACCTAGATATTAAGTTTTAGCATCTAGAACCTTCTCGGGTGGCATAAAATTGCCTATTTAAGAAAAGCCCAAACATTGTCTAAGATAGCGCTAGGTGATAGTTCGCAACTTGTTTTACAGATTATTGTAATGAAGGCACCCATGTGGCTTAGCATATTATACTTGTGAATTCTATAACACCACATTTACAGTGAAAATAAGAAGTCCATATTTTGTTCTCGCATTTGTGTTTGTTTCTTTGATTTTGTTATGAGTTTATGGTATTAAGGGGAGCACTCTTCATCAAGTGGTATCAGAGCTAGAGTTCTTGAGTGTGTGGACATATCATCGATTGTGAAGTAGTTCACACTAGGACCATGGTTTAGGCTAAACATGTAGATACATTGCAGATTTTGAGGTAGTTTGCACTAGGGTTTCAATGGAAGTGCAAAAATTCCTCCACGAAGAGAGTGTGGCAGAAGAGTTGTGGGCGTTGCATCTGAGGGTTTTTGAGCCATCCAAAGACAAATGCAAGCATTGGAAGAAAAAATCACATAGGAATAAATCTTCATGGAAGAAATGAAAGCGAGCATGAGGACAAAGTAGACAAAAATGTCAAAGTAGAGGCAGTTCTAAATGTAGAGGAAGAAAGGCTTTTTAAGGCCATCTCCAAGATTGGAAAATAACCTAAGTTTAAAGTTCCCACATTTTTGGGAAATCTTAACCTATAGGAGTTCATTGATTGGATCAATGAACTAGAGGAGTATTTTGAGTATGAAGATATTGATGATCGTGAAAGGGTTAGGTCTACAAAGGTGAAATTGAAGGGACATGCAAAGATCTGGTAGTAGTAGGTTCAGTTGGAGTGAAATAGAAAGGGAAATGAAAAAATCACCAGATGGGATCAAATGATAGCTAAACTAAAGTGACAGCTCATTCTAGTAGATTATGAGCTTGATCTGTTGAAGAAATTGCAAGGGTTGAAGCAAGCAGGAAAATTTGTTCAAGAGTATATTGAAGAGTTCTACCAAGTTCTCATTAGAACTGAGCATGTAGAAGTTGATAAGGAGAAAGTTGTATGTTATCTTAATGGGTTACAACCAAGCATTTAGGATGAGATGAGTCTTTTTCAAGTGACCAGTATTAAGGAGGCATACTAGTTTTCCCTGAGGGTTGAGGAGAAACTAAGCAAGAAGTTTGATGACAAGAATAGTAGAAGAGGTCACAATGGAAGATCTAGTGAATGATCTTATAGAGGTCATAATGATGATCAAAAGAGCAAGGATGAGGCTAGAAGTAGAAATTTAAAACTAGAGGGGAAAAAATTCAAATTTTTTCCATGATCAAAACAAGAAAGATTAGAGAGGAAGAGGCAAAGGAAGAGGATCTAGCAAAGGAGGCTTCTATGGGAAATTTTTTCATAGCATAGAAGTAGGGCACAGAGAATTTGAATGTATCCAGCACCAATGAAGGATATATCAAAGAACAAAAGGCTAGGCCAGAGTTGTACATGTTGATGGAGATGCCAGATCATTGCATTCTGAAGAAGCTAAAAAAGGAGAAGTCATTGTTAACAGAAGAGTCTTATTGAGTGGTGAGAATGATCCTGACCAAAGAAGGAGCTTATTTCACACAAGGTGTAGATGTGAAGATAAGTGTTGTGATGTAATCATTTATGGTGGAAGTACTGACAATATCATGTTAGAAATGATGTTCAACAAGTTGAAGTTGAAGAGGCAGAAACACTCACATCCATATCATATTGCTTTGGTGTAAGATGACCACATGGTCATGGTTAATGAGCAGTGCTCAGTGAAGTTCAATATTGGAAGCTACTAGGATGAGGTACTTTGTGATACCATACCTATGGACATATGTCATATATTTTTGGGTAGGTCGTGGAAGTTTTATAGGCATGCTATACACGATTGGTGAGAAAATACCTACACTCTAACCAAGGATGGGTTAAAACATAAGTCGAAGTCATTGAAGGAGAAAGAAGATAAGGTATGTAGTGCTGCTAGAAAATTGTTTTGTTGATGGAAAAGAGTTTCTCAAAGGTTTGAAGTGTGAGCATATGTGTTTTTGTATAATTCCAAAAGATAGTAAAGAAGAAATAGAGGATGTGCCTATAGAAGTTGCAAATATGTTGGGAGAGTTTTCTGATATTGTATCAAATAATGTACCTAATGGATTACCCCCAATGAGGAAGACTAGTCACCAAATGGATTTGGTTCTCAGAGCCAGTTTTCCAAACAAGGCAGCACATAGAATGACACCAACAGAAAGTGAAGAGTTGAGTAGACAAGCTCATGAGTTGTTGCAGAAGAGGTTGATTTGAGAGAGTTTGAGTCCATGTGTTTTAATAGTAGTATTAGCACTAAAGAAGAATGGAGAATGGACGATGTGCAAAAATTCTCATGCTATCAACTAGATCATAGTCAAGTACAGATTTCCATTGCCAAGGATGGATGATATTATGGACTATTTGAGTGGAGTTGAGTATTTCACAAAGATAGATCTAAAGAGTGGGTACCATCAGATATGTATTAGAGAAGGTGTTGAGTGGAAAACTACTTTCAAGACCAAAGAAGGATTGTATGAGTGGTTAGTGATGTCTTTTGAGCTAACCAATGCACTGAGCACTTTCATGTGGATCATGAATGAGGTGCTGAAGGAGTTTCTAGGTAAGTTTGTCATTATTTACCTAGATAATATATTGATCTTTAGTAAGACATTGGAGGAGAATTTGGTTCATATTTGCAAGGTGTTTGATAAGTTGAGTGAAGAAAAATTATTGATAAACCTGAAGAAGTACAATTTTCTAAAGGAGTTGGTGTACCTAGAATTTGTAGTCTTAGCAGAAGGTCTAAAAATGGACCCAAAGAAAGTGAAGGTTATCCTTGAATGTCCTACTCCAAGGATTGCAATAGAGGTAAGATATTTTCATGGATTGGCTAGTTTTTATAGAAATTTCATAAGAGGTTTTAGCAGTATTTGTGGACCCTTGATTGAAACAATGAGAGGGGATAGGAAGGAATTTAAGTGGACTATAGGAGTAGATAAAAGTTTTAATCTGTTGAAATAGAAAGTTACTAAGAAGCCTGTTTCAGCACTTCTTGATTTTAACAAGGTGTTGAGATTATGCTTCTAGATTTGATTGTGTATGTTTTCTTTAGCATCAACGTTTCAGATCACACTCTGTGATCCATCATCAGGATGAGAGAAGGATGTGAGAAGTATCATGCTTAGATTTGAAACATAGTTCCCTCCCATGAAGGGTATTAATTAACAATATCATATTTCCACAATCCATAACTGATGAGATTATGCTTCTAGATTTGATTGCATTTTTTTTTTAGCATCAACGTTTCGGATCACACTCTGTGATCAACCATCAGGATGAAAGAAGGATGTGAGAAGTATCAAGTAGATTGTGATGCTAGTGGTACTACAATAGGAGTTATTTTGAGCCAAGAAAGTAGACCTATTGCATATTTTAGTGAGAAGTTGAATGATGCAAAAAGAAAATATTCCATTTATGATCAATAATTTTATGTTATAGTTCAAGCATTGAAATAGTGGAGACATTATCTTCATCCTAAGGAGTTTTCTTTTTATACTGATAATCAAGCTTTGCAATATTTGAATAGTTAAGGAAAATTGAACCAAAGGCATTTAAAGTGGGTTGATTTTTTACAGAGTTATACATTTGTTTTGAAACATAGGAGTGGGAAGTCTAACAAAGTTGCAAATGCTCTTAGTAGAAGACAACTTTTGCTGAAAGAAATGTAGATAGAGGTGGCTTTGTTCAAGAAACTCAGTACTTTGTATCTAGATGATCCTAATTCTACATGAAGTTTTATTTTGGAATTATAAGCCTACCATAAAAATCTCATTGCTCCCTCTTAAGTATCAGAGAAGTTATTATGGATTTTCGGTAGAAAAATTTGGAGAAATATCTTCAGGCTCACTGTTTGAGGACCTAAGATTACCTGAATGAGGTCCAAAAACTTGAAAAAGTACACTAGCATGGTTCCAAGCCTGTAGATTACTAGCATGGTTCCAAGCCTATAGATTACAAGTTGGTATTTTTGAAAAGTGGTTATAATAGCCAATCAGAACAATAGTTCAAGAGTTGTGGCCTTCTGAAGTTGAACTACTAAAAATTTTAAAAATTTGTCAAAAATGTATTTGGCCATCTCTATATGTATTGTTAGGGTCTGTCGGCCCTAGATATTAAGTTTGAGCATCTAGAACCTTCTCGGGTGGCATAAAATTACCTATTTAAGAAAGGCCTGAACATTGTCTAGGATAGCTTTGGGTGATAGTTCACAACTTGTCTTGCAGATTATTGTAATGAAGGCACCCATGTGGGCTAGCATATTGTACTTGTGAATTCTGCAATACTGCATTTGTGGTGCAAATAAGAAGTCCATATTTTGTTCTTACATTTTCTTTCTTTCTTTGTTTCTGTTATGAGTTTATGTTATTAAGGGGAGCACCCTTCATCAAATTTTAGGGTTCGTTGGCCTCAAGGGTTAGGCTTTGATGTCTAGAACCTTCCTAGATGGTGTAAAATCTCCTATATAAGGAAGTCCTATAGGTTGTCTAGGACAATTTTGGGTGATAGTTTATAGCTCTATCTTGCATATTATTATAAGGAAGGTTCCCATGTGGGTTTGCATATTGTAATTCTAAATTCTATAATTCTTCACCTATGGAGATAATAAGAAGCCCATATTTTTTTCTCATTATTTTTTGTTGTTTCTCTATATCTATTATGTCTTTGTGATACTAAGGGGAGCACCCTTCATCAATAATGGGTTGATGTTTTTAGCCCTAACATATATGTTGTATTTGAAAGAGTAGAAAACACATAATAAAAAATTTATTTTTAGATTTTTTTAGACTTGTGGTAGGTATTGTGTGCATACACATACCCTTGTGAAGTTAGTAGATGGCATTGCTATTGATTTAATTGTAAGGAAGCTAAGGTGCACGAAATCACTTCCTACACTAATCTTTGAGGGGACGATTATGCAAATTCAACTAACTATTGTAGAGATCTCAAGAAATACATAATAACATAATAAAAATAACAATGAACGCATAACACAATGAAAACCATGGGGAAACCCTTCTAGGAGAAAACCCCACCCTCCAAAACCCACATAATGTATTCTAGATTCTCAAATCTAGAAGATTAAAATAGACTTCCAATGCAAGTTCTTACAGGAGCGCATCACCACAACTCAAACTCAGACTTAGACTTGGAGAGACTCCTTTAGTCTTGCAAACTAAATTCAATGATTCCAACACCTCCCCAAGCCCTCTTTTTATAGTGATTTTCCACTTGGAAACCATTTGTGGTTTTACAAAACCATGGGACAAAACCATGGGCAAAACAACCATGCCACAGGTTATCCACTTGTAATTTGTAACTCCAAGAATACCATTTTCGTCCATAATTTTTTCCTCTAGTTTAGACTACCATAAAAGTCATATAATGAGTTGTTTACACTCTAAAAATATCTCTTTTACATTATTCTAGAGACTAGACACATTTTTAACAACTCATACACCTTTTTGCAACTCATAAACATGAGAAAAACTACCACAAAGAAATTGTAGGATTTTCTTAAAAAAATTGAGAGTTTCACAAAAAAAGCTTGCAAGGTTGAGACACAATTCTGAACATTCTCCCACTTGTTGAACACCTTGCAAGAGTCAGAGGATTGACAATGTCATGGACTTAATTGCTAGGGGCTGAGAGGCCCATAGTGATGGAGACACAACCAAAGACCAAAATGAACACATGAGAAAAGGGAAATATTATTATCAATGAAAAATGCCCTATGGGCTTACAACAGTATGATTCTGGAGAAAGAAATCCTCCACATAGTACCTTCTCTCTAACTCCACTAGAGCTACCTTTATAATGCCAAAAATGTTCTTAAATAAGCCCCAAATGGTTTAGTTTTAGGAATGCATTGTAGAATATGCCAGTTGGCATCCATCGCTAAAACAGAAGGTTCCAAAAATCACGTTAGAAGTCCAACTTCTAGGAGGCATAACTTTTGAATCGTAACTTCGATTGACGAGCTATTTACATTTTTGGAAAGCTTTCAAAGTGCTCTATAGCACTATGGACCATCTTCACTTGTCCCCCATTTTTGGCCCTGTACGAGGCCATTTAGGGCCCCATATCTGACTTTGAAGCGCTCTTAAGAGGTCTCCAAGAAAATTAAAACTATAGTAACTTTCTAACTGTAAAGCCTTTTGACCTGATTCTTTTTCTAGAGTGTTTTAAATTACAATTATAATCATCCCTCTAAATTACACCCTCTAACTCATCATAATTTTGGCTCAATTACAAAATAACTCATTTTCTACATTTACACGTGTCCCAAGGTGCTTAAAAACTAATAAAACTCTAACCTAGAAAACTAATAGTGGAATTGTGAGAGTTGGAACCTTTATTTGACCCAAATTGGTATCCATAAATGAAAACACATTAAACAAAAACTATCTCTAAGCATATTTTTTGGTGATATAGGATTGCCCTTACACCACTGGATGCTCTTGCATCAAACACCCAGGGTAGATTGAAAAGTGACCCTGTCACTTTATGGTAGAGGAAAACCCAAATGGGTAACCTCCGCTATTGATATCCAAGTTGAGTCCTCTATTGATCATCCTTTCTACTTCACCAGGTACTCTTCATACTGCCTATTTCTAGTACTCCTACCCACATGACTATCCAGAATCTCTTCTACCTCCTCCTTCTTAGAAGTAGGAATTGGACATGGCTCCAGCATCAACCCCTCACCTGTACATCAACATGATATTCTATTAAGTCTACAATGTTGAAGATAGGAGAAATGTGAATCCCATCTGGAAACTCCACCTCATATGCATTTCTTGAGTCATGCTTCTTCAGAATTTTATAGGGGCCAAATTTCTTCATCTTCAGCTTATTGTAAGTACCTATAGGAAACCATTCCTTTCATAAGTGTACCATAACTAGATCCCCTACTTGGAACTCCTTATGTCTCCTCGTTTGACCTACCCTAGCTTTACATTGTTGATTCATCTTGGTGATGTGTGCATGGACCTCCTCATGTAGGCTCTTGAGATGTTCAACAAATTCTTCTACCTCGACACTTGCCCTCTCTCCTTGGTCCATTTTCCTTAATTCTAGTGTAGTCCTTGGGCTACTTCCATACACAATTTGGAATGGTGATCTAACAGTACTCCTATTTATAGAATTATTGTAAGAAAATTTTTCTTGTGGCAGAATCAAATCCCATCCCTTAGGCTTATCTCCCACTAAACACCTCAACAAATTTCCCAAACTTCTATTTACCACTTCTATCTATCCATCATACTATGGATGATGTGTAGAAATGAAACTCAATTCTATCCTCAGCTTCTTCCATAAAGTCCTCCAGAAATACTCCACAAATTTAGTATCTCTATCAAAAACAATACTCTTTGGGAGACCATGTAGTCACACCACCTCTCTGAAAAAAAAATCTACAATATGTACAACATCATGAGTCTTGTGGCATGGAATGAAATGTGCCATCTTGGAGAACCTATGAACCACCACAAATATTGATTCATTACCCCTTTGTGTCGTTGGCAATCCAAGAACAAAATCCATAATTATGTCCTCCCATGGCTTCAATGGAACAAGCAATGGCTGATAGAGTCCAGTATTGTAACTAAATCCCTTGGTTGCTTGACACACTTAACAACTCTGTACAAACTTCTTCACATCTTGTGACATTTAAGGCCAAAAATAATGTTCTCTAAGAATGGAAATGGTCTTATCTTGACCAAAGTTTCTTGCCATTCCCCCACTATGTTTCTCTTTGATCAAGTTTTCCCTCATGAAACTCCTTGGAATGCATAATTGACTTCCCTTAAATAGCATACCATCCTGAATCAAATAATATAGCCACCTAGTTCTATCTATAGTAATAGGTCCTTTACAAGCCTTCCATGGTTTAGCAAAATTAGTATCCTCTGGGTACAGATTCTTGAGTTCCTCAAACCCAACCACTTCAACCTACATTATTGTAAGCAAAAACTATCTCCTACTCAATGCATCTGCAACCCTATTAGACCTTCAACTTCTATGTTTCAACACAAATGTATAGCTCTACATGTACTCTACCACTTCATATGTCTCTAGTTCAATTTACCTTGGCTATTTAGGTACTATAATGCCTGGTGATTAGTATACAAGACAAATTTTTTTGGCAATAAATAATGCATCCATTTCTTTAAGGCTTAAATGATTGCATAGAACTCTTAATCATAAATAGAATACTTCTTCTTTGCATCATTCAACTTTTCACTAAAATATGCAATAGGCTTACCTTCTTGGCTCAATACGACCCTAATAGCACTACCACTAGCATCATAATCTACCTGGAACACTTTACTAAAATTAGGAAGTGCCAACACTGGTTGTTCTATCACCTTTTTCTTCAACAATTCAAAACTCCTTTTAGTTGTTGTAGTTCACTTCAACTCTTTCCTATCCCCCCTTATTGTTTCAGTCAGGGGTGCACATATGCCACTGAAATTCTTAATGAACTTTCTATAAAAACTAACCAGACCATGAAATGATCTCACCTCAGTAGAAAACCTTGGAGTAGGCCATTCCAAGATGGATTTTACCTTATTTGGATCCATTTTGAGACCCTCAGATGATACAACAAACCCAAAGTAGACTAACTACTTTTTTGCAAAGCTACACTTCTTCAAATTAATCCAAATTTTCTCTTCCCTCAACCTTTTAAGGGCTCTATGAATGTGCAATAAATGTTCATCCAAAGTCTTGCTGAAAATTAAAATATCATCCAAATAAACAATAACAAATTTTTCCAAGAATTTCTTTAGTACCTCATTCATAAGCCGCATGAAGGTGCTTGGTGCATTGATCAGTCCAAAAGGAATGACTAACCAATCATATAGACCCTCCTTGGTCTTGAATGCAGTCTTCCACTCATCTTCCTCTCATATTTGTATTTGGTGATAGCCACTCTTGAGATCTATCTTTGTGATGTACTAAGCCCCACTCAAGCAGTCTGTAAGATTGTCCATTCTTAGCAAAGGGAATCAATACTTGATCATTATTTTGTTTATAGCTCAAGAGTTTGTGCACATTCTCCACTCTCTATCCTTCTTTGGTGCCAGTACTATAGGTACTACACATGGACTTAGGCTCTCTTGAATCAACCCCTTCCTCGATAGCTCTTGAACTTGTTAGGCAAACTAGCTCCAAGGTTTAAATCTATCTGATGATTTATTTGCATTACTAGTGGCAACCCTTCTAGAACATTATCAGAGATGACATCTCCATACTCACTTAATAAGCCTAAAACTTCAAGTGGAATTTCACTACTACCTTCCTTATCTTTTCGAGGAATCAAAGCATAACACATACCCTAATGTTTCATACCATCCAAAAAAATTCTTCCATCAACAAGACATATCTTAGCACTACTGCATACCTTTTCACCTTCCTTTACCAAGGGCTTTAGTTTGTGACAAACTCCATCCTTTGTTAGAGAGTATGTATTTGCATGACCATCATGTACAGCATGCCTATCAAATTTTTGTAGTCTTCCAAATAATAAATGGCAGACATACATTGGAATAATGTCACAAAGAACTTCATCATGGTAACTCCCAATCTTGAACTTCACCAAACACTGTTCACTGACCAAGACCTTATGATCATCCTTCACCCAAGCAATCTGATAGGTTTGGGGATGTTTCTCCCTCTTGAGCTTTAGCTTAGTGACCATCTCCTCAGACACCAAGTTGTCAGTGCTGCCACCATCAACAATCACATCACAACACTTATCCTCGCACTTGCAGTTGGTACAAAAAAAACTCCTCCTTTGTCTAGGTTTAGTCTCACCACTTAGCAAGACCCTTTCATTTACGAGAACCTCTCCTCCTTTTGCATCCTCAAAATGTGATGATTTTGCATCCTCATCCGCATGAGCAACCCTTACTTGACCATCAACTCTCCTATCTGTCCTTCCTTGTCGTTCAGGGAATTCAAAGGCATGATGACCTTCTTCATTGCAATGAAAATAGGTACCATAGAAGCCTCCTCTTCCTAATCCTTTTCCATGTCCTCCACGTCTTCCTCTTTGATCTCTAAAGTTTTGATCATTAGAGTGGTTTAACCCCTCATTTCTCTAGTTTCTGCTAGTACCCACATCTTCATTTTTCTTTTGGGTCTCATTTCGGCCTCCAGATGACCTACTGTCACCCCTTCCTCCTTGACCACATCCTCTTTTCCTTCCTTCAAGCCTTTTATTTAGCTTCTCTTCAACTCATAGGGCAAACTGGTATGCCTCTTCAATGCTAGTCATTCTAACCAAACTTAACTCCTCATGAATGCTAGGTCGTAACCCACTGAGGTAATGTGAAACCTTCTCCTTTTTTTCTTCTACACACGCTACCCTAGTAAGAAGTCAGTAAAATTCCTCCATATATTCCTGGATAGATTTTCTTGCTTGTTTTAATCCTTGCATTTTCTTTAACAAATCAAGCTTGTAGTCAACAGGAATGAACTGCTTCTTTTGTTTGTCCACCATACAATCCCATCTTGTGATTTTCTCCTTTCCTCTTCTATTTCTTTCTAGTTGAATCTCTTGCCACTAGATTTTGTCATGGCCTTTCATTTTGGACTTCACAAAATTAACCCTATCTAGATCCCCAATATTCTCATACTCCAAATACTCCTCTAGTTCATTGATCCAGTCGATCACCTCATCTGGATTTAGATTTCCTAAAAATATATCCACATCAATTTTAGGTCTTTTTCCAAGCTTAGAAATGGCCCTAAAAAGCCTCTCCTCTACCTAATTTAGGACTTCCCCTTCATCTTCCCCTTCCTATCCAATATTTTCTTCTTCTTCATTTTCTTCCTCACTTTTGTTGCCTATAGCAACATTTTGTCCTCTATGGATCTCCTCCTACAATGTTTGAACTTGTCTTTGGAGGGCTCTAACCTCAGGAGTAACAAAAATGGCCCTTCCACCACATTCCCTTCATGGAGGCATCTTCTTCTCTCAAACCCATGACCACACAGTCCTAGTGCAAACTGCCTCACAGTTGGCACTCTGTTTACACACTCAAGAAAACCTGCTCTGATACCACTTGATGGAGACATGACCAAAGACCAAAATGAACACATAGGAAAAGGGAAATATTATTATCAATGAAAAATGCCCTATGGGCTTACAATAGTATGATTTTGGAGAAAGAAATCCTCCACATAGTACCTTCTCTCTAACTCCACTAGAGTTGCCTTTACAATGCCAGAAATGTTCTTAAATAAGCCCCAAATGGTTTAGGGTTAGGAATGCATCCAAGAATATGTCATTTGGCATCCACCACCAAAATAGAAGGTTCCAAAAATCATGTTAGAAGTTGGTGTAAAATTAAAAGAATCCAGAAATAGTACTCCAACTTCTGGGAGGCATAACTTTTGAATTGTAACTTTGATTGACAAACTGTTTACATTTCTGGAAAGCTCTTGAAGTGCTCTACAGCCCTATAGCCAAATTTTCTCGTCTCCCATTTTGCATCCTTGTATGAGGTTGTTTAGTGCCTCATATCTAACTTTGAAGCACTCTTAAGAGGTCTCTAGGAAAATTAAAATTGTAATAACTTTCTAACTGTAAAGCCTTTTGACCTAATTCTTTTTTTGGAGTGTTTTAAATTATAAGTACAATCATCCCTCCAAATTACACCCTCTAACTCATCATAATTTTGGCTCAATTACAAAATAACTCATGTCCTACATTTCCACGTATCCCAAGGTGCTTAAAAACTAATAAAACTCTAATGGAACTGTGAGAGTTGGAACCTTTATTTAACCCAAATGGTTATCCAGAAATAAAAACACATTAAACAGAAACTATCTCTAAGCATATTTTTGGGTGATACAGGATTGCCCTTACACTAATGGATGCTCCTGCATCACATAGACTCTAAACACCATATAAAATTCGCTATGCTCATAGGCTTAGTTAATGCATCAGAAACATTCACTAAAGTCTCCACCTTTTCTAGCTTTACATTGCTATCCTCAACCATATCTCTCACAAAATGATATTGTACATCAATGTGCTTGGTCCTGGCATGAAATGTTGAGTTCTTCACTAGGCAAATTGCACTTTGACTATCACTATGAATTGTCATTGTACCCTATTTAAACTCTATATATGAACACAGTCTCTTAAGATAAATGGCTTCCTTGCAGGCATGAGTAGCTAACATATACGCTACCTCTATAGTGGATAAAGTGATCATAGCTTGTTTCTTGCTCATCCAACTAATTACACTATCAAATAATGTAAACACATATGCATTGGTGGATCTTCTTCTATCAACATCGTCAGCCCATTCTGAATCCACATAGCTTTGAATATCCAAGGAATGCTCATATCCTATTCCATGAAAACATATAGAGTACTCTGAGGTACCCCACAAGTATTTGAAAACTCTTTTTACTGCATCCCAATGTGCTCTTCCTAGATTAGACATATAACAGGAAGGTACTCCCATTGCTTGGGTAATGTATGGTCTTGTACAAACCATAGCATACATAAAACTTCCAATAGCACTTTGATATGGTACTTGACTCATCTCTTCCATCTCCAATGGGGATGAAGGACACTATGAGCTAGAAATCTTTGTTCCCATAGTAACAAGAACACTCAATGATCTGGAATCTTGCATATTTAATCTTCTTAGAATATTACCAACATACTTACTCTAGCCTAGCCAAAGATTTCTATTTTGTCTATCTCTTATAATCTTCTTTCCCAAAATGTACCTTGCTGCACCAAGATCTTTCATTTCAAACTTTGCTGAGAGCTGATATTTCAATTCTGCAATCAAACCTTTTCCTTTACCAATAAACAATATTTCATCAACATATAAGACAATAACCAAGAAATAACCACCATAAAACTTTTAGTATATACAGTGATCAAACTTTTGGTACCACATCCTAGGACTTTGTTTTAAACTATACAAGGATTTCTTCAATTTACATACCAAATGACTTTTTCCTTTCACCACAAAGTGCTCTAGTTGTGTCATATAAATTTATTCCTCCAAATTTCCATGAAGGAAAGTTGTCTTCACATCCATCTACTCAACTTCTAGATCATAAGTTGTTGCAATACAAAGTTAAAATCAAATGGATGTCATTTTCGCTACAGGAGAAAAAATTTCACCATAATCAATTCTTGCAACTTGGGAGTAACCTTTTTCAACCAATTATGCTCTATACTTCTCAAAGCTTCCATTTGAACCCATCTTCCTTTTGAACACCCATTTACAACCAATAGGCTTCCATCCTTTAGGTAATGGTATAAGGTCTCATGTGTCATTCCTCTTAAGAGCTTCCATCTCTTCTTCCATGGCTATATTATAGGACTCTAAATCATTCATACCAAGTGCCTCTTCTATAGATTTCGGTTCATCAATATTAGCATTCAAATCAAATATACACCTCCAATCATCAGGAGAATATCCATACCTTTATGGTGCTTTCTTTTGTCTAATAGACCTTTGAACAATATCTAGTTCAGGTTTAGGTTCAGGTTCATGATCAAGTTCTTCCTCTTTCTTTGATGATTCAAAAATCAGAAAGCTCTCTTCAAAAACTTGTCCTTCTAAGGGCCTCAATTAAACTTTCTCAGGTGTAGCAAGAAGTTGAATCACATATTTCTTTTATTTTATCTATTCTAGATGTATTGTCATAGAAGAAGGCTTAGTTTCACTAAAAATAACACTTCCAAAGTAAAATACCTTTTTTGCAATAGGATCCCAAAGCTTGTATCCTTTCACACCATAACTATATCTAATGAAGATACATTTGATAGCTTTTTTGTCTAATTTTTTCTACTTCTCTATTGGCACATGAGCATCTACCTCACAACCAAAAACTCTCAGATATCTAAGTTAAGGCTTGTGGCCTGACCATGCTTCCATTGGTGTCTTATCAACAAGAGTTGATGCAGAAGACTGATTTATTAGGTAGTAGAAAGTGGCCATAGCTTCAGCCCAAAACTTGTGTTCTAGTCCAACTCCACTTAACATACTCCTAGCCTTCTCCATCAAGGTCCTGTTCATTCTTTCTGTAACTCCATGGAGAATGCAGAGTTGTATTCTCTCTTTTAATACCACAATCTTTACAAAATGTGTCAAAATCATTGGAGCAATATTCACCACCATTATCAATTCTCGAATGCTTTACCTTCTTTCCATTCTACAACTCAACCATTGCCTTAAATTCTTTGAAATGACTGAAAACTTCAGCTTTACTTCTAAGAAAATAAACCCATGTTCTTCTACAGAAATCATCAATAAAAGAAACATAATAAACTGATCTACCAATAGAAGGAAAATCAACTAGACCAAATAGATCCAAATGGATTAGATCCAAAATACATGAGGACTTATGAGAACTTGAGTAAAACTAAACATGTTTTTGTTTACCATAGCTACAAAGCTCACAAAAATCAAAATCAAGATTGAAGTCATTCAACCCATCAACAAGGTTTTTATTCTTTAAGGTTTGTAGACCTTTCTCACCTATGTGGTTGAGTCTCTGGTGCCATAACATAGTCTTCTCTGTAGGTAACTTTGATTTAGTATATAGAGCATGCTTGGGTACCCAAAAACCATAACCATTTGTTGAAAGAGAAACCCTCTCCTTCTCCAACAAAGTAGTCCTCTTCACAATCTTATTAGAAGTACTATTGCACTCAACCATGCATGCATCAAGCTAGTACAATGTACCCAATCTTCTTCCTCTTGCTATTACCATAGCACCTCTCACCATTTTCACTCCTACTTCAAAAAACTATACATGCACACCTACATCTATTAGTTTACTAACAGATAAAGAATTCCTCGCTAGTACTAGGATATGAAATACACCATCAAATCTTCTAATTCTACCATCAAAAAATTTCACACAAAAACTTTCATGACCAACAATATCAAGAATTGAGTTATCACCCAAATACACCTTATCACCATCAAACTTTTCATATTTACTAAACCAATTTCTATTAGGAATCATGTGAAAATATGCACCTAAGACTATCAACCATGCATTTTCACCTACATCAGTGGCCAAGGCTACGATTAAATCATCTCCATCTTCCTTCTTGAACTTAGAATCAGAATCTTGCTTCTTCTTCTTCTTCTTTTCCTCTTTGTAGTCCTTTCAGAAGTGTCCAGGTTTGCCACAATTTGAACATATCACCTTGGACTTACCACGAGATTTTGATCTCCCCTTATTCCTGGAATTAGAATAGCCATGCTACTTCTCATTCTGGCCTCCTTCCTTTGGTCTTCCTCGAACACTCAAAGCCTCTTTGGCATTTAGAGAGACCTTCCTTCTCATCTCTCCAAAAAGTAGAGAACCAACAATATCTTCCATCTTCAAGACAATTGAAGTGTTCCCTATGGCCATGACAAGGTTGTCCCATGAGTTTGGCAATGAACATAGTAATATTTGGCACCTTTTTCTTCATCCATCCACACCCCAACTGAGGTCAACTGAGTCACCAACATATTTAAAAATTTCAAGATGCCCAAAAATCTATCCACCTTCTTTCATTCTCAAGGAAAACAACTTCTTCCTCAAGAAAATCTTGTTCACAAGTGATTTCACTTGATAGATCTCACTTAGCTTCTTCCAAAGCTTCATCATGGTATTAATTAGTATAGAGTTTGCAAGACACAATCTAATGAGACTTTTAGCTTTTCTGTCTCTCACATCATACTTTGCGGCTGAAGTTGGATCTGTGGGCCTCAACTTCTTTTCATCGATTACATCCCATAGATCTCGATCAATCAATAGATCTTCCATCTTCAACTTCCACATTTCAAAGTTTGTGCTAGAAAACTTCTCTACATCAATCCTCCCTGATGTGCTTTCCATCTTTGTAATCCTGCAACATAGAAATAAAAACCTCTGCACAAGCTCCCACTCAAACCTTGTTTAGCTCAAAAACCCCTATACCCAACAAATAGAACAAAAAATAGCCAAGCTCTAATACCACTTGTAAGGAAGCTAAGGTGTGTTAAATTGCTTCCTACACTAATCTTTGAGGGGACAATTATGCAAATTCAACTAACTATTGCAGAGATCTCAAGAAATGCATAATAACATAATAAAAATAACAATGAACTCATAACACAATAATTACCATGGGGAAACCCTTTCGAATGAAAAACTCCACCCTCCAAAAGTTGCACAATGTATTCTCAAATCTAGAAGATTATAATACACTTGCAATGCAAGTTCTTATAGGAGTGAATCACCACAACTTGAACTTGAACTCAGACTTGGAGAGACTCCTTCTAGCACCAGTCTTGCAAACTAAACTTGATGATTTGGACACCTCCTCAAGCCCTCCTTGTATAGCAATTTTCCACTTGGAAACCACTTGTGGTTTTACGAAAGCATGGGCCAAAACTATGGAAAAAACAACCATGCCACATGTTACCCACTTGTAATTTGTAACTCCAAGAATACCATTTTCGTCCATAATTTTGTCCTCTAGTTTAGACCCCCACAAAGTCATATAATGAGTTGTTTACACTCTAAAAATAGCCCTTCTATATTTTTCTAGAGACTAGACACATTTTTAGCAACTCATACACCTTTTTCTAACCCATAAACATGTAGAAAACTACCACAAACAAATTCTAGAATTTTCTTAAAAAGTTCTAGAGTTTTTTGGGAAAAGCTTGCAAGATTGAGACACAATTCTCAACATTAACTATATGGTGGTAACAAAGATATTATTATAAATCATTTAATCTTTTATGTAATGATTATAAATGAATAATAATAATTTTCTAAAAGCATCTATTATAATTATCCTTAACACTCTATTGTATGAATTCCCATGTTTATAGACTATGTGACTAGAAGTATTTCAAGAGACCTTCCATCGGTGACTATATCATTTATTGCTTTTGAACTCATTTTGATTAGCTCCAAAATTATGGATACAATCTTAAGCAATACTAGCATTCATTCTTCAAGAGATGTAGAAGATAATAATGTAATTGATTGGTGAATTGGTCCCTAACATTTGAAAAAAAAATCTTCATCAAAATCAAAACTAAACATACACAATTTAATTATTTGATAAAACTCAAAAGATACAACATAAGAAAACTTATGATTATATAATGTAAGGAGATTATATATACACAATTGAAGAGTATCATGTAAACATGATGCAAACATGTTAACTAACTTGATAGATAATAGGAATTTCTTAACACAAAACTTAAATTGACATATCTACAACTCACACCAACCCTCATTCACTATGAGGATGATTCAATATTTACTAGTTATGTTCAAATATTTATTATTTTAACAATCCTTTTATGAAGAATTGAATTTTTTAAGACATGGATCTATTTCTACTTATTACAAATTTTATTTCCATCTTCAAATATTCTAATAGTTTCCCTACAATCAGCATATACTAAACCATCATGTGTACATGCAGTTGGGCCAATTTTAAGAATCTTACATGTCTTTCTTCAAATACCATAAAATGGAGGCATGTAATGAATTCTATGCATCCTTTTTCAACCTTTTCAAAAAATTCTTTGATAATGATTCAACACATCTATTGTATAAAAAATGATGTCTTCTCATTCTTTTTGTGAATATGGACTTTTAATTATACTTCAATGAAAAAAGACTATTCATATTTATTTCATACTATAAAATTGACAACCTTCTCTGTCTCATAGAAATGGGTCCCTTTTGCAAAGGGACATTTTTTTTATACCAAACAAGTATGCTACTTTTTGTTTAAGAATTTTCTCTAGAGATGCTCTCATATTCTCGAGCATTGCAATTGTGGATTAACATCTAATCTAACTCTAATAAAATAATTTAATTCTCAAGATGTAACAGAAGACTCGAATTACAATCCATCAAGAAGAAGATTTACACATTTATAAATGCAAGGAGCTTAACAACTCCATGAAATATAATAATTAATTTGAAAGCTGATTTAAATTATTTGACAACAAAGTAACAAATCAACATGTCCGTAATTGAAACTAATACTTTATTTACCGTACAGATAATTAATTAATTATTATCTTAACAAATTATTTTATTTAAATTTCTAACAATGATCACCCTTCACATTCCATATGACCCACATCAAATTAACAAATTAAAGCAAATCTACTATATCTTGACTTTCTCTCTTTAATTACTTTACTTGTTTGATACGTAACACATTAGCATATTAAAGCAAATCTACCATATCTTGACTTTCTCTCTTTAATTACATTACTTGCTTGGTCCTTAACATGGTATGAAAACAAAATAATTGATTAGCACTCTCATCACACTGAATTCTAACAATCCCTTTAAATGTTATGAATTCTAACAATCCCTTTAAATGTTATGTTTGACCTCTTAAACTAACATTTCTAACAATAATCACCTATAAATCAAAGTTAGAAAACAAATTTCCATTCACATTTCATTTGGCCCACATCAAATGAGCAATATTAAAGCAAACCCACTATAACTTGATTTGCTATCTCTTCAATTACTTTACTTGCTACTTAACATGGTATGGAAACAAAATGATTGAATATCACTATCACCACACAATGAATTCTAGCTTCATGGCCCACTCCCTATGGATACTTGACACCTTACATATTGCCTTTCCCTTGTCAACAAAGGCTTTCTTTTTATACAAGAAAAGGGAGAAGTGATGAGCACTCAAAAATTGCACCACCCAAAGTAGTCCTTAACATCTCTATAATTTTCTAGGTCAGCTTGATGACAACCCCACAATTTTAATGGCTAGAAATCCTTCCACACTGGATTGTCATTTTAATGGTTGGTTTTGGAACTTATTTTTCATCTTTAGAGCGTGTCTGGTGTGATGTGAACAAGCATGATTGATGCACGCAAAGTAATTTGGCTGTAAAATCAGTGGAAAAACCAGCACTTCAAAAGTCTTATTGAGCTCGATTTGACGTATGAAATCAGTAGATGTGGGACTTGCCAAAAACGGAAAATGGAAGACACATAAGTTATGTTGTCTACTCCAATTCAGTGGAAGACAAGATACAGCAAATAGTGTACCCACCAACTATGGTGGATCTGTCTCTCTAATCTATCAACACATTGCTTTTAACTCTACCGTATGCTCATAAATTTAGAGATGATAGATGGTTGATTCGATCTTTCTTGTTTTTATAAGAAAAAATATACTAGTTGTTACTATAGTTAATTTTGGGCATCAAGATTATTTTATCAATATTTCTTAGTTCTCTCTTATATGTGATTTTATTGCTTTTTCTGGCTTTTGGCTGGTGGTGATACACATTGTAGGATATATTATCGACTTAAGGGTGAAAATCTCAAAAATTGTTCGTAGTTCTACACAAATGACTCAATAGTCATTCAAAATTTGTCAATACTAATGCACAAATGTTCTACTGATCAATTGAAAAAACTCACTATTGACATACAAGTGAGTGGCTATTGGTACATAATATATTATGAATAAGATTTTAGTTTTCATCTTGTTTCGATTTCTTTAAAGCTAATAATTAAGAGCTCAAATGAACAAGGAGTGGTAGTAATTAGAACATAGATGGTTATTGGTACTCTTCCCCTATGACATAATTAATACTTATTATCATGGAAGTAACTAAATCTTTCCCTATGGTATAGTTAAAATTAATTATCATGGATGGTAACTGGTGCCCTTGTCAAAGAACTTTTTATCTATTTGTGAAGTTGAATGATTCTAAACTAATCATGTGATTTATGAAGTCCTATTGAGAACAAGCTTATGATATTGTAGGAGATGATATCATGGTTGTATCCTACATGACTCTCAATCACAAAGATTCCAACTTGAAACTCATGTTCCTAAATTAAATAGTGTAAAAATATTTTATATAAAGATTTATACTATTGTTTTGAAATAATATTATGATGTAATGAAAAGATCTTGAGATTATATGCATGCATGTATAATATAAATAGTGTAATATCACCTTAAAAATGTACTCAATATTCAAATTCTTATTGTATTATAACAAAGAATGAGTTAGATTACTATATATATTGAATTTTGAAGGCCAAACTTCAAACAATCAAGGTAATTTATTTTAGCTTATAGTTGTTGTATTACAAAAATTTATATTTATATTTTATTTCATAACACTAGTGTGTATCTAATTAATTTTAAATTGTATTTGTTATCAAATTTGTAATAGATTGTTACATTTGTAAGAGGAGATGTATTAATTTTATGTTTAGTAACATATAATCCTTATAAAGGGTGAACATGTTTTTATAATACATAGAATGTGATTCACACTATATTTTTGCAGGACTTATTTCTACTAGAAACTCATATTACATGACTTTGAATATTATTATGACAGTTATCTCATGTCTCTTTGCCAATATCAACCATCATTTTTTGTAGTGTTAGGCCTTGTAACTTATGTATAACTATTATAACCTATGTCATTGTCAAGGATCTTTGTCTTCAACTAGTAGGAGACACAAAAAACTTCTTATAGTTTTGGGATCATATGGGTTATGTGGTGGACCACTATAATTATCAATCATTTCTATAATATACATTAGAACATTGGTATTTTAGAAACAAGGTTATAAATTATTTCAATTAATTTTCCTAGAGCTCTATTTACAAGCTTTACCTATATCCATATGTTAGTTGTGATCATTATGTATTGACCTTTGAAAATTGCTTGTTTATTAAGTTGTTCAATATTAATTGCATTTTATATGGCTCTCATGGAGCTTGTCGTAATACTTGAAATACAATTGGATAGTTTAAAAAAAGCAGCATACGATTATGTAGTTATTGGTGTCAAACAAGTGCCTTGAATCATCAAATTGTTCTTTCTCTTGGTGCATGTTGTATGTGTGCCTCATTAAGAGTTTCTATAATATTCTCTTTTTGTATTTTTGTATTCCATATGTTCTACAACATTTGGAAAAATTATGCATATGTTGTAGATTATCTTATTGGTGGGACATTTTTTTCTAACACGATGGCTTTTATTAATTGATCCCACAATATTTTGTCCCTTGAATTTTATGTGTAGATAGGATTGCCTATCATAATTGGTAGTTTTGCAAGGTCATCAATGAATATTATGAAGATTCCATCAAAGCTTAGATATTGATTGTGAGGAAACACCTCACACATTCTACCAGATCTATTTTTATTAACTTATCATTGGCTTTGTATATTGCATCTGCAATGAGTGGACCCAATTACCCTCATTTTAAAGTAGTGGCATCATCATATACTCATGAACCCATTTTAAAGAATGTGCACATTTCAAATTATCCCTACAAACCTAACAAAATTCAATAGGAAAGAAATTTAGCATCCACACTTGGAGCATGTTATTTGTATTCCTCATATGTGCAACACTTATGTTAGCCCCAACTAATAATTTAATTGGTAATACTATGAATCTATGCAAAAGAGTCATCAAATGTTATGTTTTCATTGATGTCAAGTCTCAGTTGGCTACATATTATGCTAACTCAATAGGATGCTTTATTAATATGATTTATGAAGAGGATTTGAAGAAAGTATTTTGAAGATAGAGTTGATAAGTATGGTATTCAATGAGCACTTAAAGGAGTTGGAAAATATAATGTAATGATCCTTTGATTATTTTATAATCACGCAATATTGTAATGTATTGAGCTATGCAAGCTTTGCTAAGTGACAAGGTTAAAGAAGGAATATTGTATTCTCCAAGTGACTACAATGTTCACCAAAAAAATAATAAAGTAAGAGGGAAATTCAATATTCCATGTGTGAGTCTAGTACTGAATGAGTACTATATTACTTAAGTGAAATATTATGTTCATCGAGTAATAGTTGGAAAAACAAATTTGCAAAGATGAAATCTAAGATTGACTTTTGATAGAAATATGGAATGTTCAAGATGGTCAAAAGCATGATTCAAAGCTTATTGCAAGATCAATGACTGAGAAAATTTAATAGGGATCTGATGATGGAGATCAAGGAAAGATAAGGAAGAGCACAAAGTTCCATGAAAATTTCAATTTTCTATGTAGCTATATACATTGAATCTAAGATCAACAATCATGATTAAGAAACAACAAATAGAAGAACCTAGAAGCACATAGATGACTATTTAAGTAGATATTCAAGACAGTTTTAGGTTTATGGTTGTAAGATGATTAAGTAATGATAAGATTATTGTGAATGCGAAATTGCTAAAGGTAAAAGAAGATAGTTGAATTAGGTGAACTGAGCAGAGTTGAGAAAGGAGAAAGAGGAGTGAATCAGCCAATCAAGAGTACTAAGAAAGAAGATTAGAAGACACAGATCTAACAAAGACAAGAATAGAAAGGAGATATGAACAAGAAAGGTAGTGTTATACCTAAATAGATCATTGAATACCATACTTATCTGTGAAATCCTATATGATAACATTGATTAGTGGTGTTTATAAGTACTTTAGAGAAGGTCACTATTTAGACAAGATCAAGGAGTGATAAGGTCTAGATGATCTTTTTGTTGAAATCCTCTAACAAGATCACATTAACAATGTGTTTGTAACAAGAGCCTTGTTGAGATCATGAATTCTTCTTACTCCCAACCCCCCTTTTTTCTTTGGCTTGCACACCTCGTCCCAATTGACCAAACTCAATTTATTTTTCTCTTATGTTCCTAACCATAGGGAAATTCCTTTGTATTCTCTCAATCCTCTCCACCATATTTTAGTTAATTTTGAAAAAGGACAGGAAGTAAATGGGAATGTCCTGGAGAGTTGCTGAGAGCAATTACAATAAGAGCAGGATTAAGTAATAAAGAAGTGACTAATGAATTCTGGAATACGATAATGGATAGAATTCAAAGGAAACTTGTAGGATAAGCAATAAAGAAGTGATTAATGAATTTTGGAATACGATAGTGGACAGAATTCAAAGGAAACTTGCAGGATGGAAAGGGAAGATCTTAAGCAATGCTGGAAAATTACAACTGCTCTCAGCATCTCTCTAGCACATTCCCATTTACTTCCTGTCCCTTTTCAAATTTAACAAAAATATGGTGGAGAGGATTGAGAGAATACAAAGGAATTTCCTATGGTCAAGAATAGAAGAGAAAAATAAATTGGGTCTGGTCAATTAGGAAGAGGTGTGCAAGCCAAAGGAAAAAGGGGGGTTGGGAGTAAGAAGAATTTGTGATCTCAACAAGGTTCTTATTGTGAAGAATGGTTGGAGATTGGGTGAAGACAACACTGATTTGGGTAACATAATGAAAGCTAAATATCTATCGAATTCCCCCTTCAATGGAAACCTATACAATAATGACCTCCCAGGAGGTTCAAAAATCTAGATGAATATTGTTAGGAGTAGAGGTTTATTGAGAGAAGGGAGAAGGTGGATAATGGGGAATGGTCAAAGCATTAGATTTTGGGAAGACAATTAGTTGGGAGGGAAACCATTGGTCTTCAACAGATTCAAAAGAGTAATGGAGTTACTTAAAGTAGACATGGGAAGGAAGGTAGAAGACTATATTGATCAGGGGAGGAAGTGGAAGAAACTTTATAAAGATACTTACTCTCAAGAGAATATTCAGCTACTTAAGGAGTTGGAAGAGTTGTTGGGAACACAAAGACCCCCAATTCTATACCAGCATGACACTACTGTCTAGGATTTAACTTCAAGTGGCTGCTTCACAGTGAAATCGGCTGACAAACACCTTTTTAGTAAGGACCCCCACCCAACATGGTGGAGTAAGGTTTGGATTAGTAACCTTCTTCCTAAAATCAACTTTTTTTGGTGGACGGCTCAACATGGTAAAATTTTAACCTTGGACAATCTGAAAAGAAGGGGATTTTATATAACAAATTGTTGTTATCTCTACAAGGAAAATGAGGAGAGCATTTCTCACCTATTCCTTGAATGCTAGTATGTTGAATGGATATGGGCGAAGATTGAGGAGAGATTTGGTTTGAACTAGGTTATGAAAGACAATATGGGTCAATTCATGGAGAACTGGTGTTGCCCTTTCTATCACCCAAGATTGATCTTCCTATGGAAAATTATTCCACCATATATTTGTTGGCATATATGGAAAGAAAGAAATAAAAAAATATTTAGAGAGGAGGAAAAATTGGTGGAGGCATTTTTTTAAATAATGGAGAAATTGTTGAAGGAAAATATAATGGTTACTAAATGTAAAAAGCTAAAGGAAGAACCAAGTAGGCAAGAAGGTCAAATTGTAGAAAAATGGGGTTGTCATGAGCATTTTTTCCTTTTTGACAACTCAAAATTGTTGAGGAGACAATAAACAAGATGGAAACCACCTACCTATACACAATTTAAACTAAATTTCAATGGTGTTGCTAGAGGAGGTGTTGGAGCAGTGAGTGGAGTGTTGCAGGATAGGGAGGGTGATGCATTGTTAGTCTACGTTGGCAAGGTGGGAGATGGAAGTAACAATCTAGCTGAGGCAATGGCTTTGCTCTGGGGGCTGCAGTTGATTAGTGAAATGCAACTTAAGGAAATAACAATAGAAGGGAACTCCAAATTAATCATTGACCTAGCTAATGGGTTGTCCCAACTAGGATGGAATATTTGGACTATAGTTATGGATATTAGGCATATTATAGATGGGATAGAAAGAGTCCACCTACAACAAATCTACAGGGAAGGAAATATGGTAGCTAATGCGGTGGCTGTCATGGGGTTTAAATCTAAGGCATTCACATGATGGAGGAATAT
Organism: Cupressus sempervirens; assembly: GCA_028749045.1. Classification (NCBI taxonomy): domain Eukaryota; kingdom Viridiplantae; phylum Streptophyta; class Pinopsida; order Cupressales; family Cupressaceae; genus Cupressus; species Cupressus sempervirens. The sequence continues at coordinate 163,534,404 of CM053790.1, read as the reverse complement.
GGAGAATCTTAATGAAGAAATTAAGTCCTTGATAAGCAAGGAAAGTAGAGGGAGTTTCTTGTAATGATGTCTATAATATTTAATTATAAGGCAAAATTTAGCAAGCGTGAGTCGAAGTGTAAATTAAGAAAGGTTTTAGGGGAATGAGGAGACATGACCATACAAATGGAAATATGAGTGAATGCAAACTAAGAGGAATGTCAATTCATCATTATGGTAACCCATTGCAAAATTCAAATCTCTCCCCATCTAAAAGTATGAATGATTTCATTTATTAGATTGTCAGAGATTTTTGAGGTGCTAAAATTATGATACCACACAATCACGAATCCCATAATGAATTTGCATAGGATTTTGAAGCTTATCAAGCATGGGATTGTAAAACTTCTTTGCTCGTTGTTGAAAGACTCAGGTTTGATTGTAGGGGCAGTGCTTGTGCAGACAAGGAGGTTCAAATGTGCATCACAGAAGTGGGCAAACTGGAAATTGGCAGGATAGTTATGGGCCCACGAAAATGGAGAACTTTAAAGATAGGATGGCCACCTGATTTTTGTTGAAAGAGGGGGGCTTTTTACCCTACATGTAGTCTATGGCAGGGTATGATGAGAATTGTGCCCTCCAATTTGTTAATGGGTGGAACAACCGCAAGGTCACTATTAATGGAATCACTTTTCAAGTGAATGAGGAGGTGATAGCTATGCCCATTGGTCTTTCAATAAGAAGAAAGAAATGGAAGAAGGTCACTAAAACTATAGATGAGGCTAGTAAAAATAGTTTCTTTGTAGACGGTGAGGCACTAGTGCGCTATAGAGGAGGATTTAAGAGTGACAAACTGCCAGCTCCTTGGGATGATGTGTGCCTAGTTCTTATGAAATATCTAATGCTTGAGGGAAGGTTCGATGTTTGCTTCTATTATCATTTCCCTTTGTTGAATCATTTTAGGATTAGGGATTTTATTTCTATCCCATTTTTTCTGCTACATTCTCTTGAAGATATGGTCAGTGATGTTAGGGAGAAAAGAAGTAAAGGGAAAAACTTTACCATTATCCACCAAGGCCTTATCTTTCACCTGTACCAATTCCACCTTTCCCTTTATCCTCCTAGGGTAGTGGTGGGTGCCATCATTAGAATTCAACCCCGAGCAGCAGTACTGGAACAAAAATTCACACCCTGCGAACATCCTTAGCTATGAAAATAAATAAATAAAGAAAAACCTATTACTATTGAGGAACAAAAGGGTAGTAAAAAAATTAAAATGGAAAACCTGTGGTTTTGGAAGAGGAGGACTCGGAGGAGGAGGTTGAGGGAATGGCTAGGAGAAGGTCTGGGAGAATTGCCCAATCCCAGGCAAGACACAATCAAAAATCCAACAAGTTCAAGGTTGAGGAGGCTAAAGAAGAGAGAGAAGAAAATAATGAAGAAGAAGGGAAGGAGGAGGATTCTAAAGGAGAAGGAATGGAGGAGGTAGAAAAAAGTGTTAACTCGGCAAACTATTTTGTTGACAAAGCCCAGTTGTATGATGATAATACTCATGTGGCAGCTGGCAATGCTGCAACCATGGAGACTACCCATGTTTCTACTAGCTTTACTCTTCAGCCCATTACCTTTTGTGAGCATAGCAAAAAATTAGACACTTCCCCCATCATTATATCCTCCCCAGCCAAGGAAAAAATTAAGGTTTTTACTAACCCAAGGGTTGTGTAGGATGATAACCAGGCACAAAATGCTAAAGAGGAAGCTAAGAAGGTGGAAGTGGTTAATAAGGAAGTGACCGAGGAGCAATTGGAGGTGTATACAAAATTCAAAATGAGGGTTAAAACTTTAGAAGAAGGATTCTTCCCCTTCTCTAAATTTTTCCTTAAGGTCACCCACATTGCTACCACTATCCTCCAACTGTTGGCTCAGGAGAAGGACACTAGAATGAATACGGAGGATCATAAGCTCCTCTTTAAATTCCTGGCAGATGATTGGGCTCAAATTCTACTCACTGTGAAGGGAAAGGAGAAAATTGTTAATTAAGTTTCTTCAAATTTTGGAGATCCCAAGATCTAGTTGTTTATATTTATTTGTTGGTTCTAGTTTTGCTGGTTGTCAGCTGTTGCTCTAATTTGGGTTTGCATAGTTATGTCAATAGTTTTTTATGATGAACTCTCATAGTTTGATAGACTTTTTAAACTGCTACTATAGTTTAGATGATTTTGTTCATAATATTATGTTGGTTGGTAACATGCATAGGTTTTACTATGGTTATGTGGAACTTTAGTTCATTCTATTAAGGTCCTCTGTTGTTCTCTAATGGTAATGTGTTGGAATTGGTAATGTGTTGGTTACCATTTTTTTGGTTGTAAGGGCTGACCCCCTTGTTTTTTGTCACTTTTTAATTCAAAAACAATGTGTTTGTAACTTTTAACAAGGTCGGCTCCTAATGGAGCTCACTTCAAAAGAGTCATTTTTTTTGGGTTGTCAATCTAGGTGTTTTTTTCTTCTCTTAATAGGGTTTCCATGTTAAAATATTGGTGTCAAATGTGTTAATGTTGTTATGTTGCAAGTTATTTTTATTTTTATTTTCATTTAACTGTATCTTGGTAACAACTAATTTTATGATCGGTAATAATTAAGTTTTATTATTTTTAGTCATTTAAAACATAGAAATGAATGGACAATTTTAAGTAAAGTAATTGAATGAGTCAATTGTGAATTTGAATGAATACACCAAGGGAAAATATATGATTATTATGATTATTAGTTGGCACTAAAATTTTTTGAAGGGATTGTGGATAATCGATTCATCTGCCCCGCTCTCATTTATCTAACAACTTGTACTATGGCCTCTTTAATCATTCAAGGAGGCCACCAATAGAATGTGCAGGAATATGCCATGTCACATTGTATCCTAGACTAACAACCTTTTGGAAATGTGTCAAATGAATCAACCTATTGCTTCAAGATAATCATGATCCCTTGATGTAATCACAATAGTGAATTGATCCCATGATTCCTTCACATAAATATGTACCCACTCATTATATTTATCCTATATTGGCTAATCAAAGTTAATCAATTCATTAGACTTTCTTTTGTATGGAGTGTACTTGGAAGCACACCAATTTACTTTCTTTTCAAAATAATCAAAGAATACTCTAGCAAAAATTATTTATGAATACAATCTTCAAACAATCCCTTATCCATGGCATCACATATGTCTTCTACTACAACCTTGATCTAATTTAAGGAATGGGTTAGAACAACAATATCTGGGGTGAAGAAAAAACATGTGATATCTATGTTCAATTTTGAAAAAATAGTAAAAAGTAGAAAGAGTTGAACACAAACCAAAAGTCATCTTCTTATTTGAAATTGTAAGAATATATGCTTTCATGGAACATAAAAAGTCACCATAGCCATAAGAATTTGAAGTGAATATCTGGTTATAATAAACTAAAATAAAAATTTCTAAAACTTTTAAAAACTAGGTATTTATTTACCCCAACTTTTCGGGGTCATAACTTTTGAAATAGTGATTAAAATTCAAAACTATTTTCACAGTTGGAAAGAAAAAATAAAACTCTAGTTTAACTCCCTAAAATAGGGAGCCTTTGGCTACCCAATTATAAGGACTAATGAAAGTATCAAATTCAAATTTTGACCAAAAGACTTCTAAAAATGCTTTTTTAAAGGGCTCAGAAAACCCTGAAAATTTTATGAAAAATTTTAAATTTTTTATTCATTTCAGTTTGATGACTTGGACACTCCAGATCAAGCCTCTAAACTTATTTTAGCTTCACCTTTTCACATCTACAATGATTTTATATTACCATTATTCCAAAATAGAAGGTAGAAGCATTTCTTTTTTCTCATTAAAGTCTCTTTGTAACTCTTTGATTATACCTTAAATGCAATTGAGAAACATGCAAAAATCAAGGTTTTGAGAAATTGGAAAGTGGGATGAATTTTCAAAGGCCTCTCTTTATAGAACTTTGATCACAAATTTATTAGTAGCATTATCTCTTCTCTTTGGACCCACTAGTCATATAGTGGTCTTGTCACTTCTTTATCCTTGTAAAAATAATGAATATTTAAATATGTAGCAAGCATGAATTCCTACCAACGTTACATCAATATCCTCATTCATATGGTACAAAATAGTCAATATCATTGATTGCTTTCTCTTCTCAAGATTTTTATAGTCTTTGACAACATACCTCTTCAACACATCAATTTTATGATACATTGAGTTATAAAAGCTTCAATTGAGAACTCTATCCCATCTACTAAATCCAAAGAAAATAGTGGTGGAAAGTAGCCTTGTCAATCATATCTAGCTTGATTGCAAGTTTTCTTGACCCCCTTGCTGATGTAGATGGTATAATGGTACTTTGTGGAAAAACCCTTTCCAAATCCATAATTCTTTATTTCAACATTGCAACTTGTATCTCTAATTCTATATATAAATTGGATTCATTGTTATACTCTTAGAAAAGGTGTTATCCTACGTTGATATTAGATATATAACCTCAACTTTCTATAGGTGTGAGGGAAAAAATAGCTAGGGTAGCCTAATCATTTAAATAGTAATTACCTATTAATGTCATATCAACAAGTTGTTCAAGTGGGTCCCATATTACCTCATACTCTTCTTCACAACATCAGATGTTATTGCATTGATGATGTCCCACTTGGGCATAATTAGGACACCAACCTCATGCACTTTTTTTCTTCCTTTCTTTGGTGTCATGGATTGGAATTCCTCATGTATTTCTAATTAAAACTTATTGACATTTTTTTTTATCACTCAAGTTTTTGGGCCTTTCTTTCCTCCAATATAATTCTTTGGTGCTCTTCAATGTTCTTGTGCCACATAAATTGTTGAAAGGAAGGAGACTTGAAAAATCCCTCATTATCCAAAAACTCTGTACACATCTCCATCCTGAAGTCCCTATGGATTTAGTCCTATATTTCTAAGGATGTAAAATCTAGGAGGCTATAATAGGAAGGGGAGGAATGTGAACCTTGAGAACTCTTCATGAATAACATATGATATATTATTCATTAGTGTCACCATCACTTGAAACTTTCATAATTGGGATAGATATTTCATCTTTACCCTTTTCTAATTCAATTTCAACTTCCTTCTCCTATATTTCCTCTAAAGAGGAAAGTATGGTGGTCTAGGAGATGGTGGAGATTGTTCCCTCTTAGGAGATTCATGTGACTCTAATATGATTATTCCTTTATATGGCATGAGAGGAGGTGAAGCTAACCTACTACTAGTCATGATTTTCTTTCCTCTCTTTCTTCTCCTCTTCTCCTTATCCTCTAAGTTAGAATTACCAACCTATGCACCTCTTACTCTCTCAAATGCTCTCTTTGGTATTAGGTAAAATCATGTAGAAGGTCTCTCTTCTTCCTTCCTACTATTCACTAATTGCATTGGGCCCTTTATAAAAAAAGATTTTATCATGAATGCTCTAATATTTTCCCCTTTCTTCCTTAGTGTAGCATAGAATTCATTAAAGAAATTGAAAAAAAAAGAAGAGATTTTAAGTGAAAATGGGATAAAATACTGGAGGGGATCATAACTTGGCTGTAATTTTCTTATTTCATTCCTATCTTCTTTTGAATATTAACATTTTTCTCTTATTTTCTCTATGATTATCTTCATTATAAGAATTCCTTATATAGTTCTCCAAGACATGGAACTCATACGAACAAATTTAACCCATATTCTTCTTCTAAACAAATTATTAAAAAATTCACTATCACTACACCTTGAGACAACTATCCCAATATTCTAGAGTTGAAGAATTTTGATCAAATGTGACTACCATCCTTTAGTGATTGTAATGCGATGAAAGAAAGTGTAGTCAAGAAACAAAGTACCCTTATTCTTTTTTGTAAGCTCATTATTCTTAATCCAACTAATTTTCCTAATTATCTCTATAAAACCCACTCGTAATTTCACATGAAATGGAAGAACAAAAGGATAACCCAAGAAGCCATATATCCTAATGACAATGTTGACTTTATATGAGATAATATCCTCCAAATTGTGCTTGATATTCAAATCAAGCCTTCTTTACTTTAGCCTCAATAAATATAATAATTCAATAGTGATTCTTTGAGGGTTCAAGATTAACCTAGCCCTAAGCTTGGAAGAAATTTTTTCATCAAAAATATGATAACTAAACCCATCCCTATCCTTAGATATTACTATGGTCCATGTCTACATGGGCATAGTTTATCCATTTGAATCCTTATTTAGCTCCATATATTTTCTAAAATAATTAGAATAGTATGTGCATCAAAAAGGAATTCTAGAAAAGCATTTCATTCCCTCTTTTATTTAGAGCCAAAAGGCTAGCATGGATCTTTCCTTCTACAAAGCTTGAGGAGTCATAAATTATCATAAAGCTAGGGTGCTATATTTGTATGGCCATATGCATATACCATGGTAGAATTTTTTACCCTATATGTTTTCAAAATAATTGACCTAGAGATTAATATGTATATAAAGACATTTGGAAAAGAATACCAAAGGAAAAGGCTTCTAAGTGGATCATCTAACAAAGCACTTGTTTGATTGTTCTTTAGACAAAGAAGCATGGAGAAGCTTATCCTTGACTATAACTTCAGTTTGGTATAATGGGATAGGTATATATTTGGATTTATCTTATCTAGGGTAAGAGATAGCTCAGTGGTATCAAATACTTCTCTCATTTCTTCTACACTTATAGTGAAAAATTCGCTTGATGTCCCTAATAAACCTAGCCACTAGCTTATATCTATATGTAAAGTTTGAAAGTAGGTCCACATCAAAATATAATCAAAGGACAATAATTTTTGTGAGATCAAATTACCATACATTTGACTCTAGGTTAATTAGTCAATGTTTGAATAGTTCTAACCTTAAAATTGGGAGTCAAGTATATTCAACATTTCAGAATATACCACAATCTCTCATTAATTTTATTATGTGTAATTAATTTAGAACTTGTGGCTTTATCATTTATACATAATTTTAATTGGTCCAATAATTCATTATAAGGGTTCATATCTAAGTAATTTATCTTCTTACAATGGCCCCTAACTTGTGCCATTTTGAAAACTAAAGCTTCAACTAAAAATTAAGAAATTAGAGATTTTTACCACAAACATTCAAATTTACTATGAAACCATTTCCAATTTCTTGAAATTACCTCACAAATAACTCAACATAGGAAGGTGCAATGAACACCTCAAAGATACCAGAATAAGCCTTATGAGAACACATATGACTTACAAAAATTTTGTGCACCTCTCCACTCAAATTTTCTTGTAGAAAACTCCTTTAAATCACTCACAAGTCACAAAGGACCTTGACAATTTTATGAGAGTAGAAGAATGAAGGAAAATGTTAACTTGATGACTTTTTAACCTCAATTACTATGCTCTTTTCTACCACTAATTTTACAAGAGCAATAAATGGTTGGAAAAGAACAATTTCTGTAACTTCAAATTTTGGCCAATGATCTCCATCTACATTGCTTCATCATACAGTGAAAAAATGTCAAAAAAATTTTGAATTATATTACATGTGATAGGGGTCCACAATACATCCAATAGGAAATATCCATCTTAGTGAGAAGTTCATGAAAGAATTATAGCACACAGCTCATTTTTTCCTCAAGGTTAGGGATGTGTGCCATCATTACACAATCTTGCAAAAACTAACTATCAAGCACTTTGGTTCATGGGATCATGAAGCTATCAATTTTGATAACCTAACTTAATCAGCACATAGGATCAAAGGAACATTAAGAATCATGTAACTATAACCCTTAGTTAAAAGATCTCTATTGAAATATGGTATATGTTTAAAAATTGATCCATTAGCCCTTTTATACAAGTAATTTTATGTTGCTTTAGGGTTACAACATGTCAGCCAAATAATTTATGAAGTATGTACAATACTTTCTTGATTAGTTACTACAAACTAACAATCTCCCACTTGGGGATTAATAAGACTCCACACTAGATAACAATCTCCCACTTGGAGACTGATCCTGTAACAATACCTCTACCACATGGGGCTCCCACTGGATCAAACCACCCTAGACTCTAATATTCTTTTATGCATTGTCAATTTAGAAGACCAACCAAAGCTAAAGAGGAGTTCATCTTCTCCCTTGTTACCACCTTTGTAAACATATCTATTGGATTGTCATATGTATGTATCTTGTCCAGCTTTAACTGTCCATCCTCCAAAACTGATCGAATGAAATGGTAATGCAACTGTATATGTTTGGTCTTTGAATGTAGAGCTAAATTTTTGGCAAGATAAATGGCACTCTAACTATCTATAAACAAATAATTATCCTTTTGAGGGTGTCCCAATTCTTCCAAGAAGAATTGAAGCCATATCATCTCCTTGGCTACCTCTATAGTAGCAACAGACTCTGCCTCTGTAGTGGATAAAGCATTAACCTTCTGTAATCTAGAAACCCAGCTCACGGCTACCCTACCAATAGTAAAGACATAATCTGTAATACTCCTCCTGGTATCAATATCCCCCACCAAATCTAAGTCAACATAGCCCTGTAAATCAGTAGTAGAGCCCCCAAAGTGTAAACACTTATGGATGTTCCTCTCAAATATCTAAGAATCTATTTGACTGCATTCTAATGCTCAAGTCTTGGATGACTCATACCCCTGGTAATGACTCCCACTACATGTGCAATATTTTGCCTTATACATACCATAGCATACATCAAGCTTCCTCTAGCTAAATAATAGGGTACCTTGGACTTCTTATCCTCCTCTTCTTGTGTCTTGGGACACATCTCCTTAGTCAACTTCAAATGACCAGGTAAAGAATGTGCTGACAGCTTTAGCATTCTCCATAGAGAAATGTTGCAACACCTTCTCAACATAATCAGCCTAAGATAATGTCAAATTTTTGTTCTTTATATCTCTGCAAATCTTCATACCAAGGATTTGTTTTTCTGCCCCCAAATCCTTCATAGAAAATGCATGTGCTAGCTAGCATTTCAGCCCCTTAATATGGTCCATGTTAGACCTAGCTACAAGAATATCATAAACATATAAACATAAAATAATGTAGTTGTCATCATCCAACCTCTTAAAATAAACACAATGATATGAATGACATCTACTATATCCATGCTTTGCATAAAAATGTCAAATTTTAGATACCATTGATGAAGTGCTTGCTTCAAGCCATATAAACTTTTCTTTAATTTGCACACTAAGTTCTCCTTACCTTTGACCTCAAATCCCCATGGCTAAGCCATATATATCTATTCATCCAAATCACCATGAAGAAAGGATGTTTTAACATCAAGCTGCTCTAAATGCAAATCTTCAGTAGCCACAATACTTAAAACAGTATGGATAGAAGTCTTTTTAACAATAGGAGAAAATATCTCATCAAAATCAATGCTCTTTTTCTATGCAAATCCTTTTACAACTAACCTAGCTTTAAATCTTTTCTTACCTCAATCATCTTCTTTTAACTTATAAACCCACTTATTCTATAAAGCTATTTTACTTGTAGGCAACTTGCATAAATCCCATGTCTTATTCTTTAGCAAAGAGTCCATTTTGTCTTTCATTGCAGACTCCCACTAAATCTTAATATCCACCTATACAGCTTCATCATAACATTCAAGTTCACTAACATTTGTTAATAAAATAGAATACAAAAAAGGAGAAAATCTTTCTGGAGGTCTAATTTGCCTTGTTGAATGTCTAACATTCATGGGTGTGTGTGGTATTTGTTGTTGTGGTTGCTACACATCATTAGGAATTGTTGGAACATCATCTTTTAGAGTATCATCTAGCACTACATAATCATCTTCTTTCTTCTCATGTTGCTACAATAGATCTGTGTACAACACTTTCTCATTGAATATGACATCCCCGCTTCTTATAATTTTATGATTTTCAAAATCCTAAAGCCTATAACCAAATTCATTAATGTCATATCCAACAAATACACTTTTTTTTGACATAGCTTCGAGCTTGGTTCCATTTTTAGAATCTATATGAGAAAATGCTTCACAACTGAAGGTTTTGAGAAAATAATAACTCACCTTCTTACCAGTCCATGCTTCCTTCTAAAATACCAGAACCCAAAGGAGTAGAGGGACCTCTATTAATCAAATATATAGTAGTATTGAAAGCCTTTGCTCACATGTGTAAGGGCAACCCAACATGCAACCTCATGCTCCTTGCATGCTCCATTATAGTCTTGTTCATGCATACAGCCACTCCATTTTCTTGTGGAGTCCTTGGAACAGTTTTATGTCTATGAATACCATTAGTGGAGCAATAATCTTAAAATTCATGACTGTAATACTCACCACCATTATCAGATTTGAGACATTTTAATTTGTTACTAGTCTCGTTTTTAACCAAGCATTTCCATTTCTTAAAAGTTTGAAATACATTAGATTTCTATCTTAAAATAAATGTATGCTCTTCTATTTGCATCATCAATGAATGTAACATAATAATGAGATCCACCAAAGGAAGATATCTGAGCCAATTCCCATACATCGGTATGCACAAGCTCTAATTTATCCTTTTTGTTTTCCTTCCCAATTTTCACAAAACTCACTCTCTTTTGTTTTCCATACACACAACTTTCACAAGAATCCATATTAACACATTTTAGACCTAGTATAACATTCTTTGAATGAAATTGCTTTCATACCTTTCTTTCTCATGTGCCCAAGTCTATTGTGCCACAATGTTGTATCATAATTTATAGCAACTATTTGTTCTCCCTGCTCAACTACAACAATTGTTCCTGAACATTTATTTTTCTTTGAAACAATTAAAGTAGAAGGAACAATATGACCTATACAAAGATATAAGGTTCCTACCTTCACACATTTTTCTGCTACAAGGGAACCTCTTGAAACCTTCCAAATTTTATCATTAAAAGTAACTACACAATCCTCATCACCGAGTTGCCCTACTGAAATTAAATTCTTATTCATCCTTGGAACATGTCTTACCTCATGTAGTAGCAAATGACTCCCCTTCGCCAACTTAATCTTAAATTTTACCTTTCCAACAATCTAATATGGTTCATTATCCCCCAAATAAACAAGTCCAAAATCCCCTTGGACATAATCAATGAAATAACCTCTATGAGGTGTACCATGAAATGAAGCACCAGAATCTAAAACCCATGAATCATCAACACTTTCTAAAGATAGAAGCAAAGCATCCTCTTTGGATTTGTTACATACCACATTTTTCTCCTTCTCTCTTGTTGTCAGAAAATTTTGCACCCATGTCCAAAGTTTTTACCTAAGGACAACCTTGTGAAACATGAAAACAACCTCCAAGCTATGGGACTTGAACTGTGAGGTTGAGTCTCTGAAGAAGGCTAGTTTCCTTTACTATCAAGGTGCACCTAACTACTCTTGGAGAGGAAAAGGGAGAAGGAATGCATAGAAGCAAATCTACCTATTCTAACCTAAGGGGATGATGCACGAAAATAGAGTGTTCAAACTAATCTCTGCCCATACATGCACTATTGAACCATCACGACACCAAAAGACATACACATTCAGACTTGATTTAATCTAACAATCACATCCAAATCAAGAAACCTAAATGAATGACACAAGGAAAGAGAGGATTCACTTATATACCATTCATAGGTCAAAAGAGATACAGCTATGCAAGAATGTAGATATCCACAATACACCAATGAGAGGCAAATAGTTCTTGCACTTCACATCAATGGCTGAAGGAGATAAGAATGTCATACAAGTCAGAGGCAAAGGGGATTTATAGTGAAATTATAGAGGAATATCAGAGAAAATAAAGAAGAGTCAACCTCAACAAAATCAATGCAACTGAAGATTCTATGGTGTCCTTCAATGCAACTACCTATGTCCATCTAGTAAAGTAATATGCAGTAGCTAAAATCCATTTGTGACCAAAACTAGAAGAAGGATTGATAGGGCCTATGAAATCCAATCCCCATTGAGAAAAAGGCTGGTCCACCTGAATGGGATGAAGAGGAAGAGCTGCAAGCTATTGCTTACCATAAAGGAAGGCACATTTTTCACACTTCCTCACATACCTATGACAATCATAGAACATGGATAGCTAGTAGTAACCAGCCCTTATGATCTTCATTGCAGTTGTCCTTAGTAAGAAGTGACCACCATCAGGACCATCATGAAGCTCTTTGATCATTCTTTTAGCTTGGTCTATGTCAATGCATCTTAACAGGGCTCCATTGAAATCTTTCCTAAAAAGGATACCATCAACTATGACATAAGGAATTGACTATAATCTATATTGTCTCCTTTTAGTTCTATCTAATCCTTGAGGATATCTATTGCCTAATAAGAAATTCTTCATGTCATTCATCCAATTCCTTGGGTCATCATTTCTTGTCTCTTGTTGTTTTGTTAGTATCATAGTGACTTCCTCATCCGATTCTTGATATGATATCATCTATTTACACAACCCCCTCCCTCTTACCAGCTTGGTGATCTAGATGTCAACATCATATTCCATTACTTTAGTAATCCAACTAGCTCTCTTCTCACTAATATCTTTGCTCAAAAGGAAATCCTTCACACTTGCATGGGGTACTACCAAATGAATTTTATTATAAGACAGGAGGTGTCTAAATTTCTTTAAAGCTCTGATGACTGCAAGGGCTTGCTTCTCTACATAGTTGTATTTGTCTTCATACTCTTTAAGCTCTTCACTAAAGAAGGCTATGGGCTGATCTTCATCTTTGTCATTTGTTTGAGTCAAGATAGCAAAAATGCTTGACTCACCACCTAGGGTATAAAGGATGAAATCCTTTTCAAAATTTGGATTAATGAGAGTAGGGGCTGAGGCTATGGCTACCTTGATCTCTTCAAAACTTTCCTTCCCTTCCTTGGTCCATGCAAAGACCATATTTTTCTTGAGAATAGTTGTAAGGGGTTTTACCATGGTAGCAATATTAGGGATAAATCTTCTCACAAAATTTATCCTACCAAGGAAACTTTGCAACCCTTTCCTATATTTAGGAAGAGGGAGAGCAAGTATTGCTTTTGTTCTTTCTGGATCAATGGTTAAACCATCCTCAGATGTAATGTCCTAATAATTTTCCTTGATTGGTAGCAAAGACACACTTGTTTGGGTTAAGGGATACTCCAAACTCTCTACACCTTAAGAGCACCTATCTTAAATTATCAAAATGATCTTCTACACTCTTTGAATACACAATGATATCATCAAGGTAAACTAATACAAACTTTTCAATCACATTTTTGAAGGCCATCTCCATTGCCTTCTGAAATGTAGCACCTGCATTGGTTAGCCCAAATGGCATCTTACAATAAGCATAGGTACCTCATTTGGTAGTAAATGCAGTCTTGTACCTACCAGACTCTTTGACCAGCACTTGATTGTAGCCTGAAAATCCATCAAGAAATGAAAACCTCTTTGAACCACTAACCCTAGACAAAATCTACTCCATGGAAGGGAGAGGATGGTTATCTTTAAGGGAAGCTTGGTTAAGGTCCTTAAAGTCCACACACAATCTAATTTCTCCATTCTTCTTCCTAGCAGGGACAAGGTTTGCTACCCATGATGAGTGCTTGATGGGGAAAATTATATTAGCCTCAATCAATTTGGATAGCTCTTTTCTCATTAAGGGTTCAATTTTGGGATTCACTAGCCTCTATTTTTGTCTTACTGGTTTGAAATTATTAATTAAATCTATGGTATGCTAAAACAACCTTGGGTCAAAACCCTTTAAATCATCCTATGTCTAAGAAAATACATCATTAAATTCTTGAAATAGATGAATAAAATTTTCTTGCTCAATCTTCGAACATACCTTCCCCATGTTTAAGGATTTTCCATTAGCAACTGTGACTGGGGTGTGATCATCTTCATTACTAGCTAGGTTCATGGCCCTGCCTCTTACTTGGTCATCAGGATTGAAAACACATTTTAAGGTAATGAGACCCTTAGGCAATTTGTTGGAACTGAGATTAATGATTTGATCACCATACTGATCCTGCAATCTTGACTAGTTTCTATCTAAAAGTTTTGCTTCATTCTACAAGAAGCTTACAATTCGTTCATCGGATTCAAACACTTGCCAATGGATGTTGTTGTTAGGGATGGCAGGCCTTACTACCATTTTGATTTGTTGCTTCTTCTTTTTCTCCTCAAGATTCCCTAGCACATCATGAGATGCACCTATTGCTACAAGTCTATCAGCGTATCTGTTTTATTTTCTAGAGATGTTTTGAATATTAAATGCATCAAAACCCTCAAGAAAATGGATCCCATACCCTATGTTTATAAGACTTGAGCAAACCATTCTTGGTGATATTTTGATTTCTCACTTGATTAACCACCAACTCACTATCTCCATATACACTTGAGGCTTGAATTCCTCTTTTCTGAGCAAGTAGGAGACCCTGAATCAAGGATTCATACTCAGCCACATTATTAGTGCAACTAAACTAGAGCCTAAAGGAGAAGTAGTACCTTACTTGTGTAGGAGAAATCAACATCACACCAGCCCATGATCCATTCTTATTCCTTGATCCATCAAAGTACATACTCCATATCTCACTCATATCTTCTTTAGTCTCCACAAGATTGGGAACTAGAGCATCCTTCTCTAATATACAATATGTACTGAGGCTTGTCTCAAGGGTTTCTGACATAGGATCAAATTGATATGCATTAGCCCATTCATCTAAAGAAAATTAGGTATCTCTACTAGGGAAGTGGTACGCTCATTCATTATGTCATTCTCATCCATTTCTAGGATAGTGCAATTCATGTTGATGAGATTAGGAGTGTAGGGTTCAGTATGATGGAGGGCTTGAGGCTTTGATCTAATTGAAGCTTTGGTCCCATATCTTGTCCTAAAAGACATATATGACCAATCAAAAAATATGTAACCACCTATTTGGGCAGTGAAGTATCTTGACAGATAGATGGTAAAATGCGGCTTGACTTGAGCAATGGATATATCTTGAGTTATAGTACAACTAGGGCATGCATGTAGGGCCATTTCCACATTACTAAGGATCCCTACAATCTTGACGGTACTACCATCCAACTATAATACATCTCTAACAATGGGCTCATATTTCATTTCCAAAGCATCAGCAACACACCTAGGCATCACTAAACTACTAGCCCTTGAATCAATCATGCAATTGTGGACTAGTTTACCCCCTATAATTAGAGAAACATAAAATGGAGGGGGTCTAACCTTTTTACTTGTGTCTTCCTCCCTTGATGCTTGTACTAGGCTTGTGGCACTTTCCATGCTAGGTGGTTGATCTTTTGGTTCAATACTTTCCAATTCTTGCTGTAATAACCTCTTTTGCATGGGTATAGTAGCAACCGAATCCCACATGGAAATATTCACATTTGTCTTCTTCATCTATTCTACCACACTGAATGGTGTAGTAGGTACTTTGGTAGAAGCCTTTGGAGCTGCATTTGTAGGAGGTTGAGATGGAACAATGTCATGTCCCCTTTTCAAATAATTAAAAATAATAATCTTTGCTAAGCCAGGCAGGCCCAAAAAAGGTGAAGTTTCAAAAAAAGGGGATAATCTTTGGAAGCTAATGGACTAATAAATGAAAATTATTATTAAAATATGTTTCATTAACCCCTCTTGGATGTGAGTTAGGATTATTCCCTCTTTTAAGGGGATTGGAGGCATTTTGGGCTCATTCCAGAACTTGATTTTTGCTCATTTCTTTGTTATTCTTCAGAGGCTACCAAACCTGTGGAGAAGGAGACCCAAGAACAGGAGTTTGCAGGTTTCTAGGGAGACCTAAGAATGGGAGTTTGAAAGTTTTTAGGAAGGCTAAGGATGGGAGTTTGAAGCCATTCCATGTGCATGCTCATACAGAGTTTGCCTTTGTGCTGAATAGTGCAGATTTGTGGGTTTTCGGGTGTGTTTTTTTGGTATGAGTTTGGTGTTTTCAGTTGAGTATTTCATATCAATTTGGGCTGCTGCTGTATATCAGACTTTTAAATGTTAAAATAGATCTGAATATATGTATTGGGACGTGATTAAACTTCTGAGATAGATTATTAGTGTTTTTGTGGTGTTTTTGGGTATTTTTGTGTTAATTTCGGGAGCCCGATGAGCATAGTTTTTGTCCTACATTTGTGAGTTGTTGTGTAAAGGCTATACAGATCTGGAAATGTCATTTTGTAGGTCGTTATGCTGCTGAAATTTCTGTAAAAATGTCCATTTTCAGATTTATTAATAATTTGTGAAGTTGTGAAGTTTTTTGGCACTATTTCAGACATACTCGATTTGGGTTTATTTGAGAAATTGGTGGATCTTTGTGATATTAGTTGTTTGATCTTGAAAATCTGATTTGAGGCTTGAAATATCATGTAAAATCAGTAAAGGGACATTTAAAACAACCTGAGGATCACTTACATCCTTTCTACCATTATTTCACCTTTGCTATTGAAAGGTATTCGATTGATCATTTACTGCTTGTTCATGAGGTATTACATTTGAAGTTGAGGCTTGATTGGGAGGAGGAGGGGTAGCATCTTCAATAGCTCTTCTTTTGCTCCTAGTGTTGTGGGCAATAGAATCCTAGTTTAGATTACAATGTTCCTCCATCTGATGATTCATAAAGGAGCAATCACCTTGTCCTTGCATATACAAGGCATCTTCAAATTGGTCCTCCTTGTATGATTGTCCTATTGCGAGCTCTTGGATGATCAAAGCCAAATATGATTCAGCCTTCTAACACATGTAATGGGCATAGGAGTAGTTACAAGAGGGACAAAAATTTTGATCTTGGGCCATGTTGTTTTGAGGAACTATGGCCCTACTTTGGTTAACATTTGAGGTTGAAGCATGGTTATTCTACCTATTCTAATCAAAAGAATTATTCCCATGATTATGATTTGGAGGCCTACCACTATTTAGAGTTTGATATTGCAATTGATGAGCCTTACTACCTTGAGCTTGATATCTCTCTAAAGTCACCACCTTGTTGCTCACTTTCTTCATCATAGAGAAGTTGTCCTCCATCTTCTTCTCTTGGCCCTGCAATCTTTTATCTATGTTCTCTACGTTCAGCATCATAGATTGCATCATCCCCTTGATGTCATCTATTCCATTTGAAGATTTGGAAGCTTGAGGGACTACAGCAAGGGATTGTGATGTGGAAGTTGTGGGAAGAGGAGCCATTGCTAGTTGGTGATTTGGAACATCAGGAAAGAAAGGCATAGGAGGCCTTGCAGCTAGCTTATCTCCTTGTACTAAGATGTTTTATGACTTTATTGCTATGTCATAAGCATTAGGCAAGGTATCTCCTCCCATAGTTTGGATTGTAGTGGCAATGTCACTATTAAAAGCTCTGAGGTAATGCAAGAAGGCATTACCAGGGGTAGGTTTTACTAAAGTAGGTATTCTATCCCATGTCTTTTGAAATCTATAGTTGAAATTAGTCATACATTCATGGGGGGCTCTTTTTATAGTAGTCAACTATTCTAAAAGTGACAAACGGTCACTTTTGTCCTCAAAGTGTTTGCACAGTCCTGCTCCTAATCCATCCCAATCTTCTATAGAACCATGAGCCAAACCTCTATACCATTGTAGTGCTTTTCCTTTCAATGATGAGGCTAGAAGCCTAACTGCAACATCATCCTCTGTAATACCATGGATATTGCAGACATTTGCAACTTCTTGAATGTCTTCTAAGGGAGAGATAGAAGTTTCACTAGTAAATTTTGGTATACTTTTGAGTGTAACTATTGGTATGTCATGTCTTTGGGCCAATAAAAGAGGACTTCCACCATTAAAGGTGGCAAAAGCATGAGCTCTAGGTTGTGCCATATAGACAAGTGATCTATTGATATGTGTTGATGGCAATCTAGACTGAGATTTAATAGTAGGAGGAGTAGAGATGGATCTTACAAGTGTATTTGTTGTTATTGCACTCCTAACTAGTGATAAAGATACACTAGTCTTCCTTCTTCTAGGATTTGAAAATGAAAGCTCTTGGTACCAAAATTTACCTCTAGAAGATGCCCTTGTTTCAGCTTTAGGCATGAGCTACTGCAACTTTGGTCTAGAACCAGGTGTATTTGAAGCTCAAAGTCGCCAAGTAATTGAAGAATGAGCCTCTTGAAGGCTTGAATACTAAATCTAGTACTGTCTCCTCGGTATTAATCTTGAAATTTTTTGAATATTGTCCCACCGAGCATGCCAAAAACTGTTGTCACAAAAGTTTGCACCCATGTCCAAATTTTTTACCTAAGGACAACCTTGTGAAACATGGAAACAACCTCCAAGCTGTGGGACTTGAACTGTGAGGTTGAGTCTCCAGAGAAGGCTGGCTTCCTTTACTATCAGGGTGCACCTAGCTACTCTTGGAGAGGAAAAGGGAGAAAGAATGCATAGAAGCAAATCTACCTATTCTAACCTAAGGGGGTGATGCACCAAAATAGAGTGTTACAACCAATCTCTACCCATACATGCACTATTGAACCATCATGACACCAAAAGATATACACATTCAGACTTGCTTTAATCTAACAATCACATGCAGATTAGGAAACCCAAATGAATGACACAAGGAAAGAGAGGATTCACTTATATACCATTCATAGGCCAAAAGAGATACAGTCATGCAAGAATGAAGATATCCACAATACACCAATGAGAAGCAAATAGTTCTTGCACTTCACATCAATGGTTGAAGGAGATAAGAATGTCATACAATTCAAAGGTAAAGGGGATTTACAGTGAAATTGTAGAGCAATATCAAAGAAAATGGAGAAAAGTTGACCACACAAAATCTACAAAAATTGCCTTTATAGCTCAGGCATAACTGAGATATTTTCTAACTCAAATTACTCCACAACCACTGCCATTAAGTCTTGATAAAGATCTGGAGAACATCTGATCTAGGCATGGATTTAGATATAATGAAATATGATATTTTGTTGAAACAGGGCCCTGATCAAAATGACATCATTAAACCATTCTGACCAAGTAGATGGATAGGATCAGAGGTGGTGGAGTGTTCTCCTTCATTTACCAAGCGCAACATTCACTCAGGAGTGGTTGGAATCGATCATGAGGATCAAATCGTGCAAGAAAGCTCGATTTCCTTCATTTTTGGCTTACAAATGGCCATTAAACCAACCTAAGTCCATAGGATTTCCATATCTAATACAATTTCTAGAGAGCATTAGAAAATCTTTGACCTGATTACAACATACAACTTAACTTGCAGATTTTAGATCACTTATTAGCTCATAACATTGTCTAGCCTTCAATCTCAGAGATTTCCTTCATTTTTGGCTCATCAGTCAACAAAGTCAAAAATTCAACCAAATCCTACGATCAAGATGAGCCACATGGACCAATGATTTCATTTCATTTTTCCACCTTGCAAAGTCTCCACATGGTTAACCACATTTTCTCAACTAAGTGTGCCACCTCCTCAAAACCTTGACCGCAATGTTACATAACTACCAACGCTAACTGGAGTGTTATCCCCCCGAGCCTACAAGGACACGTGTCCTTTAGGTACTTCCCCACATTGTTTAATTACCTTGCATCTTTAGAATGTGGGAAAGCACCGATCGTTGATCTCTAAAACATCAACGATCATGAAATACATTCATTATACTGCAACTACCCACTAAAATTTTTGGGCCCACAAAAACTTCGGTAGCCACCTCAATGACCTGGCCCCATATGGCATCACCCTATAGCAAACCTAACCCCACAAGGACACACGACAACAAGGTGCTTTCCCGCATTCCATAATCTCCTTGCACATTCATAATGTGGGGAAGTGCCAGCCCTTGATCTCATTTGAATCTATGGCGATCAAAATCTTATATGATTTTATACCCAGTCAGTTGGATGGACCAATGAGATGCCTTCTTTGCATTCCAACTCACCTGACAACTGCCATGGAAGACGAGCTATCATTACCTTCTGAGAAAGGCGGGCCCATGATATCATTATCAGCTACGTGTCACAAAGGGGCTTGCTGGTATTACTTAAAACTCATGCACTTTCATATTGCGGGCAAGTGCCAGCCTTTGATCTTTGCTAAATCAATGATCACAATGCCTAAACTATAAAGTATTAATATCATCAAAGACCAACCAATGACATCGCAGGAAATTCAAAACATGCAGGAGGAACATTGACAACTCTGCAACAGGTTTGACTGCCTTTGACAACCAAGAAATTTTGCGACGCACTGAGGTTTGAATGTCAGCAGGGGTTATGTGTCATAAAGGTGCTTGCCCACATTAGGTAAAGATTATTTTTCTTGAGAAAGTGAGAAAGTACTTGTTGTAGATCTATGCAAGATCTGACAGCGAGGAAATTTATGAGCTAGCAGAAACAACTTAGGAAAGAAAAGAAATACCACAAGGTTTTAACCATTTTATTTTTTGTATTTCTAGGGCATTTAAATAATATTAAAGATGGTAAGTGGTCGTTGGGTGAGCTCAAGTATTTGAATTCAAATTTTTGGTGGGAGGAAAATATGGTTAACATCTCCATCTAGTTTATCTCCTTCATTTTTTTTTTCGATTCCAACAATCTTTCTTTTTATGCCCTTGTTTCCCATAGTACCAGCAGTTTTTTGGACCTCTTGATTAAGACCTCCTTCCCTTTGACTTTCCTCTTGATTTACCATGATTTTTAGAATTACATCCTCTCTTAGTCATTCTACCTCGACTTTGTGCATTCAAAGCACTTCTAGATTCATATTCACCTAAGGATTTCTTATGAGTTTACTCACTCAAAATAACACCAATCACATCATCATATTTTAGGGTACTAGATCCAGGAATAGAATTACTCATAGCCATTACCAAGCCATTCCAGCTTTCAAACAAAGAACAAAAAATCAAGAGAGCCCTAATTTCTTCATCAAAATTGATACCCATAGAAGATAACTGACTAGTAATAGTATTAAACTAATTTAAATGATCTGCAACATATCCACCTTCTGCCATTTTCATCTTAAATAAATGCTTCATGAGAAATACCTTGTTTGAATCGAATGGCTTTTCATACACTTGTGCTAGGTTTTGCATCAACTCTTCTGTTGTCTTTGCTTTTGTAATATTAAATGTCACCAATGGTGCCAGGCGTAATTGAATACTTCCAAGTGTCTTTCTATCCAAAAGATCCCCGTCTTCATTTGTCATAGATCCCTAATTTTTGGTTTTGCCTTCCAACAGCTTCCATAAATCCTTCTGATAAAGATAGTCTTCCATTTGCATCTTCCATAACTAAAAGTTCTTCTCATTAAACATGTCAACCCTCAACTTACCCTCATCTTCCATCGCTCCCACTCAACTATGAGACTCCCACTCAACCATGAGACTTTCTTGCAAAGAATAAATGGAAAAAAAAGCTCACTTTGATACCAATTGTTAGGATTAAACCATGGAAACAAATAATAATTACATGCAAATATAACCAATAATATAAAATAATCAATCACACAGAAAAGAACACAAGACACGAAGGTTTAACATGGTTCACCCAATCCCTGGGCTACGTCCACCAAATAGCAAGTTTGATATTATTACGATCTAGTGATTACAACCTGATTACAATCCATAATCCGTTACAGCTCAATATCGTTGCAAAAACCAATTTTTTCATCAACAACTAATACAATCGCTAACCCTAAGCCCTTTTATACAAGTAACTTTATGCCACTTTAGGGTTACAACATGTCAGCCAAAGAATTTATGAGGTATGTACAGTACTTTCTTAATCAGTCACCACAAACTAACAATATGTATGTATGTATGTATATGTATGTATATATATGTATATATATACATACATACATACATACATATACATACATATATATGTATATATATATGCATATATGTGTGTATACATATATATGTATGTATGTATGTATATGTATATGTATATGTGGGTATGTGTAGGATCATGGTGTGCTAAAAAGTGGCAATCTGAAAAATATGTAGTTTTGAAATATCTCAAACCATTTCAAAATCTATTTCAACTTTTTTCTCACCCACCCTAATACTAAATGAAAACAATTAATATCTTTATAAGGTCTACTACATCTTTTGATACCAACCCTATATGCTCAACTTTAAAAACATCCTAAAAATGTGTTTTTGGCCTATTTTTATGTGATGTTTACTTCAAACATGTAGTTGATGTTTTTTTCACCAAAATTTGATGAAATGAAAAGGGTTTCTTAAGAACATTCTTATCTTTCCATAAATGTAAGGTTTTTCAAATTATGAGTTTAGTAAGTAATTATTACTTATTTTCTAATGGATTTATGTATAAAGTGTTGACTGACACACTACTTGAAAAATAACTATAACTTTCAAATGGTACAACATTTTTTGAATCCAAAAGATGCATCACATTCTATGTTTGTTCTACTATAAGGAGAAAAAAATGAAAAATTAAATTTTGTAGAGTTTTGAATTAGTTAAGGTGGTCAAACACAAGAGTTTTTTATTTTCAAAAATACTAAAGTCAAAAATTAATTATTAATTAATTATTTAGAATAAAAATACCCAAAAATATGTGTCACATCTAAGCATGAGTCTACTACTTATATTTAGAATATTATTTTAAAAATATTATCATTTGATTTTGATTAAGGTGGTTAGACATACATCTACTTCTTATTTTTGTTTTGAATTTTTTGTAATATTTTTTATTGCCATTTAAGAGCATAGTTTGATTGACCATGATCCTGCACATACACATGTATGTATATGTATATGTATATGTATATGTATATGTATATGTATATGTATATATATATATATATATATAGGATCTATATGTATAAGTATACATATACATACATATATGTGTCCATGTATGTATATATGTATGTATGTATGTATGTATGTATGTACATATGTACGTATGTATGTATGTATGTATATGTATTGTTGACACTAAGGTAAATTTGTCTATTAGCAAGTTAACACTTAGTCAATTGGTTACATTGCTACTGAGCTCTATAGTTTCTACCGAGCTTATCATTCATCTAGCAGTGCTAACCAAGTGTTTCAATAGCTACCAAGCTAAGTAATCAGAATGCAGTTTATGTCGAGCTTCATAGTGTTTGCTGAGCATTTGAAACTGTTTACAATATAGTCCATGTTCAAATTAAAATTAGGAAAGGTAAAATTTTGAGAGGGGAGGTGAATCAGTAGTTTAAAATTTGACCCTTAAAACATTCACTACACATCCATCTCATATATTTACCAAGTAAACTAAAATTCCATGTAAAGCATGTACATTTAAAACATGAAAACAAGTAAACACATATAATACCAAATATGATTACCCAGAAACCCTCCAATGAGAAGGAAAATTGGGGTGGGGATGACACCCACAAATCTTCACTACTGTAGTAATAAAGTGTATCCAATCAAACTTACAATGTTTTGATCATGAGACATGATCTACCCTAGTAAAGATTTACCCTATTAAAGGCTTACAAAGACTATTAGGTCTTACCCTGCTAAAGGATTTCAACACCCTATTAGAAGTGTTCCTAGTTAAAGGACTTCAACTAACAATTAAGCAAGTACCCTATCAAAGGATTTCAATACAAGCTACTAGGACTAATCTATTAAGAGATTTAACTGAGTCACCTTCTAAAATGATTCAGCAACAATCCTAAGGTTAGCACTTGATTGCCTTATGATAGATCACCTCTAAACTGATGTATTTTTTATCCTTCTTGATCAGATGTCTCTTTGGTGTATACTTTCCTTTCCTCTATTCTTCTCTAATTGATTTTGCAATTTGATCTCTATTCATAACTCCTTATCCACCATGAATGCTTTATTTTCCCATGCAAACTTCTCTCTTCACAACATATATAGCTTAAGGTTTGTCCTCCTTAAGAAGGCATTGGTTACTTAGGGTTAGGTATGAATCAACAAATGTGACTCATTCATTTTTTTGTTTAAACCTTCCCTTTTTCTGATTGGCTACATACAATGCACTGGGAATTCAAATTAAGATTTGTCCTTATCATAATTCAATCCTTAAGTCAACTTTAAAATGGTTTACATAGTTGTTTGTGCCATTACAAAAAACTATAACAAAACTATCTTACTCAGCATTTCATGCTTGACATATATTGTTCATTATACTTTGGCTCAGAATCTATATCACTCAACATCCATTGTCTAATTAGCACCTAAATGACTCGGCACATAAGTGGCTCGGCACTCACTATGGACTCAACATACTCCATTATATACATGTTGTGTTGAGCATGTACTTACTTATTCGATATGAACTAAGTAAATGACTAAAGTGTGTGAAAACTCTTATCAAAACCAATCTGAGACCTATATCCTAAGCGTAGTAGTGTCTACCAAGCTATCTAGTATAAGTGATGAAGATCCTAGTGTTAACTAAGCTCTGTAGTGTTAACAAAGTTCTATAGTGTCTACCAAGATTGCAGTGTTGACCAATTCTATAGTGTCAATTGAATGATTATGTATCTACCAAGTTTCTCAGTGTTCATTGAGTCATATAGTGTTCACTGAGTTCATGCTACTCAAAGTGATCAGTATGGATTGTGCTTCAACTTCAACCAAGTGCTAGAGTTCTCTGAGTGCTATAGTGTTTTCCGAGTGTTAGAAAATCATGGAGTTGTCTTCTAAACCCAAGTTACAATAATCAGATGACTTTGTGAATTATGATGAATTTGGTATTGTATCTAACTCTAGTGAGTAGTTAATCGGATTGATATATGTAATATATTGTATCATGTCCAAAAATATATATTTTATTGAGTATGTGAAAAAGTATAAGTAGAAGAGTGTGAATTGAAGGCTACAAGTAGTATATGGTAAAGCAAAGACTTATCTATCATAGTCAAGTGATCATTGCAACTCAAGGAATCTCATTCAACAAGTCATAGTTGCAAATCAAAGATTAGCCACCAATTCATTCTAACAGGTGCATCATTCAAATCCTTTAACCAAGTGGACTTAACAGTCTTTTGCTAAATCTCCTAGTAGAGTGTATACTTAATTGTATGTTTGTAAATCCTTTAACAAAGTGGACCTGATAGTCCTTATTGCTCCTAATACAATAGATCAAAAGAAGTGGTCAATTATAAGCCTTAACAGGCCAACTTTATACTACAGTACTAAATCTTGTGGGCATCATCCCCACCCTAGTTTTACTTTCTAATTGGAAGGTTTCCAGGTCACCATATCTTGTGTCAAAGTGTTATGAATGTTTTATTGCTCTCATTCTTTCATGCATGCAACTAGATCAGGATAATATATGAAGGATTAATTAGTGAAGTGAGTTAAAGTTTTCTCGGTTCTCAATTCACCCCTCTCATCTTAGTAACCTAGCCTACCTTATATTTCCAACAATTGGTATCAGTGCATTTAGTTCTCACATCAAAAGTTTAGCAGCTTGAGAAAAGATTAGGGGCAATGGAGGTATACATGCTATAAAATGATATTGAGAATGAAAATATGGATCTTGAACTAGCTATGGGTCAACTCAAGAAATCAAAGGAGAAACTCTCTCAATCATTTCAAAGAAGGAAAGATCTTGTAGCAGAAATGGATGACAATCTCTACGTTGAAGAAAGAATTGAACACTTATGCCCAAAAAGAAATTCAGATGAAGCTAATGTAACAATCAAAAACCTACTTGAGAAGAATTCCAATCTTCAAGAAGAAGTCAGAAAGATTAAAGAGAGCAAGAAATCTAATCAGTCAAATTATGTGAAGTTGTGGAAGAAAAAGACAAAGCCAAAGAAGAGATAGAAGAAAAGGAAAATGGAATTCAACAACTATCCCTTCAACAAACAGAATTTATTAATCATCTCAATGATGGAAATCAAGAGCTTATCAATCTAAGGATAGAGAATGAAAGATTGTAGAATGATCTCAGTATTGAAAAGAAAACCAATGAGAGAATGATGCAATCTAAAGAAAGCATGAATCAATTTATTGAAAAAAAATCAATATAGACACAAAGGAAAAGTTGGATTAGGATATACTAAAGAAGGTGAATCATCTCAGCAAGGAGCTCAAAAGAACAAAAGACTTACTTGAAATCATTGTGGTAAGAAAGGTCATACATCAAATAAGTGTTGGAGAAATAGTAAAGAAAAATTTGATGGAAAGTATTAAAATTGCAATATGCATGATCATAGAGCAAGTGAATGCACAAAGAAACCTAAGTTTGAAGGAAAGTGTCACAATTGCAACAAACAAGGACACAAATATTCAAAGTGTAAGACCAAGAAGTGTAACCCAACAAAGAAAATTGTGAAAGCAATATTTGGTTGGGATTACAACACATGGTGTAGATGTCACTACTATGGTGAGTTTGAGAACATTAGAGCAAAATATGTGAAACATCACATGCGAAAAAGAGACACTACAAAGAGATGTTTTGTTTATACAGAACTTCAACATTTTGCCAAGAACTATATGAACATGGCTAGAATTGAAGATGAAAAGAAAGCCAAAGCTAACAATATCAGAAAACAAATGAGGTAGAAATGGGTACAAAAATCTCTAGAAAATGCAAGCCAAAGTCTTGAAGTTGTTGACACCCAAGTCAATGAGTTGGGTGGCCCAACCATTTTAACTTAGTTCCCTATAGAGATCATTGGAACTATGATTCAGAAGAAGTCATCAAACATTAGTTCCAGATAGCAAGCATAAAGATCCATATCAACATTCAAAATGCACAAGGATCATTGAGTGATGATGGAAGTTCAAGACCTTATGGATCATGGTTGGGTTGCATATCTTTTTCAAGATGTAGATGTCAAGTTGGTAGTTCCTACCTGTAATGTCCCCATTTCCAAGATCAATTTTAATAATAGAGTTAATATAAGGAATAAATAAATTAATATAATATAATATAATTGCACTTGATAAAGTTAAATAAATAATAATATAACATTTATAAGGTTAAACTTAATAAATAACATCAATAAAATAATAAAAGTATTATATAGCATAACTTAATATTATTAAATATATTATTTTTATCAAATTGATATGATATAATATTATATCAATAAAATAGTATAATGTATCTAACTCTGTTGATAAAGTAACATAGATAAATTCTTAAATAAATATATTAAAGAGATTAGTAACATATAATATAATATTTTGGAATCAATCATCTATTATTAATATAATAATAAGATGAACATAATAAAAATATTATATTATATTCTATTATAATAATTCTAATATTAGAATGGATATGATCCTATATAATAATATCATTATTATATATATTACAAACCATTTAAAAGATCACGTTAATAAAGAATTTATATAATAATATAACCTTGCTTGATTGGTTGCATCCATTCAAGGATATTTATATAGAGGGAAGCAGACGGATAAGAAAGGGGGGGAAATGATGGGGACACAACCCAAGCATAGAATGGACACAACAAGAAAGGGAAAATTTTATTAACTGTAAAAATATGCTAGTACACTTAGTGCAGAGAAACAGACTCCAACACAGGCCCTATGGGCTTACAATAGCATAAAATTGGAGATAATTTCTTCTCCTAGTACCTTCTCTCAAACTCCACTCCGAACTGCCTTTTACAATGCCAAAAATGTTCTTAAATAGACCCCAGAGGGTTAAGGATTAGGAATACATTCTAGAAAGTTCTATTTGGCATCCACCGACCAAGTAGAAGGCTCCAGAACTTGCGTTAGAAGTTGGTGCAAATCTAGAAGAATCCAGAAACAGTAACCAAACTTCTAAGAGACATAACTTTTGAACCGTAGCTCCGATTGACAAACCGTTTACATTTTTGGAAAGCTCTTGAAGCACTCTATAGCCCTATGAGGAGCTTTTCTCATCCCCCATTTTTTGGCCCTGTTCAAGGTCATTTAATGCCCCTAACCTAACTTTGAAGCATTCTTAGGAGGTCTCCAAAAATTGAAAAACTGCGATAACTTTCAAACCGTGAGGCCTTTTGACCTGATTCATTTTTTGGAATGCTTTAAATTACAATTACATTCATCTGGCCAATTTACACCTTCTTGTTCACCAAAATCATGGCTCAATTACATACTCTTATTTTTTTGGCATTTACACGTATCCTAAGGTGTTCAAATACTCTATCCTAGAACACTGATAGTGGAACTGTGAGAGTTGGAACGTTTATTTGACCCAAATGGGTATCCAGAAATGAAAACACATGAAACAAAAACTAAATCTAAGTACATTTTTTTGGTTGACACAGGATTGCCCTTATACCTCTGGATGCTCCTGCATCAGGAAGAATGCAAGTTAGAGTTTAATTAGCAATCATAATCCCTAGTAGAAAACAAAGAAATAAATATATATGTATCAACATGGCATACATATCTAGAGTGATCAAACAGAGAGATTAACCATCAGCGCTTAGAGAAGATAATGGAAGCAGCTATCAAAACACTTAGCATCTGAACCAGGCATAAATAAAATAAGTGAATAGAGAATAATGGGAGAAGACAAGGGGAAGATTGCAGATTGCAGAGACCAACCAACGTATATAGAGGAGAATATCTAGGAATTGCTTAGGAAAAGGACAATGAGTAATGTGTAGACAAGGGGAGATTAATCATGACAAGAGGACATCCTCAAACCAAAGGTCAACCATGGACGAAGGAGAGATAGTAAAGGATCTATGTTCAGTAAAATAACTAAAGTGGAGAGATAGGAACATTGAAGGGTCAGATTTGAGATTTAATACTAAGAATCCATACACAGAATGTAGGACGATGAATAACAGGAATGCGAGAAGCAATATAGTGGAAGGAATAAACAAAGCACATAGTAGAGGTGAAGTGGAATGAAAGAAGACTAGGAACAAGGAGATAATGGGCACCATAACCAAACAAAAGAACTACTACACTTGGTTAGAAGCAATGACATAATTACTAAGGGCATGTGTATCAATCAATATACTATCGTGAATAAGATTGCTTCAGAGAAATGAAGGTCTATCAAATATCATGAACATATGGGGTGAGGATGAATATTGAATCATATACAATAACTTATGAAACTTTTGAGTATTACTATCAAGGAAATATAATCACCAATATTAGTAAGGAAATGCTTAGTTGCATGAAGCCAAGTCAGGAACTATTAGTTAAGATAACTTAACAATATTGATCATAATAACTATTAAGATAAGCCTGTCAAACTAAAAGTTATGAAGTTTCAAATAGAGGCTCAATCTAAGTAGAAGGCCTAACGAGCATAAATCATATGGGAAAAGAATTAAAGGATAATGAAACATAATTATTGGGATGGAGACGGAACTAATAGAGGACTTATATCCTATTGTACATGAGTAACCTTTCCGAGCACAAGATATAAGGAAGTCATCAATAGTATTCAAGAATCATTGATTAGAAACAAAGATCCACAAAATAAGTTGTAAGTGAGATGAAATAGTCTCAACCAAATTGAAGAGGGATCATTACAAGGTTTGTATTATATTACATAAATATCGTTGTCAAAATCTTAAAAATAGCAATTAACAAGAAGTCCAACATCTATTGCTTAATTAAATGTAAGGTTTAAATAAACTGTAAGAGAAGACAATATAATGTCTCTTTATTCCAATGGTTTGAAGTAAGGGACATTACACTACCGAGTAAGGAGACCTTATCAAGTTGCAGGTGTCTAATGAGCATTAAAGGCCAAATTGAGTGGAGGATAACTTGTCATTGAGCGAATACATGTACAAAGCATTAATGGTGATTCTAAAGACTGAAATTTGTTAAAAGGAGGAAATTGAATGTATTTTTTCACCGCAAATTTTTAGAGCATAAAGTAAAGAGAGAATTTAGAACCTCTGAGTGACTTAACTAGTTTCTATTGAATATTAATCCCATATTCAAAACCCTACCAAGCAATGGCATCTTCACACAACAAAGTTAAGAAAGGTTCTGAAAAATTTCTTCATCGAGTTGATTGTAAAGCTCTCACATTCAATTTGAGCCCAAAAATTGCAGTGGCACTTGAAGCTTCTAGAGCACAATCCAAAATTCCACCTAAGGTACTTCTTGTCCATGATATCTAGTCATTTATCACTATTCTATTTAGGATCTTGGAACCCTAGAGATGAATGAAGCATACAATGACTTATGTGTGGATGTTATTTTGAAACCTGAGCACAAACATTTGGAGACAAAGGGTTTGATGCATATCTTAAAATTGCTAAGGGATTTTCAAGTGAATTGGATTAGACTCATTTTGAATCATGCTCATAACATGTAGTTATGGTTAGATCATCCTATTTTGATAACCAAGAAGATGATACAAAAGATTATTGGATTGTCCATGTTGAACAAAGCTAAGACCACTAAAACCCTAGGTTAGGTTGAATTGACAAAGTAGACTCTTTTTGAATGGGATGGAAGAGGCGTAAAGCTAATTCATGTATTTGAAATGGAATTGAAATTTGGAATTCATGTGATTGCATACAAAATCTACATCTCAAGTCAGTTAAATAGTGTGTCATGTGAAGCAGTCGACCTAGTGTACAAGGTAGTAAAAATAATAATTTATCCTTCAACCTTGTCGAGCTGCTGCTAAATCAATTGAGCAAGAATATGAAGAGTATCCAAGTCTCCAAGAACAATCTATTCAAGTTTGGTTCTCTCTTGACATGTCTATTTTTTGATGTTCAGAAGTTTTTCCCTTCTAAAGGTATTGTAGTATGGAAGAAAGATATTGGACAATATCATACCAATCAATGCATTTATAGCAAAGATGGGAGAAAACTTTGATAATATTATGGATAACTATTTTGAGACATTCAAGGAGAAAATGAAGAATAGATTTAGGATATCTAGAAAACTTGTAGAAGATTATTAGCAGTACATATGTCTCATGGTTGACTATGACAATGTTTACATCCAAGCAATCAAACCTAGAGTGGCATGGGTTAAGCCTCTGGAATATTAGGTTAACATAGATGACACTAAAGATATTGTTGAAGCTCTACTGAATGAGCCTATGGATCTTAAGGCAACATAATTTGGTACTTATGAAGAGGCTAAGGCCATAATTGAGCTTGAGATCAAATTACCGCAAACGGTTAGTAGAGGAAGGAAAATGATTGAGAAAATAATGAAGAACACTAAACAATCAAGATATCCTCTCATGCTTACCGGGGGAAAAGGAGATGGCATAGAAGATGAAGATGAAGAGGATGAAGCAAAGGAAGAATAACTCAAGGAAGAGAAGCCTCTAAAGAAGAAAGGGAAGGTTATAATAAGAAAACCTTCCAAGTCTTCCCCTGCTGTGTCTACAAGAAGATCTGCAAAATCCAAGAGGAAATTGAAGTTGGGTGAAGAGGATGAAGCTGAACAAATTATCTTTTAGAAGTCTACCCCAACCCTTCAAGAAATATTGAAGAAGATGGAACAAGGAATAGGTATGGCATGTTTTAAGTCTCTTAAGTATAAGACTATGAGTAATGAAGAGAAAAAGAAAATTGAGGATACCCTTGTAACAAAATTGGGTAAGTGGAAGTATTCACCAAATGAGATTACATAGCAAGTTCCTAATGTACTTTTAAAAGTAGTAAAACCTCAATGGGATAGTGCAATGAAGTTGCTAAAGACATCAGTGAACAAAATTTGAGACATCTTATGCTGAGTCTCAATGAGAAAGAGGTGAAGGAAGAATTGAAAGAAAATGAGAAGAAGCTCACACCCAAATTCTATACATGTCTAATTCTACTAAAACATATTGAATATGTGATGAAGTCTACTACCACCACATAGAAAAAAAAAATATTCTACATAAGCCTAGTGACTTTGTTGTGCATATTGATGACAAAGACAGAGAAGAAGATGATGTTGAAGAAGTAGAAATCAAAGATAATGATGTCAATCTTGATGATGAGGAAAAAGAGCAAGAAGCCAATGGAAGAAGTCTTCTAGAAATATGGAGTATTGAGGAAATAGATGTAGAAAAGATTGCAACATTAGTTATGACTTCCTTTCATCACTCTCTAAGAAAAGCCTTAGTTCAATCATGCTCAAAGAAGGCTTCTACCAAGTTGGTTGAGGTCAAATCTACTACACCAAGCACACAACCACTCTCTAGATTTTCTTTGCCAAGTATTTCAATGACTAAAGTTCCTAGCACTTCATCTATCAAGTAGAAAATCTTCCCGGCATTAGGCTTGACCAAGCAACAACAAGGTCTTCTTATTGTTAATATTATTTCTAATGTTATTATTATTGGTGTTATTCCTACTATTTCAACTATTGTTTCCACCATGACCAATGCAATGATAGTTGTGAACCAGTCTCAACTAAGCACTAAAGTTTTGAATAAGGGAAAAGAGATTGTTCATTTAGTCATTCCTTCATAAAAAGGTAAAGAAGAGGAAATTGATTTGGATGAGGACATTGTTATTTCAAATTGGGATACCTCTAACCTTACTCTAGAAGAAATGGATACCATTGGAGAAATTTGGAAGAAAAGGGCTAAGAAAAAGAAGCTTAGAGAAGAGAGGAAAAAGATTAATCAAGTCCTTGAGGACATAAAAGAGAATATTTTTTGATGCTCTAAATATTGAAGTTGATGGAAAATAACCTATTATTGATCAGTTAGTTTAAATTGTCCACAAGTACAATGAAGAACTAAATGGATAGGATAAATTGTTGCAAAGAGCTAAGAGAAAATTTGAAAATCAAATTTTGGAGTAGGTAGCATAGAAGATTTATGTTGATCAAGTAGAGTTGTCTACTATTCTTACTTTAGTAGAAACATCTATCAATAATGTTGTTTCATGATTTGTTAAGTTAAGTGGCACATCTATCTTTACAAAGGAAATTAAGGATAAGTTATCCAACATAGATGAGGATATGAAGGAAAATGTACACCAGCTTTCACTTGATCCAAGTTGTAATTCTGCACACTTTACAAAGAGAAGATACTTGACAGACCTATAAGAAAAACTATTGAGGAAAGAAGCTAGAATTAGGGCCACACTTGCAAAAAATTAGGGCATGATTCTTCCAAATATGGATGCACTACAAAAGCACATTGCACATGCAAAGACACTCATCCATGACAATAGCTTCTCCATAGTTGACCACATGATGGAACTATCAATAGAGGTACAGATAGCCTTGCATGCAAGTAAGGTATTGCAAGAGAACTAGGACAAGGTTATGTCAATCATTTTGAAGTTACACATTGACTTCTTGTCACATTTTGGTATTAACTTGTAGATACTATACACCTTTGGCATTTATGTCAAAAAGGGGGAGAAGTAAATATGTTTATTAATAATAAGGAGGATAATATTATTGATAAAAGGAGAGAAGAAGATTATGTGTATGGAGAAGATTATCATACTCCAAATATATGTATAGGGGAAAGATGTATGTATGGGGGAGTAATAGTATGCATATACATGTACAACTAAGCAATAAACATGTTTACAAAAGCATTTTTGAAAAATTAGAAAAGTAGAATAATTTACAGAGCTACAAGAGCAGTAAGTCAAAATTGAGTTGAAGACACAGAACGTTGATATAGAGAATTTTTTTGACTTGTAATTTTGAGAATTCAAATTTTTGTATGATAAGTATTTTTGTCACTAATTCCAAAGGGGGAGATTGTTGATATTAAGATTAATTTGTCTATTAGTGACTTACCACTTAGTTAGTTGATTACATTGCTACCAAGCTCTATAGTTTTTCCTGAGCTTATCATTCATCCAATAATGTTAACCAAGTATTTTAGCTACTACCAAGCTAAGTAGTCAGAATGCAGTTCATGTCAAGCTTCACAATGTGTACTGCGCATTTGAGAAAGTTTACAGTATAGCCTGAGTGTAGCAGTGTCTACCAAGCTATCTAGTAGAAGTGATGAAGATCCTAGTGTTAACTGAGCTCTATAGTGTTAACCAAGTTCTAAAACATCTAATAAGCTCGCAGTGTTAACAAAGTGAATCCAATATTGACCAAGTCATGTAGTGTCAACCAAGTGATTCGGTATCAACTGGGTTTCTCAGTGTTCACCTAGTCATATAGAATTGACCAAGTTCATGCTACTCGAAGTGATCAATATAGGTTGTGCTTCAATTTCAACCAAGTGCAAGAGTTTTTCAAGTGTTGATAGTGTTTACCAAGTCTCATAACATCACCAAGTTGTCTTCTAAACTTGAGTAACAAAAATGGGCTGACTTTGTGAATTATGATGAATTTGGTATTGTAGCTGACTCTAGTAAGTAGTTAATTGGATTTATATATATTTAATGTATTGTATCATATCCAAAAATATATAATTTATTTATTATGTGAAGAAGTATAAGCAGAAGAGTGTGAATTGAAGACTATAAGTAGTATATGGTAAAGCAAACACTTATCTATCATAGCCAGGTGATCATTGCAACTCAAGGAATCTCATTCAGTAAATCATAGTTGCAAATCAAAGATCAACCATTGATTCATTCTAGTAGGTACATTAGTCAAATCCTTTCACCAGGTAAACTTAATAGTATTTTGCTAAATATCCTAACGGAGTGCATACTTCACTGTATGTTTGTAAATCCTTTAACAAAGTGGACCTACAATCCTTATTAATCCTAACAGGGAAGATCACCAGAAGTGGTCAATTGTAAGCCTTAACAAGCCAGCTTTATACTATAGTACTAACTCTTGTGGGTATCGTCTCCACCCCAATTTTACTTTCTAATTGGAAGGTTTTTGGGTCACCATATCTTGAATCAAAGTGTTATAAATTTTTTATTTCTCTCATTCTTTCATGCATGTAATTAGATCAACATAATATATGAAAGATTAGTTGGTGAAGTGAGTTAATTTTTATTGGTTCATAATTCACCCCTCCCCTCTCAGCAACCTAGTCTACCTTATATTTCCAACAATGTATATGTGTACACACACACACACACACACACACACACACACACACATGTATATGTGTATGTGTGTATATATGTGTGTGTATGTGTATGTGTGTATATATATGTATATATGTATATGTATATGTATGTATCTATATGTGTATATATATGCATATACATATACATGTATATCTAAATATATACATATATGTATATATGCATATATGTACATATATGTATGTATACATATACAAATGTATATGTATACACATACACACACACACACACACACATATATATATATTTACAAACCCATGCACATGTTAGAATTGCTTTAGAATAACTGGGAGGGGGGATGAATCAGTTATTCAAGGTCCAAAATGTCCAATTCAAACTTTTTCACTAAGTGTAGTGAGCCCATTCAACCATACATTTATCCAAGCTTTAATGTTCCTATTCAACAAGTTACTGTAAATCAACATGCAAGCATAACACATAAAATATCAACACATAACATAGTGATTTACGTGGAAACTCAATTTGAGAAAAACCACCAGTAACATGCTACTCAATTCTCACTCTTCTGAAGTGATGCCCTATGAAAGGCCTGCCTTGTTAAAGGCTTACAACACACTGTTAAATGTGACCTTGTTAGAGAATTTATCCACCCTGTTAGAAGTGGGCCTTGTTAGAGGACTTTAGAACATTCACTTGGAATGACACCTTGTTAAAGGATTTACAAATGGCTATTAAACCAACCTAAGTCCATAGGATTTTCATATCTAATACAATTGCTAGAGATTATTAGAAAATATTTGACCTGATTACAACATACAACTTAACTTGTGGATCTCAAATCACTTCTCAACTCATACCATTTCCTGGCTTTCGGTCTCTGCAACCCTGTCAGCTTGCCCTCCTTTCAAGCTTTGTCTCCTTGAGTCTGCATGCTCAATGTACCAGTGCAATCATCGCTCTCTGACCACTTGTTGAGGTAGAACCTATGTGCTCTTCCTCCTCCTAGATGCCTTTCTCCTTGACACCCTTCTAACCACTTCGCAATTTGGCACTCAGCAGTAGCACTTGCTTCTTGGTTTGTGACTCCTTAAATAGAAGTCTGAAGTTCTCTTTTCCCACTTGATTCTTCCTTCCTTTGATTTGAATTCATATGGATTAGGTAGGATTCATTGTATCTAACCCATATTATGTTTCCTCTAGAAACTTTTGAATAATCCTTTTGAATTCACCCAAAAATGGTTTACATAAAATTTTCTACCACCAGCACATCTCCTTATCCTCCAATTGGTTCACAAAATTCAAGGTAACAACTTTGTCAGCTCAGATTTGGAAAATCTTTGTTATTT
Organism: Cupressus sempervirens; assembly: GCA_028749045.1. Taxonomy (NCBI): domain Eukaryota; kingdom Viridiplantae; phylum Streptophyta; class Pinopsida; order Cupressales; family Cupressaceae; genus Cupressus; species Cupressus sempervirens. Next base: position 163,498,073 of record CM053790.1, on the reverse strand, counting down.
AAAATAATGCAGTAGCTCTGCACTATCGAAATACTAGTGCTTGACACATACTGTGTTACTTGACACTAATTGTGTTTTTACTGATGCTCAGCACCTGAACTTCACTCGGCACCTGAAGCTCACTCAGCACACACTAGAATTTATTTTTGCTCAACTCCTGCTAAGAATTTTCTCGGCTTCAACTAGCTTGCTCAACACCCACTAATGAACTTAGTTTAAACTTTACAATCAACCTTGTTACAACTTGCTCCTCCAATGTCTCTAAGTGTGACCAACCTCTATGTCTTTGAGTATGTTATCAATACATCATCTTACCATTGCCTTAACTGATCCTTGCACTTTATTTCAACATCATAATTCAACCTTTCTATTAGGTTTTCTTGTTACATATTGTTGATTATATCCTCTTCATCAATCAACTAAGTGATAGTACTTGGATCTTATAAGAAAATGTCATTACTACACACAGCCGGTTTGACATCAATAACAAAACAATGATTGAAAACATTCTTTTAACAACAATCTCCCTATTTGGCATTGATGGCAAACCAAACTGATCAACCATCGGACTAAACTATTCAACCAAATTAACTAGGTTAGAATAGTAAGTCAAATGCCAAAAATTAATTGTGTTACCATTAGTTTTCACATCTCACTTTTATGATCTACTATCCCGATTGCTTTACTTCTATTTCTCTCTTTTAGCTATTGTATCCTTTCTTACATTCTCTCCCTCTATATGCATTTCTCATCTTCTGTTATTTTTTGTTTTGATTGGCTTCTTCATCTTCTCCCTCAATTTTTTGATCAAATCTTTTATCCATTGAATGGTGTTAATTAGTTTCTTCTCTTTCTCCTACTATTGATTAGTTTCTCTACTCATCTCCCTCTTTGACAACAATACCAAAGACATACTATTTCAGCATCTTAATATGCAAGTGTAGCATTTGTAGGCTCTTTCAATTTCTCCCTTTATCACCTTGCTTGTGACTAATTTGGAACTTTAGCACTTTGATTACTTTGGGCATGAATCCTAAAGTAGGTATCCTCTGCATCAATGTGTGATATTTCATTAGTCAATTCATTTGATGCAAGGAAGTCTTGTCTTTTCTTAAGTAGCCTTGGCTAGGGGTATCACCCCTAACTTACCTCTAAGATATTCAAAAGCATCTTTAGGTAGTGCTTTTGTGAAGATGTTAGCAATCTGTTCCTTTGAGCTAACATATTCCATCTTCACTTGTTTATCCTCCACCAATTCTGTTACATAGTGATACTTGATTGCAATATACTTGGTTTTAGCATGCATTACAGGGTTCTTTGATATTTTGATAGCACTTTTATTATCACAATAAAGTATCACAAGCTCATTTACCTCTTCCTTCATACCTTGCAACAAATGTTTGATCCATACAATATTGATACAATTTATAGTAGCTGCAGCATATTCAGCTTCTGCAGCAGACTATGAGGTACAACTCTGCTTCTTGCTAGTCTATGTAATCAATCTTTTTCCTAAGAAAAGTGCTCCTCCATTGGTCCTCTTTTGGTCATCAATATTACCTCCCCAATCTGCATCAGTGTAGGCTTTTAGCTCAAACTTTTCACTCTTCTTGTAGTGCAAGCCAAAGTCATTAGTTCCTTTTAGGTACCTCAGTATTCTCTTTACTGCCATCAAATGATTTTCTCTTGGACTTGTAGAAAATCTTCCCACTATTCCAATAGCTAATGCAATGTTTGGTCTACTATGTACAACATATTGCAACTTTCCAATCATTTATCTATACATTGTCTAAATCACTTCAGTTGATTCATCATTCTTGGATAACCTATGTCTAGTTACCATTGGTGTGCTGATTAGTTTTGACTCTTCTAATCCAAATGTCTTGAGTATCTCATTGATGTATTTTGATTGAGTCACAAATATTCCATTCTTCAATTGATGTACTTGTAATCCAACAAAGAACTTGATTTCTCCAAACATTGACATTTCAAACTCATGTTTCATTTGATCAGCAAAATCTTTGCATAGAACATCTTTTCCTCCAAATATTCTATCATCAACAAAGATTTCTAATATCAAAATGTCTTTTCCTTTTTCAGCTTTGATATACAAGTTGTTGTTGTCATCTGTTCTCTCAAATCCTATCTTCACAAGATATTTGTGCAGTCTCTCATACCATGCTCTAGGTGCTTGCTTCAAGCCATAAAGTGCTTTATGCAGTTTGTAGACCATATCTCTATTGTTTTCATCAACAAATCCTTTAGGTTGTTCTATGTAGATTTCCTCTTCTAGTATACCATCTAGAAAAGAAGACTTGACATCCATTTGGTAGACTTTGAAACCTTTGTAAGTAGCATATGCAAGTAGTGTTCTTACTCCTTCCATTTTTGCAATAGGGGCAAATTTTTTCCCATAATTCAGTCCTTCTTCTTGTGCATAGCCTTTGCAAACTAGTCTGGCTTTGTTTCTTGTTATCTCACCATTCTCATCAAGTTTGTTTCTAAACACCCATTTGGTACCAATTACATTCTTATCAACTGGTCTAGGAACTAGGTCCATGTTTTGTTCTTCTCAATCTGATCTATCTCTTCTTCCATAGCTTTATACCAGTCATCATCTTGTAATGCATCTTTCACTATTTTAGGCTCAACCTTGCTCAGTAGACATGATTCATTCCTTAGTCTATTCCTTGTTATTGGTCTTGCATCTGTGTCACCAATGATTTGTTCTGTAGGGTGATGTCTTCTTACAGATTTGACTAATCTTGATTTTGTCCTTCTTTCCATGTTTGATCCTTCAGCTTCAGAGTCATTTTTTTCTTCTTCATTTGGTATTTTATCATCTCTTTCATGTATACTATTTTCAAAATCAGAATGTATATTTCTCGCATTCTGCAACTTAGCTTCTAAATGCAACTTGACATTCATTGGCTATGACTCGGCTGATATTGAAATTTGTTGTTGATTCCCAACTAGATTGGTAGTATTGTCTTCAATAGTCATTCCTTCATAGAAGCATACAAAAGATCTATAATCTTTTGATTGCTTAGTTCCATCAACCTGAACTTTTGCATGCTCACCAAAATTTACATTTGTACTCTCCACAATCTTGTTATTGTTAGTATTCAAACACTTATATGCTTTGCTTCTAGTGGAGTATCCAAGGAATATGCCTTCATCACTTTTGCATCAAACTTGTCATTTCTAGTGTCTTTAAGAATATAGCATTTACAACCAAAGACTTTGAAATGTTTCACATTAAGTGAGTGATCATACCATAGTTCAAAAGGTGATGCATTTGTACCTTTCTTGACTTAGACTCTATTCAAGGTGTAAATAGCAGTTCTTATAGCTTAATTCAAGTACTTTAGAGCAACATTTTTCTCCATCATCAAGGTTCTAGCATAGTCTATCACTGATCTATTCCTTCTTTCGGAAATACCATTTTGTGGTGGAGTTCTTGGTGCTGATAGTTGCCTCTTGATACCTTTGTCATTGCAGAATATCTCAAATTCCTTTGATGTAAACTCACCTCCTCTATTTGATCTTAGGCATTTCAGACTCTTACTTGTTTCCTTCTCAACTCTAGCCAAATACCACTTAAACATTTGAAATGCATCAGATTTTTGCTTCAAGAACATAGCAGTTATCATCCTGGAATGGTCATCTATAAATAGCATTATGTATTTGTCTCTTAAGTAACTTTGCACTTCTATTGGACCACATAAGTATGTATGGACTAACTCTAGTACTTCTTTGAAAGTGTATGTTTTTCTTTTGAAACTAGATTTAGTCATCTTCCCTTGTTGACATTGTTTGCACATTGTGTTTTCAGGTTTTTTTAGTTTAGGCAACCCTCTGACCTTTTTTTTTTGCTAATGTTGATCAAATTGTCAAAGTTAACATGACACAATCTTTTATGCCATAACCACACATCATCAAGTCTAACAACAAGACAAGTTGCATCTTCCATATCTAGGTAAAACAAGTTACTCCTAGTTTGTTCATCGTTTCCTATCAGATTTCCTTTAGTGTCATAGATCTTGGCAATTTTGTTTCTAAACTCTACTTTGCAACCTACATTGCCTAACTGTGATACACTCAACAAGTTGTAATTCAATCCTTCAACATAATATGCATTATCACATAAAAATTTCTCAGTAAGTTTAATGGAACCTTTCCCTTTGATCTGACATGAAGCATCATTTCCAAATCTAACACTATTTCCATCATATTGAGTAAAGGTAATAAACTTACTTTTGTCTCCTGTCATGTGATGTGAGCATCCACTGTCTATGATCCATTTGCCATTCTTGTTCACACAAGTTACCAATTTTGTTGCTTCATCTTCATCTTTATCTAATTCATCCTTCATGACCACATAAACTACTTCATCATCATTCTCATCAGAATCTTCTTCAACAATGTAGCATCTTTTACCTTTATCTTTGTAATCTCTATTATCATCTTCTCTTTTGTTCTTGTACTTGTTTCCTTCTTTGTAGTTCTTCTTTTGTGTACATCTTGCAATAATATGACCTACTTCATTGCAATTGAAACATATGGCAGGGAGCTTACCCTTGAATTTACCTTTGTCTCAATGGAATTTTCTAGCCAATAGTGCTTCTAACTGTTCCACATCTTCCTCATTTGTGATGCTATCACTAGATGCATGTTTTCCTTTTCTTCTCTTCTTGTTTGATGTCTCCTCCTCAGTTTCCTTCAATGTCAACTTATCCTTGAAAGTAGATTCAAGGTTCTCAGGTCTGTAGTTGTCAAAGTTTGACAATTCAAATGCAGTAAGTCTTCCTATAATTCCTTCAAAGGTTAGTGTGTTTCCTTGTACACACCTTAGTTCTTGAATGGTTGAAACTCTAATAGCATAAATAGGAAGCAAGGTTCTCAAGTATTTGTTGTTGACAATCTATTATTCCAATTGACCACCTAGACTTCTTATTGCACTTACCACTTCTTTCATTCTAGCAGCATATTGAGCAGCATTTTCTCCTTCCTCCATTTTCATGTCATCAAACTTTCCTCTAAGGCTTTCTCTTTTTTCTCTTTGAACATTCTAATCTCCTTCATAGATGTCTATCAGGGCTTTCCACATCTTGAATGCAGTGTCACAATCTTTGATGTCATCATATTCTGCATAGCTGAGTGCAGAGGCAATCTCCAGCATTGCTTGATTGTGCTCCTTCCTTTTGTTCAAATCATCTGTAGTAAGAGGTCCAGCTAGGTCTACATGTTTTTTTCCAATTGAGGTTTTTACATAATCACCTATTGATCCAAGGTGCAATTTCATCAAACTCTGCCATGCAACAAAGTTGTCTTTGTTGAGCTTGGGAACTTCTCTCTTGGACATCTTGATGTTTTTGCTTCTAGTACGTTGAAACTAAATCAATAGATGGCTCTGATACCAATTGTTAGAATTGCTTTAGAATAATTGAGAGGGGGGGTGAATCATTTATTCAAGGTCCAGCATGTCCAATTTAAACTTTTTCACTGAGTGTAGTGAGCCAATTCAACTATACATTCATCCAAGCTTTAATATTTCTATTTAGCAAGTTATTGTAAATCAACATGAAATCATAACACATAAAAGATCAACACATAACATAGTGATTTACGTGAAAATCCAATTTGGGAAAAACCACCAGTAACATGCTACTCAATTCTCACTCTTCTAAAGTGATGCCCTGTGAAAGGCTTGCCCTATTCAAGGCTTACAGCACACTATTAAATGTGACCTTGTTAGAGGATTTATCCACCCTATTAGAAGTGGGCCTTGTTAGAGGACTTTAGAACATTCACTTGGAATGCCACCCTATTAAAAGATTTACAAATGGCTATTAAACCAACCTAAGTCCATAGGATTTCCATATCTAATACAATTGCTAGAGAGTATTAGAAAATCTTTGACCTGATTACAACATACAACTTAACTTGTAGATCTCAGATCACTTCTCAGCTCATATCATTACCTGGCTTTCAATCTGTGCAACCCTATCAGCTTGCCCTCCTTTCAAGCTTTGTCTCCTTGAGTCTTCATGCTCAATGTACTAGTGCAATCATCTCTCTCTGACCACTTGTCAAAGCAAAACCTATGTGCTCTTCCTCCTCCTAGATGCCTTTCTCCTTGACACCCTTCTAACCACTTCGTGATTTGGCACTCTAGTAGTAGCACTTTCTTCTTGGTCTGTGACTCCTTAAATAGAAGTCTAGAGCTCTCTTTTCCCGCTCGATTCTTCCTTCCTTTGATTTCAATTCGTATAGATTAGGTAGGATTCATTGTATCTAATCCATATTATGTTTCTTCTAGAAACTTCTTGAATAATCCTTTTGAATTTTCCCAAAAATGGTTTACATAGAATTTGGTGCCACCAACTCATCATCCTTATCCTCCAACTAGTTCACAAAATTCAAGGTAACAACTTTGTCGGCTCAAATTTGGTGAATCTTTGTTATTTAAAATAATGTAGCAGCTTGGCACTATTGAAATATTGGTGCTCTGCACATACTATGTTACTCAGCACCAACTGTATTTTTACTGATGCTTAGCACCTGAACTTCACTCGGCACCTAAAGCTCACTCGGTACACACTAGAATTTCCTTTTTCTTAGCTCCTACTGATAATTTGCTCGGCTTCAACTAGCTTGCTCAGCACCCACTAATGAACTTAGTTCAAGTTTTGCAGTCAACCTTGTTACAACTTACTCCTCAAATGTTTCTAAGTGTGACCAACCTCTGTGTCTTTGAGTATGTTATCAATACATCATCTTATCATTGCCTCAATTGATCCTTAGACTTCATTTCAACATCATAACTCAACCTTTCTCTTAGGTGCTCTTGTTACATCTTGTTGATCAAATCCTCTTCATCAATCAACTAAGTGATAGTACTTGGATCTTATAAGCAAATGTCATTCCTGCACATAGCAGGTTTGACATCAATAACAAAACAATGATTGAAAATATTCTTTTAACAACAATCTCCCTCTTTCAATCAATCTTCCTCACAATGATCTTTTCAATCATATTTCCAACAACATACACATACACACACATATATATACATATACATACATATATGCACGCGTGCACACACGCGCGCGCGCACACACACACACATGGGGAGAGAGAGGTGGGGTGTGGAAATAACTAGAAGGCGAGGATATATATATATATATATATATATATATATATATATATAGAGGAAAGAAACCAAAAATTTGGGAAGAGAGGGCAAAGAGATAAAGATGAGATAGATAGAAGTAGAGCTCGAGATATGAGTAATGAGATGGGGATCGAGAGGAAGAGAGGCAATATTGGATAGAGGGGGAGACCTAGGGGTAGAGAGATGGTGGGTGGGAGTGAGAGAGGTAGGAGAGACCTATAGAGGGGGGAATAGAGGTGAGAGAGAAAATAAAGGGAGATAACTCTAGAGATTGGGGGAGGTAAAGAGATTAACAAAGAGAGAGCAAGATAATATTGATAGAAGCATGTTGATTACTTAAATTTGACTAAGCCTACAAAAATTATACTATCTTAAATTTCCTAAAATCTAAATTATAAATCTTAGAGATCTAAACGCACTCTCAAACATGTCATACAACTATATACATAAAGTACTGACTTAAATGTTATATTTCATGTATATATTTATGCTTGGGGATTGTATTTGAGTTGAGCTTGAAGAATTTTTTCAAAGTGTGTGTGTGTGTGTGTGAGAGAGAGAGAGAGAGAGAGAGAGATCTTAGTCTTAGTGTGCCAAAAATGCAAAGAACCATATTTGGTGGGTACCAAATACCTTAATGGGGGCCAAAAGACTATTTGGATTCTTTTTTATCCCCCACCTTGGTACACTTACCCAGCACTACAAACTGGACATATTTTTTTCCACTATCAAACTCACACCTACCACATATCTCAAACTCATTTATGTTAACATTGTTTGAGAGTCTCATTTGGAAAAATAACTACTATGTGGTCATATCCATTGAGTTCCTTGTGTTCATCTCTCTCTCTCTCTCTCTCTCTCTCTCTCTCTCTCTCTCTCTCTCTCTCTCTCTCTCTCTCCCCCCCCCCCCCCCCCTTTTGAGTTTGCTTCCTCCTTAGTGGTGCAATTTACATGTCATACAAAACATATTTGGTTGCTTTCATTTTCTTCTATTTGTGATTATAAAATCTTTAGTGTATCTTATGTTAGTCTCTATATCACAAAAATGTTTGTGTAAGAGTAGCTGACAACAAAAAAATGTCTTAAATTGATTTGAGTCATCTTTTGGGACGGTGTAAAACATTGATATAGATGGACAATGGCTTTCTCTCTTTCCATTTGGAAATTATTTATGACTTGTTTAATAGGAGAAACATCTTGAAATTTCTAATAATGTTATTGTTTCAAGTTGTGGAGGTCATTTAGTATAGGTGTGTAAGTAGCTAGATCAGATTTGACTCCCATCTTTTGTTCTTTCTATTTAGAGAAACACTTTTGTTTTGGCATTAAAATGCATAAAAAGTTTATTAAAATTTACAAGTGATGTTTTGTTAAGCATATGACATGTTTATTGTGAATCTATATAATGCTCTACCAGTATCTATGTTATGATTTTTTGGTATGCTACAACAACTAGACGATCTACATGTTCAGTTATAAATATTCCTCTTAACTTATTACTACAAGTGTCAGATATTCTCTTCAGTTTTGATGCATACTTGGCAATGTGCTTTAGTACAAGGGATCAAGAGGTCAATACACTAGCAATCTATACTATAGAAAATTTAATAAAATAGAATTATAAAATTCCATTGATATAGTATAGAAAGACAATAAGGTAGATCTCAAATCCATTGAGTTGTATCAAAGCCCCCTCAGCCTTTCATACACAATATCAATTTCTCCAACTATTTTTACTAGCTAAAATATTTATAACACTCAAATGATCACTAAATAATTTTAAATAAGCATTTCAACAACTTATTTGACTGTGACATATAATGAGGCGATATCACATTCAAAAAGTTCAAAAAGCATAAGTTTAGATTGAATTTGTTAAATGACCATTTACAAAAAAAAAACCCATCCTAATAAAAAAAAATTGAGAATTCAAAATAAAATAGCATAAATGCAATTAAAAATTGCAATCTCTCTTGATTATTTCCCCATACTTCTACTTTTATAAATAAGAACAATTAAAACTTTAAATATTTAAAATAATCAATTCTATTTTAAAAAGAAAAAAATTCAAGAGTAATATGATATTTTGATTATTGATCAATCTGAAATATTGTTTCGAAAACTAATATACAATCTAGTCCAATAATCAATAAATACACTAAAAAGTTTAAAATATAAATTTACTAAGAAAAAATAATTTATATTCTATGTACTTTATAGAAAAACAGCACTGAATCAATTTTCATTAAGATCATATCAACGTAGTAGTCACTAACCACCATTTCAAACATCAAATCACAAATTCTATATTTCAGTTGAATTTGACCCAACAAGAACAATTTCCATGCAATTAATTGAATGCGTTGTGAGACAGAATTCCATATAATTCAAGTGCAGCCTTAAAGTGGCGCAATTCTTAGTGTTAGATAATATAGATACCCACACTACCAGCATAGATAGATTTAGTTGCCTTTCTTTTCTGTCTCTAAAACTCAGCCCACAAATTGCAAGAGAAAGATCTTGTTGTTTGAGCGTACAACTTTAATCAGATGACTTATCATGAGCTTCAAACAAGGCATGATGAATTCATAGCGTAAATGACTTCACTTTGAAAAATGGTGTCAAAAGGCATCAATCATGTCTCAAGTATATTGTAAAAAGAATTCATGATTTTGTCTTGGAAATGGACAGAGAGTGCCTTTGGCAAAACTTGATATTTCTTCATCATGGCAGCTAAGTGGGCAGATGGTCCCTTACAATATGACACTTTGTGATGCTCACATCCAAGGCAATTATTAAAAAAATCACTTATACTATGGTTCTTTTGAATGTGTCTATACTTGAATGAAATTTAATTTCTTTATTTCTAATTTTCAATTGGTGGTTGATGATTTTTCCGGCAGTCTTACTATTTTTTATGATAAAATTTAGTAGAAATACAAGGTGTTTGTGGAAGCTTGTAACATTAAGAAGACATGAACTCTCTATGCATACATCTAACTAGGCAACAACTCATGAAGACAGGTGGCATGAGCATGAAGCACCTTCAAAAAATTTCATTCTTATTAGGGCTTGTGAAGTTTTTGTTTGCATAAAATGGATTTTGGTTCATTCTTAAGATTTCCTTTCAACAAAAGAATTGTAGATGTGATAGAACTCTTCAAGAGTAGCTACTATTGTCCTTACAAGAATCCTATTAGATTTGGAATAACATATTGATCGTATGTGACGACAATGAGAATAATAATACTTAAACTTTATTATTTAATTTTTATGATATTCTATTATTTAAGCAATTACACTTATTATTTCCATTTGTTTCATTTTGGTGAGAAGAAAAATATCAAAATAGATATGAAAGCATCCTAGAATATGTTTGTTATTAGTTTTACCAACTAAGAATGGTCTTTTATCTTTTGTATTTTGTAATGATGTTTAAAAGGATTCTTTATTGATCTTCTTCCACATCATGAAATTGTTAACATTCTCACAGATTTACCATCACTTTTCAATTTTCCTTTTCCAAGACTCTAAATATCTAAATCTTATTATTCATGATAGTAACAATAAATTTGTTTACCATTGGGTTTGGGATTGAACTTTACTATCGCAATTGTTGGGTATGTATATGATTTGTGAAATCAATTGAATGGTTGAAAGTTTTATAATATTGGAAAAATTAAATATGTACAATTTGATAATATAAGATTAGATTTTCTCTTGTTTTGAATATGCTATCTTAGTCAACATTGTTGAAGGGATTTGCTTAAACAATCAATCTTGTGTTATGGGTCCAAGGTAGGTTCATGAATTGTTGGGTAGAGCATTAGTTTTAGTTGGTTATAGGAGATGTGATGTACTTTGGATGGAGATACAATATTGGTTTAGTGCACTAAAAAAATCTCTTAAGTCTATGTTCCGTAGGTAATCCTTTCCATTGCTAAAGTTATATGGATCGTGTTATTTTCTTTGCAAAGTTAGTGTTACGAAGAAGAGCTATGGAGAGGTAAGTTGTGTTTAATTTATGTTTCTTCAAAACTTTTGTTTTAAGTAAAAACTTCTATAAATTTGAAGGGCATCTATCCTTTGAAGGGAGATTAATTTTGAACCCAATATGATAGATTGAAGGCTAATAGTATTCCCATTTTGGGATCCTATGAATTTCTTTTTGTTGGAAAACAATCACGTTCAATTCAAACTGAAGATTATATCTTCTACAATTGTAACTGGTTGTTTTTTTTTACCATGCATGTATAATAGGAAATGAAGATACACTGTATGGGTGATGTCTATACCGGCATCAAAATGCAATTTTTTATTAAATTTAAATTTAAGATACAGCTATAAAATGATTTTTAATTTAATTATTAAAAACATCAAATTGCGGTTTTGATGTCAGCGTAGACATTGGCCTCTATATGCACTAGTTATGACTCGAGTTAGAAACTATTTATTAAGCTATATCTGCTCATGCAACAGGATTGATTCAATAGCTGATAAATTTATATTAGTTTTGTATTGCTTAGAGTTGAATGAATATCCATGGATGTGGAGTTAGAGGTTTACTTTAGAAGAGAAAATCAAGGTAATAATATGTAGTCATCTCTAATATAAAGAGGCCATGTAATAAGATTTATTTTGTTAATGAATAAAATCGATGTTTCTGTTGTAGCAGAGTAATGTAAAATTTCTCTTGAATATGTTTTCATTTGTATTTAAAATCTTGGTGAGTTCTATGAATCTCCTCTACTCCTTCAAATTGGTATCAAAGCCCATGGCAAGAAGATCTTCGAGAAACAAAATGAATGTTTGATTGGATATAGAATTTTTTTATAAGTTTGAATGCACACATATTAGATCCTTGGTGTTTTTTTCTATCGGTGAGTTTGAAATGAATGATCGTTGTCAAAGGAGGACAAAGATTTGTGAGTTTAAGGGGAAGTCTAAAATTAAATGCATAATTATTGAGTGTCATTGGTTAGAGATTGTTGAAACATTCTTCCATCAGAAGAAGAAAAGTGGATATCAATGGAGTCTGCAATAGATGATTGAAGGAGGATCAGTACAACAGAGAAGAAGATATTAGAGGGCAGATAATTTATTTTTTCAATGGGAAAAGTTGGAAAAAGAGTAAAGGAAAAGGATAATTTAGAACAAGAATTGATAGATGTTAAAGAATGAAATTCAAAATTGGTAAAAACTTTAAAAGAGTTTGGAAAAAAGGTTATGTATATGTGTGAAATTGATGACTTAGAAAATGAATTAAAAAAAGTAAAAAACAAAATGAAGAATTAGAAGAAATGTTATTAAAGTTTTTTTTAAGATATTGAGAGAAGGAATGAAGTTTTTGAAGAGAGGTCAAAAACATTAGAAGAAGAAAAATTTGAGATTAAGAAACAAAATACAAATTTGGAGGGAAAAAGTAAGAAATTAGAGGAGGATCATTTGTTGAAAGAAGAGAATGAATGTTTAAGAGAAAAATCATTAATTCATGATGTTTCTTGTGGTACAGAGGATTTGAATTCATCATTTGATAAAATCAATTATGCTAACAATGTTTGTGAAAATGTGTATGGTGATAGTCATGTAAAATGCAATGAAAACACAAATGGTTTAAGTTGTTTTGATGACAGTGTTGGTTGGAAGATTATGAAAAGTATGGGTTTCAAAGGTAAAGAATTGGGAAAAGATAAAGATGGAATGATGAATCTAATTGAGAAAACAAGGAGGCCAATATATGAAGGCCTTGGATACTCTATAGGAAAATGAAAGATGAACAGGAGTTCATGCAAATTAGTTGAAGGATTGAAGACGATGCACTGCGTATATAGTCACAGGTTAGGACATATAGTGGATAGGTGTTGGGATCTACATCCATGCATTATAGGTGCCCCTATAGTTTCCTTAGGGGGGCCTCAATATCCCCCTCCCCAACCCAACTATCATCCAATGGGAGGGGTCCATTGAACCATAGCTAGAACATGTGGATAAGCCTAGAGAGCCCTTGATATACACAGCAACCCCCCCACCTCCCCTACCTCTATATTGACCTACCTTTGCATGCATATCAAGGTAGGTCTTGGTGATGGGGTTATAGCTATAGTAGGGCCGCCCACCCTAGCACTATAGATGAGAATAGGGTGATTAATGGGGAGTCAACACATGCATGGGAACCCACACTAAAGTAGGGGAGGTATCATTCATTGAATCTATAGAGTATTGGAGAGTGAGATTCACAATCTCAATTTGATAATTCGTGTACTTCTTTCCTACAACAACTATATCTACATCAAACACTCCCCTTTGTAGCCTTGTGTATTTAAGGGGCACCTAGTTGGGTTAAGGATATGAATCCCAAGATGTTTGAGCGATAGGAATGCACATGGAAACCTAGGACCTTAGGACTTTTCTGACGAACCCTTTTCCATAGCAACCTAAAAAATCATTTAATATGGACCCGACCCAATGAAGTTTTGATGTAGAGAGAATGTAGCCCACACCCCCCACCTAATCCCTAGTTTGAAAATTTATTGTGAAAAGAAATGTTGTGATAGAGAGAAAAAGAATGAATGCATAAAATATGGATTGTGGATGGATCTATGGAACAAGATGGAAGGTAACAGGTACAATCAAAAAATTATTTAAGTATAAATGTTCAAGTATGAGTAATAATACAAATTTGGAAAAGTTTGAAGATTCAAGGAGAATTATGAATGGTTTGAGTAAATCAATTTATTTTCTAGTAAGATGTCTGTAGAAAGTGATTTTGCAAGAAGTTCAAAATTAAGGTTTTGAAGAGCGGTTACAACAATTGGACAAAGTCAAAGGTATTAGATGAGTAGTTGAAGTTGTAGTTTGAGTAAAGTTGTGGATCCCCTAGCACCTATAGTGTGGCTCAATGGGAAGTGTTGAGGAAATACAATGGTTTGTCACTTGAAACTACAATGGTTAGAGATCAACTATTCCAAATCTCATAGTTGGAGATCAAGTATTTCAAAACTGATGAGTTTTTTTTTGGTTAGTAGAAACCACTTGGAAAATTTTGTGATTATGCATGTAAACATTTATGATAAACTAAAAACCATTTTTGAATTGTGTTGGAATGTGTAATTTCCCCCTCAAATGAAATGTAAAATCATGCTAGAGGATTCTAGAAACTCCAGCTGGATTACCGAATAGGGTTAGGTAAAATTAATATTTAGGTTTGTAAAGTTCTAGAAGTCATTTATGTTTAGATAGTTCTAGAAAAGTCTATTTGTCTTATGTCAGTTAATTTAGATGTTTCTGGATACAATCAAAGACCTCTATAAAAGAGGTACGATGTAATGATTTTTGCTGATCAATAAACAAAATAATTCTATAATTTCTATAAGTACCTGTAGTGTATATTTTGTGTTTAATTATAATTGTGGATCCAATCCATCCACCCTCATCAAATTGGTATTAGAGCCAAGCTGGATAGAAGGTTGGAAAGAATTGTTGATTGTGATAAAAGAGCAAGTGATGTTCAAGTGCTGCCAAATAATTGTGGAGGATTAATTTGTGTTATAGAAAAGACAATTGTTTTGAAGAAGACCACAAGGAAGTGTTCAGCAGCTGTGAGAAAAAGGAAAGAGGGAAAGTCATCAAGAAATCCCATTATTGAGAACAACAAAATTAGTGGAAAGAAGATTTCCTGAAGATTATGAAGGAACCAAAGTGTTTATAAAGCACGGAAGAAAGGACAGAAGAAGGAACAAAAGGTATGGTCATTTGAGAAATTATCCTATTGCCGTTATAAAAAAAAAGAATATGACATGGAATCAAGTTTGATATTTATGTAGGGCTTGTTTCAAGTTGTTTGAAGATTTAATTAAAAATCTGGAAGTAAAAAGACATTTAGAATTATCTAGAAGAAAGAGTGAGGTGTGTTAAATTGTTGATTTCAATGGGAAAAGCTAGTATCAGAAAGAGAAGACAAATAAGTTAGAAGAAGAATTAGTGGTGGTGAAGAAAGAAAGGAAAGATTATTGTATGAAAAAGATATTTTGCAAGAGGAATTGGCAAAACTAAGAAATAAAATGGGAGAAGAAAAGTATAAATCGTTAAATGAAATTAGTGTCTACATAGAGGAAATTGAAGAGTTGGAAAATAGGTTAAAATTGTGGAAGAAGTACATAATTGGTAGGTGAAGGAAACATGTAAACTTAGAGAGAAAAATAAAGAATTAGAAGAGAAGTTTAAGTTGTTTGATGATGCTGAGAAATAAAAACAAAGTTTTAGAAGATAATGAGAAGAAATTGGAAGAGGAAAATAATATGTTAAAGAAGGAATTGTCTACTTTGAAACAAGAGAAAGAATGTTTGAATGTGAAACCATTTGTATGTGATGTATCTTGTTGTTGGAAATATTATGATAGGCTAGAAGTTACTGAGAGGGGAGGGGTGAATCAGTAACTAATAAAACTTAATCATTAATTAGCAATTAATCCTTCATGTGTATTATGATCTAATTGCATGCATGAGAAACTAAAAGCATTAAAACAATCATAACACTGTGACACATAATTTGGTGACCAAAAAACCTTTCAAATATAAAGTAAAATTGGGGTGGGGATGATACCTACAAGCTTTAGTACTGCAATATAAAGTTGGCCTGTTAAGTCTTACAATGATCACTTCTAATGATCTACCCTGTTAGGAGCAATAAGGACTACTAGGTCCACCTTGCAAAAGGATTTAAAAACATACAATAAAGTATGTATTCAGTAAAGAGATCTATATAAGACTGTTAATTCTACCTTGTGAAAGGATTTGATTGATCCACCTGTTAGGATGAAGCAGTAACTGATCTTTGATCTGCAACTTGGTTTGCTAAATGAGATTCCTTTGAGTATAGTAATCACCTTGTTGTGATAGATAAATCTTCATTGCTCCTTATACTGTTATAGCCTTTGTAATTCACTTTTCTTTTTATTAATTTTTTCATTCATTATTCATTGGATGTGAAACAATACATTACATATATACCAATCCAATTTACAAATTACAAAGTCGGCCACAATACAAGTTTACACAAAACCCATAAAGTTGGCTGTATTATAGGAACTCAGGTTCTGAAGACTGGCTCGATGAGGTTTTGATACTTGGCATCCATTGTCAATTCTTGGCATCATCATGCACTCGATAGATGTAGAAGCTCGATCCATACTAATCACTTTCAAGTAGTCTTGAACTCGGTTTGCACTAGTGACTCAGCGAATATTGTGAAACTCGGCATATAAATTGAATCACTTGATTCACACTACATAGCTCGGTCAATGCCATCACTATGAGGTCGATATAAACTGAGTCACTTGGTTAACACTGAGTAGCTTGGTTAACACTAAACTCACATCACATCAATTGTGAACTTGGTAAGCACTGCACAACTTGGTTTGCACTGATAAACTTGGCATACAATGAAATGCTCAGTTTATACTACTGATCAACACCTTGGTAGTAACTGCTTGGCACAAATTGAATACTATCCCTTGGACTCAATAGCAACTATAGAACTTGGTAGGTACCAAAATGCTTGGTTAACACTGTTAAATATACAATGTTCTCGGTAGATACTTACTATCTAAATAAGTGTATTTCACTAATAACAAACATGACTAAATGTCAACAATCTCCCCCTTTGGCATTACTAACAAAAACACTTATCAGTAAAAACTGAATTCAAAAATGTTCAAGAACATCTTTTATCCATCACCTTATGTCTCTGACTCGGTAGAGTATACTTTTTTTTTTTAGATTTTTCAAAATTGGTTTTGTAAGAGATGTACCTCTAAGTGTCTGTACATGAATAATATTACCCCCATACATTCTGTACATGAATAATATTACCCCCGTACATAATATACAGTATACTATACATCTTTTCATATTTGATATATACATTTTATCCTCTTTTCTATATATCTTCTCCCTTTTACACAATATACATCTTCTCTACAATATACATCTTCTCCCCCTTTTTGACATTAATGCAAAAGATGTATGCTATATATACTATACAGTAATGCCAAAATGTAACAAGAAATCTAAATGTACCTTCAAAATTAATGCCAATGTCTTGTCCCAATTCTCTTGCAACACCTTGCATGTGTGCAATGCAATTTGCACTTCTTCTAACAGTTCTATCATGTGGTCTGCAATGGAGAAATTGTTGTCATGGATGAGTATTTTAGTATGTGTAATGTGTTTCTATAATGCATCCATGTTTGGGTAGAATCATGCCCTATATATCTATCAATGTAGCTCTTATTCTTGTCTCTTCTCTCATCAATTTTGCATGCATATCAGTCAAGAATCTGTTCTTGGTGTAATGGGTAGAGCTGTAGCTCACGTCAAGTTGCAACTACTATGCACTTGCCTTTAGATCTTCATCAATCTTCGATAGTTTATCTTTTATTTTTTATAGCTCTAATACCAATTGTTGGAAATATTATGATAGGCTAAATTACTAAGAGGGGAGGGGTGAATCAATAACTAATAAAACTTAATCCTTAATTAGCAATTAATCCTTTATGTGTATTTTGATCTAATTGCATAAATGATCTAAACTAAAAACATTAAAACATTCATAACACTGTGACATATAATTTGGTGACCCAGAAACCTTCCAAATACAAAGTAAAACTAAGGCGGGGATGATACCCACAAGCTTTAGTAAGTTGCAATATAAAGTTGGCCTATTAAGGCTTACAATGATCACTTCTGATGATCTGCCCTATTAGGAGCAATAAGGACTGTTAGGTCCACCTTGCAAAAGGATTTACAAACATATAATGAAGTATGTACTCGGTAAAGAGATTTATATAAAACTGTTAAGTCTACCTCGTAATAGGATTTGACTAGTCCACCTATTAGGATGAAGCAGTAGCTGATCTCTAATTAGCAAGTTGGTTTGCTAAATGAGATTCCTTTGAGTATAGTAATCAACTTGTTGTGATAGATAAATGTTTGTTGCTCATTATACTGTTGTAGGCTTTGTAATTCACTCTTCTACTCTTCTCTTCTTATTAATTTTTTTATTCACTACTCATTGGATGTGAAACAATATGTTACATATATACCAATCCAATTTACAAATTACAAAGTCGGTCACAATACAAGTTTACACAAAAACCACAAAGTTGGCTCAACTACAGGAACTCTGGTTCTGAATACTGACTCAGTGAAATTTTGATACTCGACATCCACTTTCAATGCTTGGCATCATCATGCACTCGATAGATGTAGAAGCTCGGTTCATACTGATCACTTTCAAGTAGTCTTGAACTCAGTCTATACTAGTGACTCGGCGAATATTGTGAAACTTGACATATAAACTAAATCACTTGATTCACACTACATAGCTTGATCAATGCTATCATTGTGATCTCAGTATAAACTAAGTCACTTAGTTAACACTGAGTGGCTTGGTTAACACTAGACTCACATCACATCAAGTGCAAACTCGATAAGCACTGCACAACTCAGTTTACACTAATGAACTCAGCATACACTAAGATGCTCAGTTTATACTATTGATCAACACCTTGGTAGTAACTACTCAGTGCAAACTGAATACTGTCCCCTCGACTCAGTAGCAACTATAGAAATTGGTAGGTACTGAATGTTGGAAATGATTGAAAAGCTCATCAATGAAGAGTAATGGAACTGGTAAAGAATGTTTTCAATCATTGTTTTGTCATTGATTTCAAACTTGCTACTTTTAGGAATGACAATTGCTTTAGTAATCTAAATACTATAAGTTGGTTTATTGACAAGAAGGTGGCAATCAATAAGATGTAACTAGAGTACCTAGAGAAAGGTTGAAATTATGATGTTGTAATGAAGTAAAAGGATTAGCTAAGCCATTGATGAAATAGTGCATTGATGTCAGACACAAAGAATGGGCACACTAAAACACATCAAAGATGTAAGGTCTAGCTAAGTCATTTGTAAAGCCTAACTAAGTTCATTAGAAAGAGTCGAGCAAGCTAGTTAGTGCCGAACAGATTCTCAGTTGAAGCCGAGCAAAGTTCAACTTAGTGTGTGCCGAGTGATCTTCAGGTGTCGAGCAATCTTCAAGTACCAAGTGAAGATCAGGTGCCGAGTAGTAGAAAAGAAATAGGTGTTGAGTAAGTTTTCAAATGCCGAGTAGTCTTCAGGTGTCGAGTAAAGATACAGGTGTCGAGCAAGATACAAGTGTCGAGTAACATAGAAGAAATGAAGCATTAGTAAATCAATAATGCCGAGTTGCTGCATTATTTTGAAAATCAAAGATTCGCCAGATCTGAGCCGACATGGTAGTTATCTAGAATTTTGTGAATTAGATAGAAGATAAGAATGATGAGTTGGTGGCACAGAACACTATGTAAAACATTTTTGGTGAATACAATTGGATTATAGACGTAGTTTCTAGATAAGAGCAAGATATGGGATAGATACATTGTATCTTACCTAATCTATTGAAACCCTAAAGTTGGAGAGGGAGAATCAAGCAGGAAAGGTATTCTAGATTTCTATTTAAGGATTCATAAGGTCACGAAGCAAAGAGAGATGGTCAAGCATGAAAGCATGAAGTGTTGAAGAAGGTGCTAAGGTGGAAGAGAGCACAGATACTCTGCTTCGATAGGTGACAATAGATATGGTTGCATTGGTATGATGAGTAAGAAGACTCAAGGTGATGAAGCTTGAGATGACAAGCTTATAGAGTTGCAGTGATTAAATCCAAGAAAAGGATTGAACTGAAGTGTGATTTGTAATCTGCAAGATATGTTGTAAGTTGTATCAGATCAAAAGTCATTATTGTTACTCTCTAGCAATTGTAACAGTTAAAATAAATCCTATGGACTTAGGTTGGTTTAATAGCCATGTTGTAAATCCTTTAACAAGGTGACATTCCAAGTGAATGTTCCAAAGTCCTTTAACTAGGCCCATTCCTAACAGTATGGTGAAATCCTCTAACAAGGTCACATTTAACAATGTGTTGTAGCCTTTAACAGGGCAGGCTTTTAATAGGGCATACCATCAGAAGTGGTTGAAATCAATTGCGTAGTTATTTTGTGGGTATCATCCCCACTCTAGATTTACCTTCTTATTCCTGGAGGGTTTCTAGGTTATCAAATTCTTAGTGTTATGGTGTGATGCATGTTTACTTTTCATAGTTGTTTAAATGTTCAAATTGCATGCATGATAATTTCAGTTATGCGCCATTAAAGATTTGTAGAAAAAGTATTATTAGGGCATGTGGACCTTGAATAACTAATTCACCCCCCCCCCCCCCCCCCCCCTCTCAGTTATTCTAAAGAATTATAACAATTGGTATCAAAGCGTTGCTGCTGACTTCGTTTAAAGGGACTAGAAGCAGAAAAAATCAAAATGCCTAAGAAAGAAGTTCTCAAGCTCAACAAAGAAAACTTTGTTGCATGGAAAAGCTTGATGAAGCTACATCTTGGATCCATAGGAGATTATGCCCAAAATTCAATTGTTACTGAACATGTTGATCCAACTGGTACTCTTACTGCAGAAGATTTGAAAAACAAACAGGAACATAATCAGACAATGCTGAAACTTGCTCCTGCACTCAACTATGTTGAATTTGATGATATCAAAGGATGTGACACTGCATTCAAGATGTGGAAAGCCCTATCAGACATTTATGGAGGAGATCAGAATGTCCAAAGAGCAAAAAGAGAAAGCCTCAGAGGAAAGTTCGATGATATGAAAATAGAAGAAAGTGAGAATGTTGCTCAGTATGCCTCTAGAATAAAGGAAGTGGTAAGTGCAATAAGATGTTTGAGTGGTCAATTAGATGATGATACTGTTAATAGTAAGTTTTTAAGAACCTTGCTCCCTATCTATGCTATTAGAGTATTAGCTATACAAGAGCTAAGATGTGTGCCAAGAAACAATCTAATTTTTGAAGGTATAGTGGGTAGACTCACTACATTTGAGTTATCTAACTTTGACAACTACATACCTGAGAATGTTGAATCTGCTTTCAAGGCCAAGCTATCACTAAAAGATGTTGAACAGGTGAAATCAAAGAAGGGAAGAAAGATGAAATATGTATCCAGTGATAGTAGTACTAATGAGGAAGACGTGGAACAATTAGAAGCATTACTAGCTAGAAGATTTCACAGAGGCAAATGAAAATTCAAAGGTAAGCTGCCTATCATTTGTTTCAATTGCAATGAAGTAGGACATATTGCTGCTAGGTGTACACAGAAAAGGAATACAAGGAAGGCAACAAGTACAAACATAGAAGAGAAGATGATAAGAGAGATCACAAAAAAAAAAAGGCAAGAAGTGCTATATTGTTGAAGAAGATTCTGATGATAATGATGATGAAGTTGTTTACGTGGCCATGAAGAACCAATCTGATGAAGAAGAGCCTACAACACTGGTAACATGTATGAACAAGAATGATAGATGGATCATAGACAGCAGATGCTCACATCACATGACAGGAGACAAAAGTAAGTTTGTTAACTTTACTCAGTATGATGAAAATAGTATTAGATTTGGTAATGATGCTCATGTCAAATCAAAGGAAAAGGTTCCATTAATCTTATAGAGAAAATTTCATGTGATAATGCATACTATGTTGAAGGACTAAACTATAATTTGCTAAGTGTCTCACAGTTAGGCAATGTAGGATGCAAAGTAGAATTTAGAAATAAAACTGCAAAAATCTATGATACTGATGGTGAATTGATAGGAAAAGGAGATCAAACAAGAAGTGATCTATTTTATCTTGATACGAAAAATACTTCTTGTCTTGTTGCAAAATTTGATGACGTATGGTTATGGCATAGAAGGCTATGTCATGTCAACTTTGATAATCTGATCAATATCAGTAAAATGAAGAAAGTCAGAGGTTTACCTAAACTGAAGAAGCTTGACAATATCATGTGCAAACAATGTTAGCTAGGAAAGATGACCAAGTCAAGTTTCAAGAGTAAAAACTATACATCTAAAGAAGTACTTGAGTTAGTCCATACTGACTTATGTGGTCCAATAGAAGTACAGAGCTACAAAGGAGATAAATATATAATGTTGTTTGTAGATGACTATTCCAGGATGATGATTTTTATGTTCTTAAAGAAAAAGTTTGATGCTTTTCAAATGTTTAAGTGGTATGTGGCTAGAGTTGAAAAAGAAACAGGAAAGAGTTTGAAATGCCTGAGATCAGACAGAGGTGGTGAATTCACATCAAATGAATTTGAGATATTTTTCAAAGACAAAGGAATCAAGAGACAAACATCAGCTCCTAGAACTCCCCCACAAAATGGAATTGCTGAGAGAAGAAATAGATCTGTGATTGACTGTGCCAAAACATTAATGATTGAAAACATTGTTGCTCTAAAATATTGGAGAGAAGTTGTAAGTGTGGTTGTTCATACACTGAACCAAGTACAAGTCAAGAAAGGTACTAATGCAACACCTTTTGAATTATGGTATGGTCACTCACCCAATGTAAAGCATTTCAAAGTATTTGGTTGCAAATGCTTTATCCTTAAAGATGCTAGAAATGGAAAATTTGATGCAAAAAGGGATGAAGGCATATTCCTTGGTTACTCCACTAGAAGTAAAGCATATAAGTGTTTAAATACTAACACTGACAAAATTGTGGAAAGTACAAATGTAAACTTTGATGAGCATGCAGATGTCCAAGTTGAAAAACCAAAGAAAATGGATGACTAAAGAACCTTTGTGTATTCTTATGAAGGAATGCCTATTGATGAGGATACTACCAATCAAATTGGTATTCAACAGCAAGTTTCAGTCTCAGCCAAGTTACAACCAGTGAATGTCGAGCTACATTCAGAAGTTGAGTTGCAGAATGAAGGAAATGCTCATTCTGACTCTGAAGTCAATACACATGACAGAGATGTAGAACTACCTGACAACGAAGTGCATAGTGATCCTGAATCTGAAAGATCAAACATGGAAACAAGGATAGAACCAAGATTGTCCAAATATGTGAAGAGGCATCACCCTGCTGAACAGATAATTGGTGACAAAGATGCAAGACCAATGACAAGGAATAGACTAAGAAATGGATCATGTTTGTTAAGAAAATTTGAACCTAAGACAGTGTATGATGCATTACAAGATGGTGACTGGTATAAAGCTATGGAAGAAGAGATTGATCAAATAAAGAAGAACAAAACCTAGAGTTTGGTTCCTAGACCAGTTGACAAAAATGTGATTGACACCAAGTGGGTATTCAGAAACAAGCTAGATGAGAATGGTGAGATTACTAGAAATAAAGCCAGACTAGTATGTAAGGGTTATGCTCAAGAAGAAGGATTAGAGTATGGGGAAACATTTGCCCCTGTTGCGAGAATGGAAGGAGTGAGAACTTTACTTGCATATGCTACATATAAAGGTTTTAAAGTCTATCAGATGGATGTAAAGTCTGCTTTTATGAATGGTATATTGGAAGAGGAAGTCTATATTGAACAACCAGAGGGATTTGTTGATGAGAACAATAGGGATATGGTTTGTAAACTACATAAAGCACTCTATAGTCTGAAACAAGCACTTAGAGCATGGTATGAGAGATTCACAAGTATCTAGTGCAAATAGGATTTGAAAGAATTGATGATAACAGCAACATGTACATCAAATCAGAAGAAGGTAAGGATATTATTGTATCTGAAATCTTTGTGGATGACATAGTGTTTGGAGGAAAGGAAGTGCTTTGCAAAAGTTTTGCTGACAAAATGAAACATGAGTTTGAAATGTCTATGTTTGGAGAGATCAAATTTTTTGTTGGATTGCAAGTACATCAACTAAAACATGGTATATTTATGACACAATCAAAGTACATCAAAGAGATACTTAAAATGTTTGGATTGGAAGACTCCAAACCAGTCAGCACACCAATGGCAATAGGACATAAACTATCCAAAAATGATGTATCAGCTGAAGTTAATCAAAAAATGTCCAAATCAATGATTAGAAAATTGCAATATGTTGTAAATAGCAGACTAGACATAGCACTAGTAGTTGGAATAGTGGCTAGATTCTCTGCTAATCCTAAAGAAAATCATCTCATAGCAGTAAAAAGAATAATGAGGTATCTCAAAGGAACTGATGATTTTGGCCTATATTATAAAAAGAATGAAAAGTTTGATCTTAATGCATACATAGATGCAGATTGGGGAGGTAACATTGATGACAGAAAAAGCACAAGTGGAGGAGCATTATTTTTAGGTAAAAGACTAGTTACTTGGACTAGCAAGAAGCAAACATGCACATCTCAGTCCACTGCAGAATCAGAATATGTGGCAGCAGCAATCAATTGCACAAACATTGTGTGGCTCACACATCTATTGAAAGGAATGAAAGAAGAGGTAACCAAACCTGTGATATTGTATTGTGATAATACCAGTGTTATAAACATATCCAAGAATCCAGTAATGCATGCAAAAACCAAGCATATTGCAATCAAGTATCACTATGTCAGAGAATTGGTAGAAGACAAACAAGTGAATATGGATTAAATTCACACAAAGGAACAAACTGCAGATATCTTCACCAGACCATTGCCCAAGGATGCTTATGAATATCTAAGAGGAAAGTTGGGGGTAATGCCCCTAACTCAAGCAGTTTAAAAACAAAGAAGCTGCCCTGCATCAACAGGAGCAAATCATTGAAATATCAGAAGAATGATGTAGAGGATGAAAGCAGGAGTAGGAACTCCAAATCAGTCACAAGCATGGTGACAGAGAGAGACAACATGAGATGCAAAGCTTATATTTTGCATGTTAAAGATGCTACATCTTTGGCATTTATGTCAAAGAGGGAGATATATGTAGAAAACTGATCAATACAAAGCAAGAGGGAGATATATATGAAAGAGGGAGATTTATGAGAAACTAAAAGGTAAAGATATGGAGATATATGAGATCAGTAGTAAAGGATGCAGCAATCAAGAAGGAAGCAGAATGTAGCAGAAAATGAATATAATTTTGGTGGTAACTAAGTTGATTAAGTAATCAGTTTGGTTTGCCATCAATGCCAAAGAGGGAGATTGTTGGAAATGATTGAAAAGCTCAGGAATGAAGAGTAATGGAACTGGTAAAGAATTTTTTCAATCATTATTTTGTCATTGATGTCAAACTTGCTACTTGCAAGAATGACAATTGCTTTAGTAATCCAAATACTATAAGTTGGTTGATTGACAAGGAGGTGGCAATCAATAAGATGTAACTAGAGTACCTAGAGAAGGGTTGGAATTATGATGTTGTAATGAAGTATAAGGATTAGCTAAGCCATTGATGAAATAGTGCATTGATGTCAGACACAAAGAATGGGCACACTAAAACACATCAAAGATGTAAGGTCTAGCTAAGTCATTTGTAAAGCCTAACTAAGTTGAATAGAAAGAGCCGAGCAAGCTAGTTAGTGCCAAACAGATTCTCAGTTGAAGCTGAGCAAAGTTCAACTTAGTGTGTGCCGAGTGATCTTCAGGTGCTGAGTAGTCTTTAGGTACCGAGTGAAGATCAGGTGCCGAGTAGTAGAAAAGAAATAGGTGTCGAGTAAGTTTTCAAATGTCGAGCAAGAAACAGGTGCCGAGTAAAGATACAAGTGTCGAGCAAGATACAAGTGTTGAGTAACACAGAAGAAATCAAGCATCAGTAGATCAATAATGTCAAGTTGCTGCATTATTTTGAAAATCGAAGATTCGCCAAATCTAAGCCAACATGGTAGTTATCTAGAATTCTATGAATCGGATAGAAGATAAGAATGATGAGCTGGTGGCACAAAACACTATGTAAAACATTTTTGGTGAATACAATTGGATTATAGAAGTACTTTCTAGATAAGAGCAAGATATGGGATAGATACATTGTATATTACATAATCTATTGAAACCCTAAAGTTGGAGAGGGAGAATCGAGCAAGAAAGGTATTCCAAATTTCTATTTAAGGAGTCATAAGGTCACGAAGCAAAGAGAGATGGTCAAGCATGAAAGCATGAAGTGTTGAAGAAGGTGCTAAGGTGGAAGAGAGCACAGATACTCTACTTTGATAGGTGACCATAGATATGGTTGCATTGGTATGATGAGTAAGAAGACTCAAGGTGACAAAGCTTGAGATGACAAGCTTATAGAGCTGTAGTGATTAAAGCCAAGCAAAGGATTGAACTGAAGTGTGATCTATAATCTGCAAGATATGTTGTAAACTTTGTATCAGATCAAAAGTCATTATTGTTACTCTCTAGCAATTGTAACAATTAAAATAAATCCTATGGACTTAGGTTGGTTTAATAGCCATGTTGTAAATCCTTTAACAAGGTGACATTCCAAGTGAATGCTTCAAAGTCCTTTAACCAGGCCTATTCCTAACAGTATGGTGAAATCCTCTAACAAGGTCACATTTAACAATGTGTTGTAGCCTTTAACAGG
Organism: Cupressus sempervirens; assembly: GCA_028749045.1. Taxonomy (NCBI): domain Eukaryota; kingdom Viridiplantae; phylum Streptophyta; class Pinopsida; order Cupressales; family Cupressaceae; genus Cupressus; species Cupressus sempervirens. Next base: position 163,471,455 of record CM053790.1, on the reverse strand, counting down.
GCAGGCTTTTAACAGGGCAAACCATCAGAAGTGGTTGAAATCAATTGCGTAGTTATTTTGTGGGTATCATCCCCACTCCAGTTTTACCTTCTTATTCCTGGAGGGTTTTTGGGTTATCAAATTCTTAGTGTTATGGTGTGATGCATGTTTACTTTTCATAGTTGTTTAAATGTTCAAATTGCATGCATGATAATTTCACTTATGCACCATTAAGGATTTGTAGAAAAAGTATTATTAGGGCATTTGGACCTTGAATAACTGATTGACCCCCACTCTAAGTTATTCTAAAGAATTATAACAATCTGAAATGCTTGATTAACACTACTAACTATACAATGTGCTTGGTAGATACTTACAATCTAAATAAGTGTATGCCACTAATAACAAACATGACTGAAATGTCAGCACTTGTGATGCAAATAATTTGAGTGATCATGGGATTGAGAAATGTGATTTTGTTAAAGTTGTTTACAAAAAGGAGTGTAATAATGAACAAGAAAATTGTATTGACAGAACCTCTAGCTATTATACTAACAATATTGGTTTGAAGATTATGGAAAGAATGGGTTTCAAAGGTAAAGGTCTAGGAAATGATGAACAAGGATTAAGGAGTCTGATTAAGACTACAATCAGGCCAAAATATGTAGGTCCTGGATATGATGTGGGCAGTGGAAAGATAAATAAAGGTTCAAGAGAAATAATTGAAGGCATAAAGATTGTGCAATGTTCACATTGTACTAGGAAAGGGCATACAAAGGATAGATATTGGGATTTAAATCCCTATAATATTTGTGGTTTGAAAAAATATTTTGATAAGACATAGTGGAATAGAGAATGTAATAAATATTTTATGGCAAGTTGCATCAAAATGGATTATGGGTGGAGTTATGGAACAAATTGGCATAAAATTGCAAGAATGATCAAAGGTTTATTCAGGTACGAATGTTCAAGTGTAAGAAGGAATGCAAAAGCATTGGGAAACATATTTGAAAAAGACATTAAAGAGGCAAAAGGTTTCAATTTCTATAGGCATGGATGTGGACATGAAAAATAGGCAAAGAAAAATAAGTAATAATCATGGCACGTTGGAATTTGTATGCAACAACATTTGAGGTTGAAATTAGGGGGGAGTGTTGGAATGTGTAATTTCCCCCTCAAATGAAATGTAAAATCATACTAGAGGATTCTAGAAACTCCAACTGGATTGCCAAATAGGGTTAGGTAAAATTAATATTTAGGTTTGTAAAGTTTTAGAAGTCATTTATGTTTAGATAGTTCTAGAAAAGTCTATTTGTCTTATGTCTGTTAATTTAGATGTTTCCAAATACAATCAAAGACCTCTATAAAAGAGGCACAATGTAATGGTTTTTGATGATCAGGCAATGAAATGATTCTATAATTTCTATAAGTGCCTATACTGTATATTTTTTTGTTTAATTATCATTGTGGATCCAATCCATCCGCCTCCATCAAATTGATGGACAAGGAGTTGTGGAGGTAGTAGTATTTGAAGTAGAAACTAAGAGGGGGTATTGGAAAACAATAATTTATCCCTTCCATTCAATTCCAACTGAAGCTTATATTTTGTATAGTTGTAACTGGTTTTTTTTACCATACATATAATAGGGAATGAAGATCCACCATTTGCACTAGCTATGACTCAAGTTAGAAACTATTTATTAATGTGTATCTTCTCATGCAACTAGATCAATTCAATAACTGATAAATTTATATTAGTTTGTTATTGTTTAGAGTTTAATGAATATCCATGGACATGGAATTAGAGGTTTACTTTAGAAGAGAAAATCAACGTGATAATATGCAATCCTCTCTAATATAAAGAGGCTATGTAATCAAAATTTTGTGTTAATGAATAAAATGATATTTCTATTGTAGCAGAGTAATGTAAAATTTGTCTTGAATTTGTTTTGTATCTATATTTTAAATCTTTTTTGGTGAGTGTTATGAATCTCCTATGTTTCTCCAATCCTTCACTTTTTAGGTTACAGATTGTTAGTCAAGGAATTAAAATTGAGATTTTATGGTGGTAATGCTCCAACATTACTACTTTTTTTGTTCGGTCACTCTAGCATTACTATTAATCATCAATAAAACAAATTTAAATAATTTTAAAATATAATAGTCTAAAATGAATAAACCAATTCATGTTTTTCAATTGGATGACTATGATGATATTAAATGTCTTTTAATGTGAGTTGAAAAAAATTATAATGATTTTTCAATAATCTACTTGTCAATTTAAGATTTAGGTAAATCTACAAAGACTTCTAATTCTACGAAAATATGATGCTTCCAAGGAAATATGGTGCTTCTAGGTCCAACAAAAAGAAGAAAATCAATCATTTTATTTTGTTCTTTATTTCTCTTTGCATACTATCTTTCTTCTTAATGTTAGTATAAAAGTAAATAAATAGATGGGACCTTGGGGATGAGATGAGCATGGAAATCCTTCCCTTTTTTTCCCTTTCCTAGTTCAACTCCCACTGGGAGCAATTTCAATCAAGACTTTGGTAATATCATTGAACTGACATGGATAATGGTTGTAAAATGAATAGTAAATGTGTAAGCTTTAGGGGAGATCTGTAGGAAGAAAGAGGAGACAATGAATAGAAAAACACATTTTCTTATCTAATAATTTTTAATTAATATAATTGTTATTCCATTCTAATTGTATCTCTGTATGCATATACATGTGTTTGTGTTCATATATACATGTCTATGTGTACATATAGACAAATCGAATCAGTAATATGCATTCATTGCTATAGAGTACAAACATATTACATGGAGTAGAATGACATGTTATTGTTGCATTATTCATTATGGGCTTATGATCCTCAACAGTTGGTAATTCTTGTTGTATTTGAATAAATAATTGACTTCTTAATGCAATGAGGCTAGCAAATAATCATGTGTATCTTGATAGGTGATAGTTGATATCTCATAACTGATAGTAAATAATTTATCCATGTTTCAAGCCACTGATGGATCTTATGGACAACATAGAGGTTCAAGGACGCATAGTTAAGAAGACCACATACACTTGCATTCTCATAGTTCTTTTTGCTTTTGTTGCCATAGCCAAAGTACTGGTAGCCCGAGAAGGAAGTCAAATGGTTAAACAAATAAGAAAAGAAAATTCCTTTTGTAGAGACATTATTCATTCCAATGAGGTGGATTGTCATGATCATATTCGGATGAGTAGGGAAGCCTTCTTTTGTCTAGCTTGTATTCTCAGGCTGAAAGGAAGCTTGAGAGATACAATTCACTTGAATTTAGAGGAACAACTAGTGATGTTCCTCCACACCCTTGGGCACAATCTAAGGAACTGCAAGATTGCCCATAACTTTGGACACTCAGGAGAGACAGTAAGTCGGTACTTCCACAACATCTTGATGGCTATCTTAGCCCTTCACAGGGATTACTTCATACCGCCTAGTCTAGGCACTCCTCCCAAAATTAGTGGGAAGGACCATTTTGATCCGTTCTTCAAGGTAAATCGTGCATTGTTACAAGTTTATTGTTTGGATTGTTATCCTTATCTTATCATTGCTTGAGCATACATTTGATTAGTGTATCATATCCCATAGGATTGTGTTGGAGCTATCGATAGAACTCATATTCCAGTGCAATTCGATGTCGACATATAGGGAAAATATCATGATAGAAAATGGAACCTATCACAAAATGTTATGGGTGTTTGCTCCTTTAATTGTAAGTTTTAGTATTGCCTTGCTAATTGGAAGGCTCTATTGTAGATAGTCATGTTCTAGCCTCAGCTCTATCCAGAGCAGATCCACTTGTAGTTCCCCTTGGTAAGGAAAATCACAATTTTAATATACTCAAAGGTATGCTAAATGTTTCAAGTATTGACAACATACTTTCTTTGTGTAGGAAAATATTTTCTATTGGATGTTGGATATCCAAATGCACCTAGATTTCTCGCTCCTTATCGGTGTATACGCTACCACTTGAAAGAGTGGTCAAGAGAAAACCTAATAAACTATCCACATGAGTTGTTCAACCATCGACACTCCTCACTTAGAAATGTAGTAGAACATACATTTGGTATTCTGAAGCAACATTTTCCAGTCCTAAGACATGCAACATCTTACGGTATCATGACATAATCCTATATTGTTTTAGCATGTTGCAAACTTCACAATTTCATTATGATAGAGGATGACCTTCCATTGGAAGTAGCTACTGAAGTGGAAGATAATCGTGATGGGATAGTGGTACCAGTGCTTGAGACATATGGTTTTTCTTAGAAGGATAAAAATGAGTGTGTAAATTTCAAGAAGATATAGCAAGTAGGACGTGGGAAGATTACAGATCTCGAGAATAATTGAACTTTTATGGGACAATGTGTTTTATTTTATTAAAGTGATGTACACATATACAATGATGGATGATTTCCTTTTTCTAATGTTTATACCTATTGAATATGTTAGCCTTGTTGCATTACGATGTATTACAAATGATAGCCCTCTTAGCCTCGTTGCATTAGGATGTTTAAATGAAATACAATAAGGAGTACCAAATGATGAATATTATAAGCCTACTAATAATAAGAAAACAATGAATTCATTGAAAATCCTATTTTTTTGATGTTAGTCCTTATTGCATTCCATTTAAATTTAAGCAACATTAACTTTCAATTTCAATCATATGATTAGTTTAAATTGTAATACGGGTATACCTATTGAATTTGTTAACAAGTAGGATGTGGGAAGATTATAGATCCCAAGAATAATTGAACTTTTATGGGACAATGTGTTTTATTTGATTAAAGTGATGTATGCATATACAATGATGAACGATTTCCTTTTTTTGATGTCTATACCTATTGAATATGTTTGCCTCGTTGCATTAGGATGTATTACAAATGATAGCCCTCTTAGCCTCATTGCATTAGGATGTTTAAATGAGATACAACAAGGAGTACCAAATGATGAAGATTATAAGCCCACTAATAATATGAGAACAACAAAGTTGTTGAAAATCCTATTTTTCTGATGTTAGTCCTCACTGCATTCCATTTAAATTTAAATAGCATTAACTCTCAATTTCAATAATATGATTAGTTTAAATTGTAATGCATTTAAAGAAATGACAATAATATATACTTTGTGTGTAGAAATTGTAGAATATGGAATATACTAAGCTCATGAACTGTAAGGAAACTCAGGTGCGGAAACAGCTTCCTACACTAATCTCTTAAGAGAAGTATGGTGCAAATCCTATTAAAATATTTTACACTTACAGATTCAATATCATGTAAACAACAATATTTCAACCAACCAAGCATAAAGAAAATAGATAGAGAAAGAAACACATAACACAAAGATTTTTCAGTGGGGAAAAACCTTTCTGTAAAACAACCCCACCCCTTCAGAACCTGCACAATGTATTATCTTCAACACAAGATTACAATACACTTGCAATGCAAGTTCAACAGCGACAATAGAAGACACCAGTAGCAACTCACAATACCAACAATACACTTTCTCACATACCACTTCTTCACAACCCTAAAAATCCTTATAACATGCGCTTCACTTTAGGGCTACTCCCAAAGGTAACCGTATTAGGGTTTTACCATTCTCAGAGAAAATAGGAACCCTAAAAAATAATTCGGGAACCCCACTATTGGGGTAGAGTGTACAGTACTCAAGTTTATCAGTTGCCACATGTCTTGACCTATCATTGAATCTTCATGACATAGCTCTTACATGTCATAGGAATCCGTCATAATCATTTTAGCAATGATCTCCTTATACACAATTCAAGATGTCGACACATCAACATTATTTGCAAGAAATACATTTTACAAAACAAATAATAAGAATAGGAATTATCCAAGGTTGAGACACCTTATTCCTAACATGAACAACATGAACGGACCCATTAGTGTGAACCAGATGTATTATCCCATTAGTTTGAGTGATATGGATGGATCCCTTAGTGTGAGCAACAAATCTTCTTCTTCTTCAAAGAAGATAATGTGGACAAAATAGACAGAATGCAAGTTTATAGACTTGCTCCTTGAACAAGTTCATCTTGGACAAAAAGGTGAAGGTGGTTTTAAAAAAGAAGCATGGACCATCATAGAGAGGACACTCAATAGAGGGATGAACTTGAATCTATCATAGGATCATTTTAAGAATAAGCTGAAATCATGGAAAGTAGGATATAGAGTAATGAAGGACTTGAAAAATACAAGTGGGTTTGCTTGGAATAAAGCAACTCAAACTGTAGATGTTGAGGATTCCGTGTGGGATGACCTCGTGAAAGTAGGATGATCTTTGTACTCTTTTGATTGAAATAATATTGCCTTCTTATTTTAATAATGAAAGACTAACAACCTAATCCATTTATTTATGCTTACATGTAGAGGAGAGAATTCAAAAATGCAAAAATGTATAAGAGGTCACCCTTCCAATATATCATTGATTTGGTTGTAATTGTCAACAATGACATTGCTAAAGGATACGCAATTACAATGCCTCTTGATGCTAAAGAAGGGCACCCTATGAATGATGCATTTCGCTCGCTTGATGAAGATGATATTGGTTGCAGTACACCTCTTGATAGCCAACTAGATTTGGATGAAGAGTTTTATCATTCCAATTAGTTGAGTGCAAGTGCTATAGATATTCCTCCACCACCATCATCAAGGAGGGGAAAGAGGAAGAATATAACTCTAGCTACATCATTGGATGTGATATTCAAAACTATGAAGGAACTCAAAGATGGCTTCGATAAGCCTCAAATTGTAAAAATGGATAAATCTGAAGAGGATAATGTTTTGAGTGTCGCGTATACCACTCTCAAAGTCATCCCTAAATTGAGTTGAGGTGTTTTCCTTAAAGCACATGACACCTTTGTGTTTCAACGTGAAAGAGCCAAAGGGTTCTTGATGATGAATGAGGTGGAGATAATGGACTGGATTGCAATGATGTTTGGTTCAATTTAGTTATTCCAACTAGTAACTACTACTTTCAATGATTGGCATTGATCAATATGTGGTTTAGTTGCTCATTTCATTGGCATTAGCATGTTTGGCATCTGAAGTAATCCTAGTTTATGAGTTGCCTCTATTTAATGGTTTTGCATTGATGGAACCCATAGCACTAAACTATAACTCATTACTAAGCACATATAACTATTTTGCTAAACAGAATGGCAACAAATTGTTACATATTTTAGTTCATGATTGGCATCTAAAGTAATTCATGCTTATGAGTTGCCTATGTTTAATGGTTTTGCATTGATCTCTGATAACACTAAACTATAACTCATTACTAAGCACATATTAACTATTTTGCTAAGTAGACTGGCAACAAACTGTTACATAGTTTAGTTGTTCATTTTATTGGCATTGACATGATTGGCATCTGAAGTAATTCTAGTTTATGACTTGTCTTTGTTTAATGGTATTGCATGGATCTATACATACTTGATTTATCCATACTTTAGTTGTTCATTTCATTAGCATGATTGGTATTGATCAATACATAGTTTAGTTGTTCATTTCATTGACATTTTCATGATTGGCATCTGAAAAAAATTTAGTTTATGAGTTGGCTCTATTTATGACCTCATAAACTATTGCTATAGTTGTACATTTCACTGTCATTAGTACAGATAATCAGAGCTTTAACTATGATATATAGATACTTGATCTAAGCATTATTGGAACTAATCAATACATAGTTTAGTTGTTCATTTCATTGACATTGGCATGATTGGCATCTAAAGAAATTCTAGTTTATGAGATGGCTTTATTTAATGGTAATGCATTCATCTCTCATAGCACTAAAGTGGAACCCATTATTGAGCACATATTGACTATTTTGTATAGTAGACTGGCAACAAATTGTTACATATTTTAGTTTTTCATTTCATTGGCATTGGCATGATTGACATCTAAAGTAATTCCTATTTATGAGTTGCCTATGTTTAATGGTATTGCACATATCTATACATACTTGATCTATCCATAGTTTATGATCTCATAAACTATTAATATAGTTTTATATTTCATTGATAGTGGTACAGATAATGAGAGCTTTAAATATGATATATACGGGTAATCAAAGGTAATGCCATGACATCATAGATCTATACATATTTTATGACATCATAAACTATTATAGTATTGTGTGTAGATGAACTATGTATAGATAAGAGCAAAGATTGGCATGGATCTATACATACGTGATCCATCCATAGTTTAGTTTTTCATTCCATTGGCATGATTAGCACTGTTCAATACATAGTTTAGTTTTTCATTTCATTGGCATGATTGGCATTGATCAATACATAGTTTAGTTTTTCATTTCATTGGCATTGGTACGATTGGCATCTGAAGTTATTCAAGTTTAAGACTTGGCTCTGTTTAGTGGTATTGCATTGATCTCTCACAGCACTAAACTAGAACTCATTATAGCACTAAATTGTTACATAGTTTAGTTCATTTCATTGGCATTGGCATTGGCATGATTGGCATCTAAAGTAATTCCAGTTGGTGAGTTGGCTCTATTTAGTGGTATTGCATTGATCTCTCACCCCACTAAAATAGAACTCATTACAGCAACAAATTGTTACATAGTTTAGTTGTTCATTTCATTGGCATTGGCATTATTGGCATATGAAGTAATTCCACTTTATGACTTGACTCTATTTAGTGGTGTAGACACCTAAAAACCTTTAGAAAATAAAGTATTTTTATTTTTTGAAAAAGTCCTGATGACATCATCATTTATTAATTAATTAATTATTTAATTAATTAATTAATTTTTATGCCATTAAATCCCTTTATCTTAATTAAAAATATTTAATTAAGGAATCCCTCCCAAAAATGTTTAAATCTTATTTAAACATTATTTCCTTATTTATTAATTATTTAATTAATAAATTGACCAAAAATCCCAAAATAAATAAAAAATTTATTTTTTGCCCAAAACTTGGCCAATTTCCTTATGACCAATAACCTCTTCCAAAATCTTCTAATCCTTCTTTAATTTTGATTAAAGGCTAATGCCATCATTTCCTACCCCTAATCCCAACTCAAAATATTTAATCAAGATTAAATATTAATCCTCATGTTTATTAAAAAAGTTTTAATAAATATCTCCTCAACCCAAACCCTTGAAATAAATAAAACTTTATTTATTTCCTAAAAATCTAATTTATCCTCATCCTAAGAAATTCTAGACTCTTCTAGAAAGTCTTCATCCTCATCTTAGGAAATTCTAGACTATTCTAGAAAGTCTTTATCCTCATCCAAAGTCTAGACTCTTCTAGAAGATGTCTTTAAACCTAATCCTAATCCCCTCCTAACCTTGTCACATTCCCTAAACATGGGTTAAAACTTACTAACCCAAGCCAAAGTTAACAAATATCTCCTCCTTCACCCACCCTCATTAAATGCCATCCACTTGCCTATCCCTAAGCTAATCCTAAACCATCCTAATCCATCCTCTAATCATTTGCACAAGCATAAACAAGCTTAAAACCATCCTAATCAAGTCCAAGTCTAAATTGCTCTCATCACCCTCAAAATATCTCAACCATAAAACTTTATGAAGTCCACTAGGTCATAAATGACTCTTACAAGCCCTTTTATTGCTCTTACAAGTCATTATGAGGGTCTTTATGAAAATTTTATCTCTTGAGCCTCCTTTTTTGACTCATCCTTGCCCTTTCCTCCATCCTCTCACCATGTGACATGTGTCACTCCTTGATTGGCTATAAGGAAGCACAATCCATGTGCTCTTCTCTCATGCAATATAAGCCCTCCATGAGCTTTTTCTCATCCTTGCATCTTAGCCCTCAATCCCTCAAGCCTCTTGCCTATAAACTGGATCCTTCCCCTTTGCAAAATAACACAATCCATGAAGTAAAGTCATAATGCCATTTTGAGAAGCCATTTTACATCAAAACCATACACTCACACCCAAATTCCAACTCCATTTGAAGCCATTTTTGAAGCATAAGCTTGAGCATACATCCTATCTATTTAGACAAAGCTACTCAACAAGACAGCTTCTTATTGAGAGAGTCCATTAATGGCTCATATTCTCAATTGAGAGCTCATCTTAGTCTATCTTGAAGTTTATGAATTTTGTTTAGTTTGTAGAAGCTTTATTTAAATTTGGTTTCTATTAGCATACTAACATTGCTCATATACATTTTGGCACGCCCGGTGGGACCCCGCATGGGTCATCTTAATTAGCTTTTTTAGTCAAGTTTTGTATGTCATTTGCTGATTTTGGCTAATTTTTCTTGTTTTTGTGATTGGTAGGATTGTATAAATTGGTTTTGTAGGTCCACATGAGCATGAAGAAGACAAAGGAACTCATAATCTATCTCATAGTGTTTGCAGATTTTTCAAGCTTATAGGTGGACAAAGAACTTGAAATTCTTCTTCTTCTTCTTGTCTATATTCTTCTTATTCCATCTACTTCTTCTTCTTCTTCTTGTGGGAGATCTTGGCCATTTTTTTTTAAGAAAGCAAAGTCATACACACTTCTTTTTAGTGCTTAAAATGAACCCCCAAATCATACTTAAATCCATTGAAAAATTAAAAATTTGCAAAAAAGAAAAAATCTTTTAACAAGTGAAACTAAACCAATCTAATCATTTGCATCCTTGCAACATCAAGGTTTTAGATACATTCATGCAAAATTAGGAACACTTCATTTTTGGGAATTTAAAAAGAACTTCAAGTTTCCATTTCAAAAGGTTCAAAATCAACACTAAGTGCACACTAAAGTTCTTTTAAAAAATCTCATGAAAACTAAGAGTCCTAAAAGTTTTGTTATTTGTTCCAAACAAATGTCTTGTTGCAAAATCTTGAATGTTTCTTAGGTTTTTCATGCATCAAAACAATCTAGGAATATCATTTTTGGGCTTAAAACATGCAAACTAGAACACAAAATCTTGAATGAAAAGCAAAGTCCAAATAGTCATTTTCACTTTTGAGTCCAAAAAAATCTTGAATGATCTAAGGTTAAAACAAAGCACTTCAAAGTTCTTAAAACAACACACAAAATCTCAATCTTGAATGCTCAAAGGAAAAAACTTGAATGTTTAATCACTTGTCTTTGAATGCATGTTGCTAAACACACTCTTGAATGCCATGGATTAAAATCAAATTTTACTTGAATGCATGATTAAAACAACAAATCCAATCTTGAATGCCAAGGATCAATTAACCATTGCAATATCAAACACTTCATTTGGAGCTTCTAAAATTGAACAAAACAAATCTCTTTTCCACATGCAATTTAGGTAAAGTTTGATTTTTGGATATTTAAGAGACTTTGTTAAGTTAAATACAAATTTGCAAAAATAAATTTGAGTAGTTCCTTGGACTCACCTCTTTTCTAATCACCCATCAATTCAACCATTGGTTGCAATCTCAGCACCATTTATGGGGATGGGTCTACTTGAAAAAGGTGTTAAATGTTCCACAATCTAACTCACTCACTTGGTCTTTGAATGTTTGCTTTAACTTTATCAAAATTCTTAAATGATCAAAACTCTAGATTAAATCGATCACAGTTCAAGTTTGGGCACTAAAATTGAACAACAACTGACGTGGAGAGCCTCCGGGCGCGCGCTTGAAATCGAATCTCACACACCTTTGTTTTGGGCTTAAAATAAACTCACACTCAATCTTGAATGCCTTAAAGAAAATTAATCGATACTTGACGTGGAGGGCCTCTGGGCGCACGGGTTTACCTTCTTGTTGATCCTAACTCTTCTTCTTGTTCGCATTCTTCGATCAATTTTATTTTTGTCGACGCTTCAAAGTTGGAATAAACATTGTATCTTAAACATGAGTGCTTGCAAAGTCTAGATCAGAAAACTTAAGCGTCAGTTGGTAAAAGAACAAGCGTGTTTTTTAGCCCAAGATCATCCAAGTCTTCTCTCCCCTTGTCGTCTTTCGAGGCCATCTTGGGTGCATAAGATTAGGATCCAAAATCTTGTCTTAGCTTTTTAGGAGGCCTGCTTGGGGATTTCATCACCCCTTGGGACGACCTCAACTCCAACGTTTCGGCGGAGTATAAAGATCGGGAGGTGAATCCAAAGACACCTCTCTTGGGATCAAAATTTTGTCACTCGGGCTAAGCCTCAAGGAACTTTATACCCTTGAGAAGTGAAAGAGGAGAAGTGGGTTACCGCTCCTCTCGGCTGTGTGACATCTTTTTGGTTTCATCTACGGATTTGGGCCTCACGTACCTTGCGTATATCGAGGACTCCCTAGCTATAACAAATTTCATCCTTGTAGAAAGCTTCTTAGGATGTTGGTGTGTTTGACGTGCTTGCTCCAAAATTTTGTCTGCTTGTTTGTTCATAGCTTTTGAATGAATCTTTGCCAACTTTGGTCAAAATCCCAAAAAAGCAAAAATCTCCCAGCTCAAGGCATACTTAGCGTAGTCACTGCCTCATCAGAAAATCATCCAAGCTCCCCCGCTGCAACCAAATCTATCTAGTTCCTTGCTTTAGAACAATCCCAAATCCAAAGTCTCTCCAAATCATCCCCCCCTAGCCAACTAGAAACCCAATCCAAAATCACACCCAAGCCTTTAGAGAGTTGTTGTCATTCTGCTAGAATTTTCTATCCAATCAATCCGACCAATCTACTAGCCTCACCACGGTTATCCCTTTGACAGAGCTTTGTCTAGGGTAATCTAGCTTTGTCACTTGTTATCCCTCATCACCTTGAGCTAAAGGTTGGGATCCACAAGTGATCAATCTCGTGTCATGCCCATAGGATCATTAGTCTATCCCTAAGTTGACACAATCTCCACCAATCTAGTGCATAGGAAAGCAAAACTCTCACTTTTTGATAGCATGCCCTTGAAGTCTTTCATCCACAAGAAAGCCAAAAATCTCCAGCCAATCCTCCTTAGGTTTGTCATACAGCTTTGACTATCCCTAGGAAATCTTTCATCAGTCAATCCAAAATCTGTGCTTAATCCAAATCCAACCATGAGCTTCCATGTTCATCCATATGCAAGACCCCATCCCCATCAAACTCATCATCAAAGCATGAAGTACCAATCCTATCATGATGTGTTTGGTCGCATTGTCCTTGCTCCTGCCACCTCCTATTCCAATGATGATGAAAATCTTGTTGACTATGATGGGTATATTGAAAGCCTTAGAAACATTCCCCCAAGCATCCCCCAAAATCCAAGAGTTATTCCAAACTATCTAGTCATGCCATCTGATATTCCAGCTTCCCCTCCATCACCCCATCAACCAAGCTTCCAATCTTCCACCCCCATCACACTAGCTATTCCTGTCAATCCACCTCCACCTTCGACACATGAGTCTCCAAGGAATCTCCTAGAGGAAATACAAGAAAAGTTGCCTCCAACAGTCGATAAGCCATGTCATCTAATCCAACCATGTGAAGTAGTCAGTGATGAAGCTTCCCCATCTATAATATCACCTCCATCTCCCATAGCTATCATCCCCATACCATCCATCAAATTGCTTAAAATCCTTCCACTTCCCGCAAGCATCAAAATCCCACCACCTGTCAAATCCCTCCAAATCCTATCCACATTGCCTCCAAGAATTTCCCAAATCTCTCGTAATGACCCTTATGCATCCATCTTCTACTCACCCATCTCCACTACTGAATCTCCCATCTATCCATCTGCTGCCTTTGAAGAATCCATCCCTTCACCTCCTATCCTACCATCCACTCCAAACCAATCCTATCAAGATCTTGCCCAAAAGCATGTTGACATCCCCCAAAGCATAAATGAAGATATCATTGTACCATGTCTTCCATCCATAGTGCAGTCACCATCTCCTCCATCTCCAAAACCTCGAGCCATATCTCCTCCGCTACAAGATATCTTGTCATCCCACCAGCTACATCAAGATCCTATCCTTCCATCTCCCCCGCTCCATGCTTCCATCTTACCACCTATCCAAGCTATTCCACCATCTACAATCTACCCTCTTGGTTCACTTACATTCATCCATGGTGGCCCTCTCTCAGTAGAAGAATTAAGAACAGTATCTCCCCATTGCAATACACCTAATAAATCACTTCTACCATTTTCTGCAAGCAAAAAGTTTCCTCAGCTTGTTCAAATGCTCAATCGATGGCATTATCAAGGTCAAGGTTTAGGACCACAAGAGCAAGGAATCAGAGAGCCTATTATTGCACAAAAAAATCTAGGATTTCATGGTCTTGGATATGTATCCAAAGGCTCACCATCTAAAGGTGTTGGTACACCACACCCCCAAACCAAGCCTATCTCCAAGCCCACCATGCCAGCCTCCCATCACTCCTTCAAGAAATCTTATGTCATCCCCCCTCCACCATCTTTGCAACCCAAAACAACCTACCATATCCCCCCTTCATCCGCTAAATCCATTTTGGGTCCCTATGTCCCAAAATCTACCATCCTCCATCCTCCTATTAGCCATCATAAAAATCCTATTCCATCCATTCCTATGCAAGATCAACAAAGGCACATATCAGGGCATATCATCCATCATCATCCCCCTACATGCTCTTTCATATCCTCTCCATCTCACAAAGCTTCTCCTAACCATCTTCCCAAAGCTTACCACAGCAATGTGAATGCCAACTTCAAAATGCATAAAGCTAAAAATCCACATCCTAGGCAATCATATGTCTATTCTAAAAGACATACTCCAAAAAGAAAAAATCCAATCAAAGAATGCAAAACAATGCAAAAGCCTATGAAAAGAAAATCCAAAACCATGTGGATCCCCAAGAAAAAAGTTGAAACCCAATTCATAATGGCATCCACCATTGCTAATCCCCCATCTAGTGACTCATGTCCCCCATCTCCTAACTCCATCTTGGGTGCCTATATCCCCAAGCACGCTTCCACAAATCCTCCATCATGCCCGCATCTACCATCTATCCCCCATATGCTCTTTTCACACCCATCCCAACATGTGCCAATGTTGCTCTTGCAAGCATCCCCATCTCATGCTCCTTTCCAGCATTTTCATCCCTCCATCTCCTACCATCAATCCCATCTAATCCGATCTATTGCATAAATCACACATCCGATGTACCAACAGCTAGCAACAAAATTGAACATTCCAACAGCCAGTGAAAAATCCCAGAAAAGACAAAATAGCTGAAGAAAGCCAAAATCATTCCAGCTAAGTCCAAAGTCAAAAAGTCAAAAAAAGAAAAGAAAAATAAAGTGTCCACTGGTGAAAACTTGGCAATTCAAGCACCTTGGACAAGTACCATGATGAAAACTTGGCGAACAAGCGTCATGCGTAATCCTGCCATCCCCAGCTTAGCCTATCACCCTCATGCTTTTGGTCATCTCTTGACATCCACCTCCATCTTCCAATCTATCCACCTATCCTCCATCCTCCAGCTTCCATCTCACACCATCCACTAATCTTATGCAGCTTCAGCCAATCATCTCAGCTATCATCCATCTCCCTAGCCCCTTCAGCTTTTTCCATCCTAGCTTCAATCCTATCACATCCATCATAAGACCTCCTTCTGCATGTTATCTTCTGATTGAGGGCACTATATTCCATGGAGATCTTGTCTTGTCCATCCTCCCTTATCATTGGTATCTAGCTCTAGGCTATTCTCATGCAAACCCAATGTCATCTCTTTATATCCATCATAATCCTAGCTATCTACCATCCTATCCAGCCATCTCATCTTGCTCCTCTAGCTATCCTTGGTCACAAAATCTCTCATCATCATTGGATGCATCCTGCCAAATCCATATCTTTCACTATCACCCCACCCTTAGCTTTTACATCTTGCACAACATCGAACTATCCCGTTATCCTATCATCCTGAGCTTTTGCCTACTTGTAACTATCTTGGTCCGTTAGCTTGTACCATATCTTGATTAGCCCGATTGTAAATATCTTGGTCTGTCAACTTGTACATCCTCTTTAGCTTAGTACCTTTGTATCTATCCAAATTTCATGTTCGTTCCTCCTTGATTAGCATCTTGCACACATCGCACAACCCTTGGTTAGCTATTCCAATGCATCCTTTAGCTAGATCTCCTGTCACCAAAGTGTTATCTTTCTTAGTTCAGCTTGCCAGATGCATCACTCATCCAAATCCACCAGCTTCGGTGCTCTCCAATAGGTCCTTGCAGGATATAGCTTTCCTCATGTCTGATCTTGGTCCGTTAGTGCCTTGTCCTACCCATCTCATTGGCAAACGGCTCTCTTTTGGATTTTCACTTTCTTTTGATTTGGGATCTTCCCTTTTGGGTCTTGAAGTATCTTTTCCAAGCAATCTCCTTGTTCCCTCCTCGAGGTTGCCACGATCTTCCATATCATGGTATGCTGTGAATGGGGCAATTAGAGCGTAAGGTCTTGATCAGGTCTTTCGTTTGTTTTTCTTTTCTGCTTGTGGGTTCTCCAGTGTCGTTTCCACGCTGCTTCCTCTAGGATTCATGTGTGATGCTGGGGCAA
Organism: Cupressus sempervirens; assembly: GCA_028749045.1. Classification (NCBI taxonomy): domain Eukaryota; kingdom Viridiplantae; phylum Streptophyta; class Pinopsida; order Cupressales; family Cupressaceae; genus Cupressus; species Cupressus sempervirens. Next base: position 163,454,949 of record CM053790.1, on the reverse strand, counting down.
TCCTTGTGTGTTTTTTTTGAGTTAGTTTGTCAGTCCTTTGGACGGTTGGTGAAAAGGCCTTGATGTTCTTGGTAACCTTGGCAATTAACCAATAGTCCTATAGCAAATCTAGTGCTCAACTACATGGTGGTACTTCTCTTTGAAGTATCCCCCCGCTCAAAAAGCTTCAATGGTTTTCCTTCATCTCCATTATCCCCCATCCATATCCAGCATCCGTCTCTCCTACCCCAGCTGATGCATCAGTATCTCTTTGAATCAATCATCACTCTTAGCTTTAGGGATCCACAATCCTAGTCTTAGGGATCCACCAATCCAAATCAACCCACCAAGCCTCATCTTTCGAGATCCACAATCCTAGTCCTAGGGATCTCCGAAACCCATCTTCCGCCAATCTAACTCTTTGAAATCCTGTTGCATCATCCTTATAATCCTCTCATCCATCTCCCTATCCTGGATTCTTTTTTATAGCGCTCCGCTCCTTCATCCTCTGCAATCCCTGAGATCTTAAGCTTGCTTCCTCTTGTGCCTATGATTCTCCCTTTATCATTCTCCCATAGTAAGAGTTTGAGCTAACTAAACCTCTTCTCTTAATCCAATTTGAGTCTCCTTGCTCATCCCAGATTCTTGTATTTTTCAAGAAGCCACCAAGCCTCGCTTTCTCTCCCCGCTGCCTTCTTGAGGGGGCATCTCATAGTCCATTCTCTCCTCTTCTGCTCTAGCCTTGGGCATCTTATTTTCTTATCTTTGATGCCATGCCACTTGTGGCATCACATCAAAGAGGGGCAAAATGTAGACACCTAAAAACCTTTAGAAAATAAAGTATTTTTATTTTTTGAAAAAGTCCTGATGACATCATCATTTATTAATTAATTAATTATTTAATTAATTAATTAATTTTTATGCCATTAAATCCCTTTATCTTAATTAAAAATATTTAATTAAGGAATCCCTCCCAAAAATGTTTAAATCTTATTTAAACATTATTTCCTTATTTATTAATTATTTAATTAATAAATTGACCAAAAATCCCAAAATAAATTTAAAAAAATTTTTTTGCCCAAAACTTGGCCAATTTCCTTATGACCAATAACCTCTTCCAAAATCTTCTAATCCTTCTTTAATTTTGATTAAAGGCTAATGCCATCATTTCCTACCCCTAATCCCAACTCAAAATATTTAATCAAGATTAAATATTAATCCTCATGTTTATTAAAAAAGTTTTAATAAATATCTCCTCAACCCAAACCCTTGAAATAAATAAAACTTTATTTATTTCTTAAAAATCTAATTTATCCTCATCCTAAGAAATTCTAGACTCTTCTAGAAAGTCTTCATCCTCATCCTAGGAAATTCTAGACTATTCTAGAAAGTCTTTATCCTCATCCAAAGTCTAGACTCTTCTAGAAGATGTCTTTAAACCTAATCCTAATCCCCTCCTAACCTTGTCACATTCCCTAAACATGGGTTAAAACTTACTAACCCAAGCCAAAGTTAACAAATATCTCCTCCTTCACCCACCCTCATTAAATGCCATCCACTTGCCTATCCCTAAGCTAATCCTAAACCATCCTAATCCATCCTCTAATCATTTGCACAAGCATAAACAAGCTTAAAACCATCCTAATCAAGTCCAAGTCTAAATTGCTCTCATCACCCTCAAAATATCTCAACCATAAAACTTTATGAAGTCCACTAGGTCATAAATGACTCTTACAAGCCCTTTTATTGCTCTTACAAGTCATTATGAGGGTCTTTATGAAAATTTTATCTCTTGAGCCTCCTTTTTTGACTCATCCTTGCCCTTTCCTCCATCCTCTCACCATGTGACATGTGTCACTCCTTGATTGGCTATAAGGAAGCACAATCCATGTGCTCTTCTCTCATGCAATATAAGCCCTCCATGAGCTTTTTCTCATCCTTGCATCTTAGCCCTCAATCCCTCAAGCCTCTTGCCTATAAACTGGATCCTTCCCCTTTGCAAAATAACACAATCCATGAAGTAAAGTCATAATGCCATTTTGAGAAGCCATTTTACATCAAAACCATACACTCACACCCAAATTCCAACTCCATTTGAAGCCATTTTTGAAGCATAAGCTTGAGCATACATCCTATCTATTTAGACAAAGCTACTCAACAAGACAGCTTCTTATTGAGAGAGTCCATTAATGGCTCATATTCTCAATTGAGAGCTCATCTTAGTCTATCTTGAAGTTTATGAATTTTGTTTAGTTTGTAGAAGCTTTATTTAAATTTGGTTTCTATTAGCATACTAACATTGCTCATATACATTTTGGCACGCCCGGTGGGACCCCGCATGGGTCATCTTAATTAGCTTTTTTAGTCAAGTTTTGTATGTCATTTGCTGATTTTGGCTAATTTTTCTTGTTTTTGTGATTGGTAGGATTGTATAAATTGGTTTTGTAGGTCCACATGAGCATGAAGAAGACAAAGGAACTCATAATCTATCTCATAGTGTTTGCAGATTTTTCAAGCTTATAGGTGGACAAAGAACTTGAAATTCTTCTTCTTCTTCTTGTCTATATTCTTCTTATTCCATCTACTTCTTCTTCTTCTTCTTGTGGGAGATCTTGGCCATTTTTTTTTAAGAAAGCAAAGTCATACACACTTCTTTTTAGTGCTTAAAATGAACCCCCAAATCATACTTAAATCCATTGAAAAATTAAAAATTTGCAAAAGAGAAAAAATCTTTTAACAAGTGAAACTAAACCAATCTAATCATTTGCATCCTTGCAACATCAAGGTTTTAGATACATTCATGCAAAATTAGGAACACTTCATTTTTGGGAATTTAAAAAGAACTTCAAGTTTCCATTTCAAAAGGTTCAAAATCAACACTAAGTGCACACTAAAGTTCTTTTAAAAAATCTCATGAAAACTAAGAGTCCTAAAAGTTTTGTTATTTGTTCCAAACAAATGTCTTGTTGCAAAATCTTGAATGTTTCTTAGGTTTTTCATGCATCAAAACAATCTAGGAATATCATTTTTGGGCTTAAAACATGCAAACTAGAACACAAAATCTTGAATGAAAAGCAAAGTCCAAATAGTCATTTTCACTTTTGAGTCCAAAAAAATCTTGAATGATCTAAGGTTAAAACAAAGCACTTCAAAGTTCTTAAAACAACACACAAAATCTCAATCTTGAATGCTCAAAGGAAAAAACTTGAATGTTTAATCACTTGTCTTTGAATGCATGTTGCTAAACACACTCTTGAATGCCATGGATTAAAATCAAATTTTACTTGAATGCATGATTAAAACAACAAATCCAATCTTGAATGCCAAGGATCAATTAACCATTGCAATATCAAACACTTCATTTGGAGCTTCTAAAATTGAACAAAACAAATCTCTTTTCCACATGCAATTTAGGTAAAGTTTGATTTTTGGATATTTAAGAGACTTTGTTAAGTTAAATACAAATTTGCAAAAATAAATTTGAGTAGTTCCTTGGACTCACCTCTTTTCTAATCACCCATCAATTCAACCATTGGTTGCAATCTCAGCACCATTTATGGGGATGGGTCTACTTGAAAAAGGTGTTAAATGTTCCACAATCTAACTCACTCACTTGGTCTTTGAATGTTTGCTTTAACTTTATCAAAATTCTTAAATGATCAAAACTCTAGATTAAATCGATCACAGTTCAAGTTTGGGCACTAAAATTGAACAACAACTGACGTGGAGAGCCTCCGGGCGCGCGCTTGAAATCGAATCTCACACACCTTTGTTTTGGGCTTAAAATAAACTCACACTCAATCTTGAATGCCTTAAAGAAAATTAATCGATACTTGACGTGGAGGGCCTCTGGGCGCACGGGTTTACCTTCTTGTTGATCCTAACTCTTCTTCTTGTTCGCATTCTTCGATCAATTTTATTTTTGTCGACGCTTCAAAGTTGGAATAAACATTGTATCTTAAACATGAGTGCTTGCAAAGTCTAGATCAGAAAACTTAAGCGTCAGTTGGTAAAAGAACAAGCGTGTTTTTTAGCCCAAGATCATCCAAGTCTTCTCTCCCCTTGTCGTCTTTCGAGGCCATCTTGGGTGCATAAGATTAGGATCCAAAATCTTGTCTTAGCTTTTTAGGAGGCCTGCTTGGGGATTTCATCACCCCTTGGGACGACCTCAACTCCAACGTTTCGGCGGAGTATAAAGATCGGGAGGTGAATCCAAAGACACCTCTCTTGGGATCAAAATTTTGTCACTCGGGCTAAGCCTCAAGGAACTTTATACCCTTGAGAAGTGAAAGAGGAGAAGTGGGTTACCGCTCCTCTCGGCTGTGTGACATCTTTTTGGTTTCATCTACGGATTTGGGCCTCACGTACCTTGCGTATATCGAGGACTCCCTAGCTATAACAAATTTCATCCTTGTAGAAAGCTTCTTAGGATGTTGGTGTGTTTGACGTGCTTGCTCCAAAATTTTGTCTGCTTGTTTGTTCATAGCTTTTGAATGAATCTTTGCCAACTTTGGTCAAAATCCCAAAAAAGCAAAAATCTCCCAGCTCAAGGCATACTTAGCGTAGTCACTGCCTCATCAGAAAATCATCCAAGCTCCCCCGCTGCAACCAAATCTATCTAGTTCCTTGCTTTAGAACAATCCCAAATCCAAAGTCTCTCCAAATCATCCCCCCCTAGCCAACTAGAAACCCAATCCAAAATCACACCCAAGCCTTTAGAGAGTTGTTGTCATTCTGCTAGAATTTTCTATCCAATCAATCCGACCAATCTACTAGCCTCACCACGGTTATCCCTTTGACAGAGCTTTGTCTAGGGTAATCTAGCTTTGTCACTTGTTATCCCTCATCACCTTGAGCTAAAGGTTGGGATCCACAAGTGATCAATCTCGTGTCATGCCCATAGGATCATTAGTCTATCCCTAAGTTGACACAATCTCCACCAATCTAGTGCATAGGAAAGCAAAACTCTCACTTTTTGATAGCATGCCCTTGAAGTCTTTCATCCACAAGAAAGCCAAAAATCTCCAGCCAATCCTCCTTAGGTTTGTCATACAGCTTTGACTATCCCTAGGAAATCTTTCATCAGTCAATCCAAAATCTGTGCTTAATCCAAATCCAACCATGAGCTTCCATGTTCATCCATATGCAAGACCCCATCCCCATCAAACTCATCATCAAAGCATGAAGTACCAATCCTATCATGATGTGTTTGGTCGCATTGTCCTTGCTCCTGCCACCTCCTATTCCAATGATGATGAAAATCTTGTTGACTATGATGGGTATATTGAAAGCCTTAGAAACATTCCCCCAAGCATCCCCCAAAATCCAAGAGTTATTCCAAACTATCTAGTCATGCCATCCGATATTCCAGCTTCCCCTCCATCACCCCATCAACCAAGCTTCCAATCTTCCACCCCCATCACACTAGCTATTCCTGTCAATCCACCTCCACCTTCGACACATGAGTCTCCAAGGAATCTCCTAGAGGAAATACAAGAAAAGTTGCCTCCAACAGTCGATAAGCCATGTCATCTAATCCAACCATGTGAAGTAGTCAGTGATGAAGCTTCCCCATCTATAATATCACCTCCATCTCCCATAGCTATCATCCCCATACCATCCATCAAATTGCTTAAAATCCTTCCACTTCCCGCAAGCATCAAAATCCCACCACCTGTCAAATCCCTCCAAATCCTATCCACATTGCCTCCAAGAATTTCCCAAATCTCTCGTAATGACCCTTATGCATCCATCTTCTACTCACCCATCTCCACTACTGAATCTCCCATCTATCCATCTGCTGCCTTTGAAGAATCCATCCCTTCACCTCCTATCCTACCATCCACTCCAAACCAATCCTATCAAGATCTTGCCCAAAAGCATGTTGACATCCCCCAAAGCATAAATGAAGATATCATTGTACCATGTCTTCCATCCATAGTGCAGTCACCATCTCCTCCATCTCCAAAACCTCGAGCCATATCTCCTCCACTACAAGATATCTTGTCATCCCACCAGCTACATCAAGATCCTATCCTTCCATCTCCCCCGCTCCATGCTTCCATCTTACCACCTATCCAAGCTATTCCACCATCTACAATCTACCCTCTTGGTTCACTTACATTCATCCATGGTGGCCCTCTCTCAGTAGAAGAATTAAGAACAGTATCTCCCCATTGCAATACACCTAATAAATCACTTCTACCATTTTCTGCAAGCAAAAAGTTTCCTCAGCTTGTTCAAATGCTCAATCGATGGCATTATCAAGGTCAAGGTTTAGGACCACAAGAGCAAGGAATCAGAGAGCCTATTATTGCACAAAAAAATCTAGGATTTCATGGTCTTGGATATGTATCCAAAGGCTCACCATCTAAAGGTGTTGGTACACCACACCCCCAAACCAAGCCTATCTCCAAGCCCACCATGCCAGCCTCCCATCACTCCTTCAAGAAATCTTATGTCATCCCCCCTCCACCATCTTTGCAACCCAAAACAACCTACCATATCCCCCCTTCATCCGCTAAATCCATTTTGGGTCCCTATGTCCCAAAATCTACCATCCTCCATCCTCCTATTAGCCATCATAAAAATCCTATTCCATCCATTCCTATGCAAGATCAACAAAGGCACATATCAGGGCATATCATCCATCATCATCCCCCTACATGCTCTTTCATATCCTCTCCATCTCACAAAGCTTCTCCTAACCATCTTCCCAAAGCTTACCACAGCAATGTGAATGCCAACTTCAAAATGCATAAAGCTAAAAATCCACATCCTAGGCAATCATATGTCTATTCTAAAAGACATACTCCAAAAAGAAAAAATCCAATCAAAGAATGCAAAACAATGCAAAAGCCTATGAAAAGAAAATCCAAAACCATGTGGATCCCCAAGAAAAAAGTTGAAACCCAATTCATAATGGCATCCACCATTGCTAATCCCCCATCTAGTGACTCATGTCCCCCATCTCCTAACTCCATCTTGGGTGCCTATATCCCCAAGCACGCTTCCACAAATCCTCCATCATGCCCGCATCTACCATCTATCCCCCATATGCTCCTTTCACACCCATCCCAACATGTGCCAATGTTGCTCTTGCAAGCATCCCCATCTCATGCTCCTTTCCAGCATTTTCATCCCTCCATCTCCTACCATCAATCCCATCTAATCCGATCTATTGCATAAATCACACATCCGATGTACCAACAGCTAGCAACAAAATTGAACATTCCAACAGCCAGTGAAAAATCCCAGAAAAGACAAAATAGCTGAAGAAAGCCAAAATCATTCCAGCTAAGTCCAAAGTCAAAAAGTCAAAAAAAGAAAAGAAAAATAAAGTGTCCACTGGTGAAAACTTGGCAATTCAAGCACCTTGGACAAGTACCATGATGAAAACTTGGCGAACAAGCGTCATGCGTAATCCTGCCATCCCCAGCTTAGCCTATCACCCTCATGCTTTTGGTCATCTCTTGACATCCACCTCCATCTTCCAATCTATCCACCTATCCTCCATCCTCCAGCTTCCATCTCACACCATCCACTAATCTTATGCAGCTTCAGCCAATCATCTCAGCTATCATCCATCTCCCTAGCCCCTTCAGCTTTTTCCATCCTAGCTTCAATCCTATCACATCCATCATAAGACCTCCTTCTGCATGTTATCTTCTGATTGAGGGCACTATATTCCATGGAGATCTTGTCTTGTCCATCCTCCCTTATCATTGGTATCTAGCTCTAGGCTATTCTCATGCAAACCCAATGTCATCTCTTTATATCCATCATAATCCTAGCTATCTACCATCCTATCCAGCCATCTCATCTTGCTCCTCTAGCTATCCTTGGTCACAAAATCTCTCATCATCATTGGATGCATCCTGCCAAATCCATATCTTTCACTATCACCCCACCCTTAGCTTTTACATCTTGCACAACATCGAACTATCCCGTTATCCTATCATCCTGAGCTTTTGCCTACTTGTAACTATCTTGGTCCGTTAGCTTGTACCATATCTTGATTAGCCCGATTGTAAATATCTTGGTCTGTCAACTTGTACATCCTCTTTAGCTTAGTACCTTTGTATCTATCCAAATTTCATGTTCGTTCCTCCTTGATTAGCATCTTGCACACATCGCACAACCCTTGGTTAGCTATTCCAATGCATCCTTTAGCTAGATCTCCTGTCACCAAAGTGTTATCTTTCTTAGTTCAGCTTGCCAGATGCATCACTCATCCAAATCCACCAGCTTTGGTGCTCTCCAATAGGTCCTTGCAGGATATAGCTTTCCTCATGTCTGATCTTGGTCCGTTAGTGCCTTGTCCTACCCATCTCATTGGCAAACGGCTCTCTTTTGGATTTTCACTTTCTTTTGATTTGGGATCTTCCCTTTTGGGTCTTGAAGTATCTTTTCCAAGCAATCTCCTTGTTCCCTCCTCGAGGTTGCCACGATCTTCCATATCATGGTATGCTGTGAATGGGGCAATTAGAGCGTAAGGTCTTGATCAGGTCTTTCGTTTGTTTTTCTTTTCTGCTTGTGGGTTCTCCAGTGTCGTTTCCACGCTGCTTCCTCTAGGATTCATGTGTGATGCTGGGGCAATCCTTGTGTGTTTTTTTTGAGTTAGTTTGTCAGTCCTTTGGACGGTTGGTGAAAAGGCCTTGATGTTCTTGGTAACCTTGGCAATTAACCAATAGTCCTATAGCAAATCTAGTGCTCAACTACATGGTGGTACTTCTCTTTGAAGTATCCCCCCACTCAAAAAGCTTCAATGGTTTTCCTTCATCTCCATTATCCCCCATCCATATCCAGCATCCGTCTCTCCTACCCCAGCTGATGCATCAGTATCTCTTTGAATCAATCATCACTCTTAGCTTTAGGGATCCACAATCCTAGTCTTAGGGATCCACCAATCCAAATCAACCCACCAAGCCTCATCTTTCGAGATCCACAATCCTAGTCCTAGGGATCTCCGAAACCCATCTTCCGCCAATCTAACTCTTTGAAATCCTGTTGCATCATCCTTATAATCCTCTCATCCATCTCCCTATCCTGGATTCTTTTTTATAGCGCTCCGCTCCTTCATCCTCTGCAATCCCTGAGATCTTAAGCTTGCTTCCTCTTGTGCCTATGATTCTCCCTTTATCATTCTCCCATAGTAAGAGTTTGAGCTAACTAAACCTCTTCTCTTAATCCAATTTGAGTCTCCTTGCTCATCCCAGATTCTTGTATTTTTCAAGAAGCCACCAAGCCTCGCTTTCTCTCCCCGCTGCCTTCTTGAGGGGGCATCTCATAGTCCATTCTCTCCTCTTCTGCTCTAGCCTTGGGCATCTTATTTTCTTATCTTTGATGCCATGCCACTTGTGGCATCACATCAAAGAGGGGCAAAATGTAGACACCTAAAAACCTTTAGAAAATAAAGTATTTTTATTTTTTGAAAAAGTCCTGATGACATCATCATTTATTAATTAATTAATTATTTAATTAATTAATTAATTTTTATGCCATTAAATCCCTTTATCTTAATTAAAAATATTTAATTAAGGAATCCCTCCCAAAAATGTTTAAATCTTATTTAAACATTATTTCCTTATTTATTAATTATTTAATTAATAAATTGACCAAAAATCCCAAAATAAATTTAAAAAAAATTTTTTGCCCAAAACTTGGCCAATTTCCTTATGACCAATAACCTCTTCCAAAATCTTCTAATCCTTCTTTAATTTTGATTAAAGGCTAATGCCATCATTTCCTACCCCTAATCCCAACTCAAAATATTTAATCAAGATTAAATATTAATCCTCATGTTTATTAAAAAAGTTTTAATAAATATCTCCTCAACCCAAACCCTTGAAATAAATAAAACTTTATTTATTTCTTAAAAATCTAATTTATCCTCATCCTAAGAAATTCTAGACTCTTCTAGAAAGTCTTCATCCTCATCCTAGGAAATTCTAGACTATTCTAGAAAGTCTTTATCCTCATCCAAAGTCTAGACTCTTCTAGAAGATGTCTTTAAACCTAATCCTAATCCCCTCCTAACCTTGTCACATTCCCTAAACATGGGTTAAAACTTACTAACCCAAGCCAAAGTTAACAAATATCTCCTCCTTCACCCACCCTCATTAAATGCCATCCACTTGCCTATCCCTAAGCTAATCCTAAACCATCCTAATCCATCCTCTAATCATTTGCACAAGCATAAACAAGCTTAAAACCATCCTAATCAAGTCCAAGTCTAAATTGCTCTCATCACCCTCAAAATATCTCAACCATAAAACTTTATGAAGTCCACTAGGTCATAAATGACTCTTACAAGCCCTTTTATTGCTCTTACAAGTCATTATGAGGGTCTTTATGAAAATTTTATCTCTTGAGCCTCCTTTTTTGACTCATCCTTGCCCTTTCCTCCATCCTCTCACCATGTGACATGTGTCACTCCTTGATTGGCTATAAGGAAGCACAATCCATGTGCTCTTCTCTCATGCAATATAAGCCCTCCATGAGCTTTTTCTCATCCTTGCATCTTAGCCCTCAATCCCTCAAGCCTCTTGCCTATAAACTGGATCCTTCCCCTTTGCAAAATAACACAATCCATGAAGTAAAGTCATAATGCCATTTTGAGAAGCCATTTTACATCAAAACCATACACTCACACCCAAATTCCAACTCCATTTGAAGCCATTTTTGAAGCATAAGCTTGAGCATACATCCTATCTATTTAGACAAAGCTACTCAACAAGACAGCTTCTTATTGAGAGAGTCCATTAATGGCTCATATTCTCAATTGAGAGCTCATCTTAGTCTATCTTGAAGTTTATGAATTTTGTTTAGTTTGTAGAAGCTTTATTTAAATTTGGTTTCTATTAGCATACTAACATTGCTCATATACATTTTGGCACGCCCGGTGGGACCCCGCATGGGTCATCTTAATTAGCTTTTTTAGTCAAGTTTTGTATGTCATTTGCTGATTTTGGCTAATTTTTCTTGTTTTTGTGATTGGTAGGATTGTATAAATTGGTTTTGTAGGTCCACATGAGCATGAAGAAGACAAAGGAACTCATAATCTATCTCATAGTGTTTGCAGATTTTTCAAGCTTATAGGTGGACAAAGAACTTGAAATTCTTCTTCTTCTTCTTGTCTATATTCTTCTTATTCCATCTACTTCTTCTTCTTCTTCTTGTGGGAGATCTTGGCCATTTTTTTTTAAGAAAGCAAAGTCATACACACTTCTTTTTAGTGCTTAAAATGAACCCCCAAATCATACTTAAATCCATTGAAAAATTAAAAATTTGCAAAAGAGAAAAAATCTTTTAACAAGTGAAACTAAACCAATCTAATCATTTGCATCCTTGCAACATCAAGGTTTTAGATACATTCATGCAAAATTAGGAACACTTCATTTTTGGGAATTTAAAAAGAACTTCAAGTTTCCATTTCAAAAGGTTCAAAATCAACACTAAGTGCACACTAAAGTTCTTTTAAAAAATCTCATGAAAACTAAGAGTCCTAAAAGTTTTGTTATTTGTTCCAAACAAATGTCTTGTTGCAAAATCTTGAATGTTTCTTAGGTTTTTCATGCATCAAAACAATCTAGGAATATCATTTTTGGGCTTAAAACATGCAAACTAGAACACAAAATCTTGAATGAAAAGCAAAGTCCAAATAGTCATTTTCACTTTTGAGTCCAAAAAAATCTTGAATGATCTAAGGTTAAAACAAAGCACTTCAAAGTTCTTAAAACAACACACAAAATCTCAATCTTGAATGCTCAAAGGAAAAAACTTGAATGTTTAATCACTTGTCTTTGAATGCATGTTGCTAAACACACTCTTGAATGCCATGGATTAAAATCAAATTTTACTTGAATGCATGATTAAAACAACAAATCCAATCTTGAATGCCAAGGATCAATTAACCATTGCAATATCAAACACTTCATTTGGAGCTTCTAAAATTGAACAAAACAAATCTCTTTTCCACATGCAATTTAGGTAAAGTTTGATTTTTGGATATTTAAGAGACTTTGTTAAGTTAAATACAAATTTGCAAAAATAAATTTGAGTAGTTCCTTGGACTCACCTCTTTTCTAATCACCCATCAATTCAACCATTGGTTGCAATCTCAGCACCATTTATGGGGATGGGTCTACTTGAAAAAGGTGTTAAATGTTCCACAATCTAACTCACTCACTTGGTCTTTGAATGTTTGCTTTAACTTTATCAAAATTCTTAAATGATCAAAACTCTAGATTAAATCGATCACAGTTCAAGTTTGGGCACTAAAATTGAACAACAACTGACGTGGAGAGCCTCCGGGCGCGCGCTTGAAATCGAATCTCACACACCTTTGTTTTGGGCTTAAAATAAACTCACACTCAATCTTGAATGCCTTAAAGAAAATTAATCGATACTTGACGTGGAGGGCCTCTGGGCGCACGGGTTTACCTTCTTGTTGATCCTAACTCTTCTTCTTGTTCGCATTCTTCGATCAATTTTATTTTTGTCGACGCTTCAAAGTTGGAATAAACATTGTATCTTAAACATGAGTGCTTGCAAAGTCTAGATCAGAAAACTTAAGCGTCAGTTGGTAAAAGAACAAGCGTGTTTTTTAGCCCAAGATCATCCAAGTCTTCTCTCCCCTTGTCGTCTTTCGAGGCCATCTTGGGTGCATAAGATTAGGATCCAAAATCTTGTCTTAGCTTTTTAGGAGGCCTGCTTGGGGATTTCATCACCCCTTGGGACGACCTCAACTCCAACGTTTCGGCGGAGTATAAAGATCGGGAGGTGAATCCAAAGACACCTCTCTTGGGATCAAAATTTTGTCACTCGGGCTAAGCCTCAAGGAACTTTATACCCTTGAGAAGTGAAAGAGGAGAAGTGGGTTACCGCTCCTCTCGGCTGTGTGACATCTTTTTGGTTTCATCTACGGATTTGGGCCTCACGTACCTTGCGTATATCGAGGACTCCCTAGCTATAACAAATTTCATCCTTGTAGAAAGCTTCTTAGGATGTTGGTGTGTTTGACGTGCTTGCTCCAAAATTTTGTCTGCTTGTTTGTTCATAGCTTTTGAATGAATCTTTGCCAACTTTGGTCAAAATCCCAAAAAAGCAAAAATCTCCCAGCTCAAGGCATACTTAGCGTAGTCACTGCCTCATCAGAAAATCATCCAAGCTCCCCCGCTGCAACCAAATCTATCTAGTTCCTTGCTTTAGAACAATCCCAAATCCAAAGTCTCTCCAAATCATCCCCCCCTAGCCAACTAGAAACCCAATCCAAAATCACACCCAAGCCTTTAGAGAGTTGTTGTCATTCTGCTAGAATTTTCTATCCAATCAATCCGACCAATCTACTAGCCTCACCACGGTTATCCCTTTGACAGAGCTTTGTCTAGGGTAATCTAGCTTTGTCACTTGTTATCCCTCATCACCTTGAGCTAAAGGTTGGGATCCACAAGTGATCAATCTCGTGTCATGCCCATAGGATCATTAGTCTATCCCTAAGTTGACACAATCTCCACCAATCTAGTGCATAGGAAAGCAAAACTCTCACTTTTTGATAGCATGCCCTTGAAGTCTTTCATCCACAAGAAAGCCAAAAATCTCCAGCCAATCCTCCTTAGGTTTGTCATACAGCTTTGACTATCCCTAGGAAATCTTTCATCAGTCAATCCAAAATCTGTGCTTAATCCAAATCCAACCATGAGCTTCCATGTTCATCCATATGCAAGACCCCATCCCCATCAAACTCATCATCAAAGCATGAAGTACCAATCCTATCATGATGTGTTTGGTCGCATTGTCCTTGCTCCTGCCACCTCCTATTCCAATGATGATGAAAATCTTGTTGACTATGATGGGTATATTGAAAGCCTTAGAAACATTCCCCCAAGCATCCCCCAAAATCCAAGAGTTATTCCAAACTATCTAGTCATGCCATCCGATATTCCAGCTTCCCCTCCATCACCCCATCAACCAAGCTTCCAATCTTCCACCCCCATCACACTAGCTATTCCTGTCAATCCACCTCCACCTTCGACACATGAGTCTCCAAGGAATCTCCTAGAGGAAATACAAGAAAAGTTGCCTCCAACAGTCGATAAGCCATGTCATCTAATCCAACCATGTGAAGTAGTCAGTGATGAAGCTTCCCCATCTATAATATCACCTCCATCTCCCATAGCTATCATCCCCATACCATCCATCAAATTGCTTAAAATCCTTCCACTTCCCGCAAGCATCAAAATCCCACCACCTGTCAAATCCCTCCAAATCCTATCCACATTGCCTCCAAGAATTTCCCAAATCTCTCGTAATGACCCTTATGCATCCATCTTCTACTCACCCATCTCCACTACTGAATCTCCCATCTATCCATCTGCTGCCTTTGAAGAATCCATCCCTTCACCTCCTATCCTACCATCCACTCCAAACCAATCCTATCAAGATCTTGCCCAAAAGCATGTTGACATCCCCCAAAGCATAAATGAAGATATCATTGTACCATGTCTTCCATCCATAGTGCAGTCACCATCTCCTCCATCTCCAAAACCTCGAGCCATATCTCCTCCACTACAAGATATCTTGTCATCCCACCAGCTACATCAAGATCCTATCCTTCCATCTCCCCCGCTCCATGCTTCCATCTTACCACCTATCCAAGCTATTCCACCATCTACAATCTACCCTCTTGGTTCACTTACATTCATCCATGGTGGCCCTCTCTCAGTAGAAGAATTAAGAACAGTATCTCCCCATTGCAATACACCTAATAAATCACTTCTACCATTTTCTGCAAGCAAAAAGTTTCCTCAGCTTGTTCAAATGCTCAATCGATGGCATTATCAAGGTCAAGGTTTAGGACCACAAGAGCAAGGAATCAGAGAGCCTATTATTGCACAAAAAAATCTAGGATTTCATGGTCTTGGATATGTATCCAAAGGCTCACCATCTAAAGGTGTTGGTACACCACACCCCCAAACCAAGCCTATCTCCAAGCCCACCATGCCAGCCTCCCATCACTCCTTCAAGAAATCTTATGTCATCCCCCCTCCACCATCTTTGCAACCCAAAACAACCTACCATATCCCCCCTTCATCCGCTAAATCCATTTTGGGTCCCTATGTCCCAAAATCTACCATCCTCCATCCTCCTATTAGCCATCATAAAAATCCTATTCCATCCATTCCTATGCAAGATCAACAAAGGCACATATCAGGGCATATCATCCATCATCATCCCCCTACATGCTCTTTCATATCCTCTCCATCTCACAAAGCTTCTCCTAACCATCTTCCCAAAGCTTACCACAGCAATGTGAATGCCAACTTCAAAATGCATAAAGCTAAAAATCCACATCCTAGGCAATCATATGTCTATTCTAAAAGACATACTCCAAAAAGAAAAAATCCAATCAAAGAATGCAAAACAATGCAAAAGCCTATGAAAAGAAAATCCAAAACCATGTGGATCCCCAAGAAAAAAGTTGAAACCCAATTCATAATGGCATCCACCATTGCTAATCCCCCATCTAGTGACTCATGTCCCCCATCTCCTAACTCCATCTTGGGTGCCTATATCCCCAAGCACGCTTCCACAAATCCTCCATCATGCCCGCATCTACCATCTATCCCCCATATGCTCTTTTCACACCCATCCCAACATGTGCCAATGTTGCTCTTGCAAGCATCCCCATCTCATGCTCCTTTCCAGCATTTTCATCCCTCCATCTCCTACCATCAATCCCATCTAATCCGATCTATTGCATAAATCACACATCCGATGTACCAACAGCTAGCAACAAAATTGAACATTCCAACAGCCAGTGAAAAATCCCAGAAAAGACAAAATAGCTGAAGAAAGCCAAAATCATTCCAGCTAAGTCCAAAGTCAAAAAGTCAAAAAAAGAAAAGAAAAATAAAGTGTCCACTGGTGAAAACTTGGCAATTCAAGCACCTTGGACAAGTACCATGATGAAAACTTGGCGAACAAGCGTCATGCGTAATCCTGCCATCCCCAGCTTAGCCTATCACCCTCATGCTTTTGGTCATCTCTTGACATCCACCTCCATCTTCCAATCTATCCACCTATCCTCCATCCTCCAGCTTCCATCTCACACCATCCACTAATCTTATGCAGCTTCAGCCAATCATCTCAGCTATCATCCATCTCCCTAGCCCCTTCAGCTTTTTCCATCCTAGCTTCAATCCTATCACATCCATCATAAGACCTCCTTCCGCATGTTATCTTCTGATTGAGGGCACTATATTCCATGGAGATCTTGTCTTGTCCATCCTCCCTTATCATTGGTATCTAGCTCTAGGCTATTCTCATGCAAACCCAATGTCATCTCTTTATATCCATCATAATCCTAGCTATCTACCATCCTATCCAGCCATCTCATCTTGCTCCTCTAGCTATCCTTGGTCACAAAATCTCTCATCATCATTGGATGCATCCTGCCAAATCCATATCTTTCACTATCACCCCACCCTTAGCTTTTACATCTTGCACAACATCGAACTATCCCGTTATCCTATCATCCTGAGCTTTTGCCTACTTGTAACTATCTTGGTCCGTTAGCTTGTACCATATCTTGATTAGCCCGATTGTAAATATCTTGGTCTGTCAACTTGTACATCCTCTTTAGCTTAGTACCTTTGTATCTATCCAAATTTCATGTTCGTTCCTCCTTGATTAGCATCTTGCACACATCGCACAACCCTTGGTTAGCTATTCCAATGCATCCTTTAGCTAGATCTCCTGTCACCAAAGTGTTATCTTTCTTAGTTCAGCTTGCCAGATGCATCACTCATCCAAATCCACCAGCTTCGGTGCTCTCCAATAGGTCCTTGCAGGATATAGCTTTCCTCATGTCTGATCTTGGTCCGTTAGTGCCTTGTCCTACCCATCTCATTGGCAAACGGCTCTCTTTTGGATTTTCACTTTCTTTTGATTTGGGATCTTCCCTTTTGGGTCTTGAAGTATCTTTTCTAAGCAATCTCCTTGTTCCCTCCTCGAGGTTGCCACGATCTTCCATATCATGGTATGCTGTGAATGGGGCAATTAGAGCGTAAGGTCTTGATCAGGTCTTTCGTTTGTTTTTCTTTTTTGCTTGTGGGTTCTCCAGTGTCGTTTCCACGCTGCTTCCTCTAGGATTCATGTGTGATGCTGGGGCAATCCTTGTGTGTTTTTTTTGAGTTAGTTTGTCAGTCCTTTGGACGGTTGGTGAAAAGGCCTTGATGTTCTTGGTAACCTTGGCAATTAACCAATAGTCCTATAGCAAATCTAGTGCTCAACTACATGGTGGTACTTCTCTTTGAAGTATCCCCCCGCTCAAAAAGCTTCAATGGTTTTCCTTCATCTCCATTATCCCCCATCCATATCCAGCATCCGTCTCTCCTACCCCAGCTGATGCATCAGTATCTCTTTGAATCAATCATCACTCTTAGCTTTAGGGATCCACAATCCTAGTCTTAGGGATCCACCAATCCAAATCAACCCACCAAGCCTCATCTTTCGAGATCCACAATCCTAGTCCTAGGGATCTCCGAAACCCATCTTCCGCCAATCTAACTCTTTGAAATCCTGTTGCATCATCCTTATAATCCTCTCATCCATCTCCCTATCCTGGATTCTTTTTTATAGCGCTCCGCTCCTTCATCCTCTGCAATCCCTGAGATCTTAAGCTTGCTTCCTCTTGTGCCTATGATTCTCCCTTTATCATTCTCCCATAGTAAGAGTTTGAGCTAACTAAACCTCTTCTCTTAATCCAATTTGAGTCTCCTTGCTCATCCCAGATTCTTGTATTTTTCAAGAAGCCACCAAGCCTCGCTTTCTCTCCCCGCTGCCTTCTTGAGGGGGCATCTCATAGTCCATTCTCTCCTCTTCTGCTCTAGCCTTGGGCATCTTATTTTCTTATCTTTGATGCCATGCCACTTGTGGCATCACATCAAAGAGGGGCAAAATGTAGACACCTAAAAACCTTTAGAAAATAAAGTATTTTTATTTTTTGAAAAAGTCCTGATGACATCATCATTTATTAATTAATTAATTATTTAATTAATTAATTAATTTTTATGCCATTAAATCCCTTTATCTTAATTAAAAATATTTAATTAAGGAATCCCTCCCAAAAATGTTTAAATCTTATTTAAACATTATTTCCTTATTTATTAATTATTTAATTAATAAATTGACCAAAAATCCCAAAATAAATAAAAAAAAATTTTTTTGCCCAAAACTTGGCCAATTTCCTTATGACCAATAACCTCTTCCAAAATCTTCTAATCCTTCTTTAATTTTGATTAAAGGCTAATGCCATCATTTCCTACCCCTAATCCCAACTCAAAATATTTAATCAAGATTAAATATTAATCCTCATGTTTATTAAAAAAGTTTTAATAAATATCTCCTCAACCCAAACCCTTGAAATAAATAAAACTTTATTTATTTCCTAAAAATCTAATTTATCCTCATCCTAAGAAATTCTAGACTCTTCTAGAAAGTCTTCATCCTCATCCTAGGAAATTCTAGACTATTCTAGAAAGTCTTTATCCTCATCCAAAGTCTAGACTCTTCTAGAAGATGTCTTTAAACCTAATCCTAATCCCCTCCTAACCTTGTCACATTCCCTAAACATGGGTTAAAACTTACTAACCCAAGCCAAAGTTAACAAATATCTCCTCCTTCACCCACCCTCATTAAATGCCATCCACTTGCCTATCCCTAAACTAATCCTAAACCATCCTAATCCATCCTCTAATCATTTGCACAAGCCTAAACAAGCTTAAAACCATCCTAATCAAGTCCAAGTCTAAATTGCTCTCATCACCCTCAAAATATCTCAACCATAAAACTTTATGAAGTCCACTAGGTCATAAATGACTCTTACAAGCCCTTTTATTGCTCTTACAAGTCATTATGAGGGTCTTTATGAAAATTTTATCTCTTGAGCCTCCTTTTTTGACTCATCCTTGCCCTTTCCTCCATCCTCTCACCATGTGACATGTGTCACTCCTTGATTGGCTATAAGGAAGCACAATCCATGTGCTATTCTCTCATGCAATCTAAGCCCTCCATGAGCTTTTTCTCATCCTTGCATCTTAGCCCTCAATCCCTCAAGCCTCTTGCCTATAAATTGGATCCTTCCCCTTTGCAAAATAACACAATCCATAAAGTAAAGTCATAATGCCATTTTGAGAAGCCATTTTACATCAAAACCATACACTCACACCCAAATTCCAACTCCATTTGAAGCCATTTTTGAAGCATAAGCTTGAGCATACATCCTATCTATTTAGACAAAGCTACTCAACAAGACAGCTTCTTATTGAGAGAGTCCATTAATGGCTCATATTCTCAATTGAGAGCTCATCTTAGTCTATCTTGAAGTTTATGAATTTTGTTTAGTTTGTAGAAGCTTTATTTAAATTTGGTTTCTATTAGCATACTAACATTGCTCATATACAAGTGGTATTGCATTGATCTCTCACAACACTAAACTGGAACTCATTATAGCAACAAACTATTACATAGTTTAGTTGTTCATGTCATTGGCATTGGCATGATTGGCATTTGAAGTAATTTCAATTGGTTAGTTGGCTTTGTTTAATGGTATTGCATTGATCTATACATACTTGATCTATCCATAGTTTAGTTGTGTATTTCATTGGCATGATTGACATTGATCAATAAATAGTTTAGTTGTTCATTTCATTGGCATCAACATGATTGGCATCTGGAGTAATTGAAGTTTAAGAGTTGGCTTGTTTTAGTGGTATTACAATGATCTCTCATAGCACTAAACTAGAACTCATTACAACACTAAATTGTTACATAGCTTAGTTCATTTCATTGGCATTGGCTTGATTGGCATCTGAAGTAATTCTAGTTGGTGATTTGGCTCTGTTTAGTGGTATTGCATTGATCTCTCAACATACTAAACTGGAACTCATTACAACAACAAACTGTTACATAGTTTAGTTGTTCATTTCATTGGCATTAGCATTATTGGCATCTGAAGTAATTATAGTTTATGAGTTGCCTCTGTTTAATCGTATTGCATTGATCTCTAACTACACTAAACTGGAATTGATTACAACAACAAACTATTACATAGTTTAGTTGTTCATTTCATTGGCATTGGAATGATTGGCATCTGAAGTAATTCTAGTTGTTGAGTTGGCTTTGTTTAGTGGTATTTGCATTGATCTATGACAACACTAAATAGAAACTCATTACAGCACTAAATCATTGCATAGTTTAGTTGTTCATTTCATTGGCATTGGCATGATTAGCATCTAAAGTAATTCCAATTGGTCAGCTAGCTTTGTTTAATGGTATTGCATTGATCTATGAAAACACTAAACTAGAACTCATTACAGCACTAAATTGTTACATAGTTTAGTTGTTCATTTCATTGGCATTGGCATGATTGGCATCTGAAGTAATTCCAGTTGGTGAGTTACCTTTGTTTAATGGTATTGCATTGACCTATGATAGCACTAAACCAGAACTCATTGCTAATTAGAGCTATAATTGAACTATACTTACATGGAATACACCAAGGAGTAGCAAATGATGAATTCTCAATCGTAGAACTTGAGAGCATATGGTAATAGAAATGTATTTTAGTGGATGATTGTATAGTTCATGATTCTATCCCATGTTATATCTATTTATAGTCCTAATTTTCTTGGATATGTTTTTATTTCTTGTCTTCTTGTCCCCATTTGATTTCATATGTATGTTCTTGCTGACAAGATTATCAAAAGTATTGAGAAAGTGTTTTTTTGTGTTTTTCTGGTAGATGATTGTACAGTTCATGATTATGTCCCATCTTATATATATATATATATATATATATATATATATATATATATATATATATATATTCCTAATTTGCTTGGATATTTTTGTATTTCTTGACTTTTTTTCCCTATTTGGTTTCATATGTATGTGCTTCTTGACAGAATTGTCAATGGTATTGACAAAGTGTCTTTCTTTTGTGTTTTTCTGATTGATCCTAATTTGTTGATCAATATTGTGAGACTACAAATTCTGATTAAAAAATGAGTTATCTGATGATTTTTCACTATTCATGTTTGTAAACAGTCAATATTTTTTATGCTACTCTTTGGTGTATTCTATTAAAAAAAATCAAGTATTCCTTTTTCAAGCATGTTTAGTTTGTATATGTAGGATTGACCATCTAATAATACATACAGTAATGGGAAGATTGAGTAGCATATGAGAGGGTTGCTCACCGAATGTGGGGCATAAGGGTGTAGAGCATCGATTTCCCTACGTTTTTATATTTAATGATGTATTTTCACACCACCATTCATATCATGGATATTGTTCTTTCCCATCAGTTCATGGATATTGTTTGTGTAGACTATGGATTTCCCTATGTTTTCATATTAAATGGTGTGTTTTCACACCACCATTCATGTCATGGATATTGTACTTTCCCATCAGTTAATGGTGTAGATGCTTAAAATCGTCCCAAATGCTATATTAATTCATTTAATATTTCCTTTAATGTTATAATTAATTATTTATTAATAATTATATTTTTTATATTCTTCTACTTATTTAGTTAAATTTATTTAATTAAATAGGTTCATTTCCCTAATGTATTTAAATTTAATTTGAATACACACCCTCTAATGTATTTAACTTATTTAATACATAGTGCTCCATAAATCCCCTTTTAAATAAATTCTAATTTATTTAATTCCCTCCACTTTATTAAATTCTTTAATCTTGTGATTAAGTTAAATTTTATTTTATTTAATCCTAATCCCATCCTAAAACATAGTCTACTCTCATCCTTAGCCTATCCATTACTTAATCCCACTTTATTATCCTAAACCTCTTTTAATCACCTCTTTAGCAACTAAATGGTTGCTCACACATGTGTGAGCAACACAAGGCTCAAGAAGCCTCCTCTCATTAAACTCTCCAAAAAGGTACTCTTACACCTTTGTCCTCCACTCCTTTCCCAAAGGTTGCTCACACGTGTGAGCACACGTTGAGCCTCTCAACCATAAAGGCTCTTTTTGACTTTTGCATGGCTTGTCCTTTAACCCATGTGTCTCCCTTGTGGCACCTATATGGATTCCACATAGATGCCACCTCCTCAAAGCCCCCATCAAGCCTATAAATAGAGCCCTTGTCTCAAGCATATTACATCTCCCTCATTTGCATTGTTATCATGCTAGTATAATTATAGAGCTTTTTGAGATTTTATGCATTGTTACTAACATTTGGTAGTTGCTAGTTCATTTTCATTTTGCATTGTTAACTTAGTTTATTTCTTGCATCCACATTCACCTTCCTTGAGTGTTTTGAACATGGTTGTATCCATAGCCATTGTTGGAAACACTCTCTTCATATCTAGTTAGTTCATACACTTTGCATTTCATTCTTGGACATATTGGGATTCCATGGTTGTGTTTGGAAGAGCACATCCACATCCCTCACACTTAAGCACACCAACAAGGCCTCTTATGGGCCCCCTTGTTGAGCTACTTTGAGGTTGTGTGGGGACTCTTTCTTATCAGTTGCATTAGTATTAAAATGCAATATTAGTTAGTAGTTTTCTTGATTTCAATATGGTTTTATGCACATGCTACTAACATTTTATTGTTTACGCATGTTCACAACAGGTTAGGTTTTCACACACACACATGGATATTATTTTTCCATCTTCTATCTCATGCTACATATGTTACTTTGAATTATTGATCTGATTCATAATTTGAACATATTTGGAACACTAGTGTTTTGTACCTTTTTGCTAGAATCACATTGTTATTTGAATGTTGGTATCTATTTATAATACTTGTGTTTCATAATAAAATAAGATTAAAAAATCTACATCAAATTCCAATTTCAATTTGAAAATGCATAACCAAATGCAAGAAAAGGATATTCCTAGTCATATTTCGTTCCAATTCCAATTTCTAAATTGGAAACCAAATGCAGAATATGGACTTGTATATGTTGGAAATATTCATGACTATGCTAAGTTACTAAGAGGGGAGGGGTGAATCAGTAACTTCTAAAATTTCTACAACAATTTTAATTCTAAATCAATAAACCATTTAACATTTATTTATCACATCTGATATAATTGCATGCATGAGAAACTGAAAATATAAAAGCATCCACAACACTTGAACATAATGATTTGGTGACCCAGAAGTCTTCCAAATAGAAAGTAAAAGTGGGGTGGGGATGAAACCCACAAAACTTCAATATTGCAGCATAAAGTTGGCCTGTTAAGGCTTACAATGATCACTTCTAATGATCTTCTCTATTAGGAGCAATTAGGCCTGCTAGGTCCACCTTGTTAGAGGTTTTACAAGCACAAAATGAAGTATGCACTCTGTTAAGAGATTTAAGAAAGATTGTTAAGTCTACTTTGTCAAAGGATTTTCACTAGTTCACCTATTAGGATGAAACAGTAGATCTCTGACTTATAATTGGATTGCTGATAGAGATTCCTTGATTGTACTGATTACCTTTATATGATGAATATGTCTCTACTGCTCCTCTTTGATATGGCCTTCACAATTTACTCTTTATCTGCTGCTTAGCTTCAATTATTCACATTTGCATTCTTACATACTCATTATCATGCATATGAATGTGATACAATACATTACATATACATACATACATACATACATACATACATACATACATACATATATACATACATATATATATATATATATATATATATATATATATATATATATATATATATATATATATATATATATATTCAAATTACAAAATTACAAAGTCGACCATCATACAAGCTAACACATATATCACAAAGTTGGCCCAAATGAAGACACTCAGGTTCTAAAGATTGACTTGGTGAAGTTCTGATACTCAGCATTCACTGTCATTACTCGGCATCGTCATGCACTTGATAGACGTAGAGGCTGGGTCCATATTGATCACTTCAAAGTCTTGAACTCAGTCTACACTGGTGACTTGGTAGATATTGTGTAACTTGACATAAACTGAATCACTCGGTAAACACATAAGCTTGGTTTACACTAGCTTCGCATTACATGAACTACAAACTCAGTAGAAACTGCAACGCTCAGTAACCACTAAACTACTCAGGTTGAACTACTAGACTAAATTTTCTCAATTTGAACTATTAGGATTTGCATTAACTAAATATACTTGGTAACCACTGAAATGCTCGGTAGCTACTAGATTACATGGCAAACACTGTAGACTGTTCAATGAGCTCGGTAGCTATACAAAATCTAAATAAGTGTGTGTCGCTAATAACAAACTTGACTTATATGTCAACAATATATTCATTTTTCATGTCAACCAAATGGTCCAACAATCTTCCCAAAATGCAAAACTAGGTTTTTGAAAACCTAGTTATGAGATAATAAGGTTTTGAACCAAATTCCTCTTCCCCAACCAAATAGGGCCTAAAGGAAGAGACAATCCAAAAGGTTGTTAGCAATGTACTTTGAAACATAAGAAGGTTCTTAATAGCCAATTATAAGATCTCTAGTAGATAAGGATGACCTTCTAAAATTGGTGTTGATAGTTATTTTCTTAGAATGCCAAAGAAAATATAGATTATTTAAAATATGATACAAAATTAAACTAGATCCAAAAATAATGACTTTGGATTGATTTCCAACATTTGAATTCAAAATCTAAGCAACCAGAAAAATAATCTCTAAAATGGTGAGCCTCCATATTATAAGATGGAAATTGATAATCCGGTATGCATGTATATAAATAAATAAATAACTGAAGTTCTAAATAGCCATTTAAGATGAGATATTTCTTACCACTTTGGACAAATTGTTAAGTGTTTGGTTTTACATTTAATCTTCTACTTTGACTCTATTTTTTGGTAAGAATTTTTTTACCTATGAAGATTATCAGTGGTAGGCATTCAGTTATTCCACTTATATTCTCTCACTCCCCCTCGACTCAGAATACATATTTTTTTAATCTCAACTTTCACTCATCTTCTTTGTGGCTTTCATAAGAGGCTTCATGTCAGATTATAAGTGTCAATTGTTTCCTTCGTATAGAAGATTCGTCTCCTTTTAATTTTTCTTTATTGAATTCTACAAATAAAGGGTCTAGTTTAAAAGTCAAAGTTTTTCTCCCTTAAGATGAATAAAAGATCCTTTAGATCATTCCTAAGTACATAGTGAAAAATAAAGTGCCACGTTATTCATTATCGAATACTCTTTGGCTTAAAAATATTCTTGACTAATCACAAACAGACATGTTATTCGTCTTTTGCACTTCCATCTCACTTATTGTTTTACATGTTAGTTAATGTTATGTTTAGCGCAATTTTATATATACTCTAAAGAAAAACTTGCACCTCCCTCGCACTTTCAAGCCTTCACAAATACATATACATATGCATATATATATAAATTATACACACACACACACACACACATATGTATATATGTATATGTATATGTATGTGTGTGTGTGTGTGTGTGTGTGTGTGTGTAGTGTAGTGTTTCATTGATATTGGAGAACATCAACCTTTAAGAATAGTATTGGAGAAAATTATGTTGTTGTAATTGAAATATGGTCTAATGTGGGCTTGGATAATAAGGGAGGGGCAAGAATTGGAATTGAGGAACATAAGATTTTGTCAAAGAAAAACAATGGATTATATTGAATGATTAAGTGATTTTCTACAACATTGATCTTTAAAGAATGATGAAGTAACCCTTAATCTTGTACTTAAGAAAAATTGGTCTCACCTTATTCTTCATGTCTACATTATTCCATGGTATTGGAGACAACTATATTTTTGTAATGGAAGCACGGTCCAATAGGAGCTCCAATAATAAGGGAGGGGCAAGTTTTGGAAGGAGGGAAGAGAGGAATGGAAAAAATGTATTATATTAAATGATTAAGCTAATTGAATGAATTGCACTAAATAATTAAGCCAATTGCCCATAATATCAACCTTTAAAGAACAATGAAGTAGTTGTTAATCTTATAATTAAGAAAAAATTGTCACACCTTATTCTTTATCTATACTATTCCATTGATATTGGAAATAATTATGATGTTATAATGAAATATGGTTTAATGGAGGCTTGAATAATAAGGGAGGGGCCGGAATTGGAATTAAGGAAGAGGGGAATTAGGTTTTTGAATTAGATAGTTATGGATGAGATGATTATTTTTAGAAAGTAAATGTATGCATTAAGAGTTCTTTTTTTGTTGTTGTGGTATATTATTTTTTTATGGTAGATGGTCTATGATTATGGAAGAAAAGTGGTGATTATTTATTAGAATAGTCTTTTTATTTTTAAATATATACTTCATTTTATTTTATCAAATAGTTCTTCTTCTATTAGAGTTGGTGGTCTTGATTCCATTCTTCTATTTGGTGTTCACACTCTATCTTTATTCATTTAGATGGTCAATGAGTAGTCCTAATTAAACAACACTCAAGCTCACATATAGATGAGAATAAAATCATCTTGAACTCTTAATAAATTAAAAAAATCATTTTCTCAGAAAGTGAGAGATATGTGCATCCTTTCAATTAGAAATGCAATCTAATCTCAGTACATCTTATTTTCTTTAGAAAGTAGAGTTAGTGTATTTTTCCTTTTTTTTAAGTATTATTCGTTTGGAAGGAATTCACTTTTCTTTGTTCCCATCAACCAAGTATTAATGGAGGAATGATTTTGGGCTTCACTCCCTAGCTTAAAATATTTCAAATTAAAATTGGCTCTTACCTTTCAACTTATTACATGTGCATTTTAATTTTGACTAATGGTAACTCCAATCAAAATTTTCCTATTGATTACCCTAACGAGCCTAGTAAATGAACTTTTATGGGCCACCATTTTGATTAGAGATTAATCAAACTTCTAAGTTATATTGATTTGACTTGCTGGTCTTAACATATGATTCACTCGATTTTTTTTACCTATTCTATAGAAATAAGGAACTACTCGCCTATTAGTTAGTTGATCCATTAATAGACTTGGACATTTCCAAAAGACCAATTATTTTAATTTATTCTATACCTACTCTAACATTTGAACTCTTCATTTTTCTAAAACGATAAATTTTGCATATTAGCCTTAAGTTGCTATGCTTTACCCCCTCCTCATTCTTATTTTCTTCTAGTTGAATCAACATCCTAAAATATCTTAACCTCTTCCTTATAATCTAAGTTATCTCACCTTCTCTTGCCCAAACATATTCCTCACTCTTTATTATTTTAAACACTAAACCAAATCTACATCTTTTAAATTTCAGATCGCATGGTAGGAACAAGAAATTTATGGAGCAGTACAAATTAAGCACATATGTTCAAAAGATTGTTGAAAAAAAATTGAGGAAACCCTTCAACTTCAATTAAATAAAGGGACATAGAAGGTTTCCTCCTCCCAACTAATATTAAATTCTAAATAGTCAATGTGTATGAATTAACATAAAACTAGGTAATAGGTGGTATACTATTAAGAAAAGAGGGTTTGACAAGATAAATAAATTGAGTATATAGTAATGATACTAGTATTATATTTTTATTTTAATATTAACATAAATATAATCAAGAGAAAATATCTCCTATATATGTAATTGAGCATTTAATATTTTGACATTTCAAGAGAAAATATTGAGATTATTAGAGGCATTTGAAGATATGTAATTGAGAATTTAATATTTTCCCTTAATCCATGGTTAATAAGAAAATGTAGCACCAATGGTCTCCATAAATACATTTGTAACAATGTGGTAGCACTTATTGACAAATATTATATTTTTGTATTAAATATTTTGGAATAGATTACTAGGATTCTTTACCATACAAAGTCTTATAGGTCTCCTCATCAGAGGAGAGAATATATATACTCTAGTATACTTTGGCCAAATAGTATTCTAAGTGTTTACTATTTAGCTCTAGTTAGATTCATATCTAGAAAAAATAAAATAACTACCAATGATATGACATGCTCATCCTCAAAACCCTTTTCCTTTATTTGGAAGATAAATAGTAGGATCATCAAGGTATTACAACTGACTCTTTAGGAAATTTAAACCTTTCTTATGTAAAATTATTTGTTCATTAGGGCTTGGTACAAAACTTACTATTGGAATTTTATAGGAGATGTTATTATATGTGTTGGAATTAATATTTTTGTCATTGATGTCAACATATTTCTTTTTCCCGGTATTGTTCTTAGTTAGTTTAGTGGAGAGATTGAATGAGTATGCTTTTTGTATAATGTATCACATCTTGTGAGATTATAAATGGTTTCATGGATCATGTAGATGATCATTGTTGGACCATAGAGTTTGATATTTTGATTTGAGAAATCTATAGTGTGTTTAATAGAAACTAGATACTAACCTTTTTTTGTTATTCTATTGATGACATTGTTGCAATATTTGGATCGGAATGGATTATGAAATTTTTTAGATTACTAACTTGGTGGTATATCTAGGATTTATATATGTGTCCTCAACTAAAGTAGTTCATTATTTGGAGACTAAAAGATACTTTTACTTTATGATAGAGATTTCTATGTGATCTTCATGAGGAATAGTGAGATTTTATTCATGGATTCTAAGCTTGACATGTTATTATTGATGCGGTATTTCATGATGCTTGTTTTTATTTCTTAATGGTGTCATACTCTTGGTATAGGATTGAATTGAGATATGTGATTAGATTCATAACATTTCATGAAGTGTGTTAAAGTATTCTTGGTTGACTTGGTGATGTAGCTTGTTGCATAAGATCTTGAGTAGGTTATGGATCATGGCATACTGGAGATTATTTCTTGGGGTCCTAGATATGTCTTAATTCACGTATCTTGGATAGAAATGGTTGTTGTAGTTCATTTTTATAGTTAAGGTCATGATTAAGGCTAAAATTGTTTATTTTCATGTAATATAAATAAAGATTAAATAATTTGTTTGATTGGAAGCTATTTATAATGTGATGAGTGTATGAGATGTGGTGTGTAAGCATGTTATATCATATATTGAGAGAAGAGGTATGAGTCTAGAATATATTGAGATGGAGAGTTGATCTACTTCATTGGATTTTTTTATTATATTAGATGCTATCAATCAATTCATAATTTGTTGGATTTCCATATTAGGGTTATTTCCATTGTTGTAATCTTAGGTTTATTTATAGGTAAAAGTACATATTTGTGTCACCATAAAGGACATCTGAACCTATTCTAGTAAAATCTCATTTCTCTATCAAAACTCAACTTTCTCAAAAACTATAAATACCCTTTTATAGAGCTAAGATTCAAGATCATCATCATATAAATTTCATAGTGTTTTGATTAGGTATAATATGTTATAATTTCAAAATATTGCAAGTAGATATTTTAACATTCGAGAATATGTTACTTCAAAAAATAAAAATAAAATAATAAATCATATCAAAAAATAAAATTTATATTTAGCACTATAGGAGATAGTCTTTTTCAAGATTTTTTTTTTTTCCAAAAAGGTGTAGATTTGTTAGGGAAGTTTTGATGGGAGAAAAAAAACCATTGATTTCTAATAAGTTTGAATTTGAGTACTTATAAAAGAGAAATATACGTCAAAAGCCAAAAAAAATTGCACTAGTTATGCATGTTATCTATAACATATTTTTGAATCAAAGCAAAAAAAGATTATTCCATATACTTATTTGACAGGAACTACACCCCATATTTTTGAAATTGAAAAAAAAAACACTTCAATTTTTTTTAAATGCATCAACTCTTGCTCAAAAATAATTTAAATAAATTATAGGCATACACTTCATCCAATTTGACACATTTCATTAGTATATATCATCTTCAAATTTTAGACACAAATGTCACTATGTCATTAAAGTTGAATAGTTTGCATTATTCGTCATTTTTCTTTACAAAAGGGTAACACAAGTTTGTATCTTTTTGTTGGAAACTACAATTGGAATAGTTTTTATTTCGTTGTTGAAGTCAAGCCTTAGTAGCAATACATTTTCTAATAGTGTAGAGTTCCATATCAGTTGATTGATGAAGAGGATTGGAAAAGAGAGATAACTAGATGAACTAGTGAAACTATTGAGTAAAGAGGAGTAAGTATGTTGGAATTACATTGGGCACTTGATCAGTTAGTCTTTGAAAATATACTATGTTTTTAAATCATTATTTGAAGTGAAGAAGATAGTTGAGATGATGTATAGAAAAGAAGATAATATTTTGAATAAAACACTAAGCCTAATCAAGTGATAGTTTTATTAGGTCAATAACATAGAAGATTAAAGAACTTAAGAGATATCCAAGAAAAACATTAGCCAAGTAATAGTTATGGCTAAGAAAGGTGAAGAAGATGAGTTTGTGGATGACATAGTTGAATTTTCGAATTGGTCAAAGTGAATGAATGATAAGGATTGATGAGGTGGTGTATTTAATGCATGAATTGAGTTTGTTAAGTGATCAAAGGCAAGGATTTAAAGAGAAATTTATAGAAATATCAAGAAATGAGTAGAAGAACAAAATAATGGATAGATTAAATGAATTTGATCTAACCCTAAGATGTATAGTGATGCTTAAGTGGAAAAAGATCAAAGCTACCTATTTAAGGAGGGACAAGAGATTGTTTTTAAGGTTGGTTCATTGTTGATTGGCAAATTTTGTGAAGGACAATGAAGAATAAGGTAGCAACGGAAAAGTGAGAAGATTGATAAGTGTTATTTCTTGAAGAGTTTCCAAGAAGATCAAAGATGGGAATTATAATGAAGTCCAATCAATGAGCTAAAAAATGAGCTGAATGGAGATCTGAATTTGTAAAGTGAGTTGTATCTTAACATATCAAACCTAGTTGTTACTTTCTAACCATTGTTGCAATCAAAATACTTTAATCAAGGTTGACCTAACAATAATTTATAAATCCTTTAATCAAGGTGATATTCTAATGAAATGATCTAGAGACCTCTAACTAGGCCACTCCTAATAGGGTGATTAAATCCTTTAATAAGGTCACACCTAACAATGTATTCTGGAATTTTTAATAGGGCTGGATCTTAACCGAGCTCACTTCAGAAGAGTGAAAAGTGGTAGCATGTTACTTGGTGGTTTTTTCCAAATTGGGTTTCCACATTAAATCCTAGTGTCAAATATGTGTGAATGTTATATGTGTGATGCATGTTATTTCTTTATATATAATTATTTTAGTTGACATATACTAAATAGAGAGCTAAGTGATGATTGAATAAGTTAAGTTTATGATGAGTTGCTATATTGGCCAAGAGGTTTTATGAGTTTAAATTATTTTTAAAAATGAAGTTTTTAAAAGTTGAATTGTTACGTCTAGACCTGGGGATAACTGAGTCACCTCCCCTCCCCCCCCCCCCCCAAAGTTATTCTAATCATTGTAACAATTGGTATCAGAGCTTTAGTGCTTGTAAGGAAATATTGAAGAGACTTAAGATAAGGATCAAGATGTATAAGAGAGAGGTACCTAAGCTAAACAAAGAGAACTTCCCAACATGGAAAAAATCAATGAGATTGCATCTATCTTGAGTTGGAGATTCTACATTGTGCTACCTAGAAAATGAATACATTGAATTTCCTAGACCCATGGAAATCAAAAAAATAAAAGAGAAGTTATAGCATAATCAAATGATAATAGATATGTCATCTTTCCTAAGTTATGTTGAATTTGATAATGTAAAGGAGTGCACTAATGAAAAGAAAATGTGGGATAAGTTGGTTCAAATCCATGGAGGAGAACAGGATGTGTTTAGGGATAAAGAAGAAAGTTTGAGAGGAAAATTTGATGACATGAGAATGGAAGAAGGAGAAATTGTTGCATTGTATTATGGCTAAATCAAGGAGGTTGTGAATACTATTAGAGGAGTAGGAGCAAACATATCTAATGAGAATGTGATAAGAAAGGTATTGAGGACTTTACTTCCTATCTATGCAATTAGAGTATCTACAATTCAAGAACTCAGATCTAGACCTAGTAATTATTTGACCATGGATAGTCTAATTAGTAGGCTCAATACATTTGAATTGTCAAAATTTAATAACTATACAACTTCCAGTGTTGAATGTTCTTTCAAGTTTCAACTAACCCTTAATGGATCTAAAAGAAAGAAAAATTAATAAGCATGTGGAAAGTGACATTGAATCAAATGATGATCTTGATGAGTTGGAAGCATTATTGGCAAGAAGGCTACCAAGAGGGAAAGGCAAATATAAAGGTAAGCTCCTTATAATTTGTTTTACATGTAACAAAGTTGGTCATATTGTTGCAAGATATTCTAATAAAGAAGAGAAGGATGAAAGGAAAAAAAATATCGAGGAAGGAGAGACAATAGAGATAGCTGACGTAACAAAGACTACAAGGGAAAATGTAAGAAATCTTGTTTCATTACTGAAGAAGATGGTCCTAATAGTGGTTCTAATGAAAATGATGAAGAATTTGTTTATGTTGCAATGAAAGATGAATCTAATGAAGATGAGAAAATTGCTTTATTTTCACATGTGAATAACAATGATAGATGTGTAAGAATTTGCCTTAGGGAAAAATGACACCAAGATCAAGAAGCTCAAGAACAAAGCACAATATGGACCAAATGATGTATGATCATAATAATAATATGAGAATGAATTAATGTTTATGTAAACTAGACGTGCATGTATATAAAGGCCTCTAGAATGACTAGGAGTTAGCAAAATCATAAGCCTTGCAACCAAGCACATGTTCAAAAAGAGTGGATTATCCTCCATTGAGCATAGGAGTTTGTGCAATGATGAGAGGATAAGCTTACATAGGTGTGTCACGTAAAAAGATGTTGTAGACATCACGTGCTTAATTAGAGTGCGAACAACTATGTTGTCTACATGAAAACTTAGTTGAATATGCAAACTCCTACGTTGTAGACACCATGTGCTAAAATGAATTGCTAACTCTTATGTTGTCAACATGACAACTCATATGAGTACACATACTCCTAGGTGTCTAACTAATGAATAATGAAATAATGCATTTAACCTAAGTAAACTTAAGTAAAGTGTAATAATAATTAATTATTTACACTAACACCTCCTTAAGTGCAACTTAGGGGAATGCACTTAAGATCACAAAAGCTATGATGAAAATGCATGATGGGTCCTGGCTACTAGGCCATGTTAGGTACCTATGTACAAATGCAATGTTGTACATACAATGCTATGCAATCTCTCTAAAAATGAAGAAAGTGGGAAAACCCTCCCCCAAAAAGAGAGATATGTACAATAAAGAAGAGAAGAGTCATGTGACCCCCCTGGTGAAAAATCTCGCACCCCCAAGAGATCTCGCAAATGAAGGTACTTGACCTCTATGAAGGGCTTGGTGAAGATGTCTACAATCTATTTCTCTATAGGACAATACTACAATGCAATGACCTGCTCATGAATCAACTCTCTGATGTAGTGCATATGACCCTCAATGTGTTTTGTCTGCTGATGTTGGACTAGATGTTTTGAGATTTCAATGGCACTCTGATTAGGGTCTAGGTAGATCAAAACCAAACTCCTTTAGAATATTCTACAACCAAATAGCTTATGTCACCATAGTCACAGCTCCTCGATACTTAGCCTTAGTCAATGAAAGAGCTATAGTGTTATGCTTCTTACTCTACCAACAAATGGGGCCGAAACCAAGATGAAACATGTATCTTGAAGTGCACTTGCAAGAATCAATATCTCTTGCATGCTCTGAGTCTATATAACCCACTAACTATAGTCCAGTACTAGTTGCATATAATTTCCCATATGTATGTGTACCCTAGATATAGTGTAGGATGTGTTTGGCTGCCTTCTAGTGAAGTTCATGTGGCTCTTGCATGAAGTGAGAAACCATGCCAATTGCAAAGGATATGTCAGGGTGTGTATGTGTCAAATAGATGAGTCTCCCAACCAACTGTCTATACAAAGTAGCATCAACAAGTAGAGTGGAACACTTTGCTTCTAACTTAACACCTAAAAGGAGTGGAGTAGATGCAGCCTTGCAGTCACTCATGCGAAATCAAGCAAGTAGATCAAGAGAAGACTTGGGTTGTGATAATGTGATCCCTGATGAATATTGATGTATCTCAATACCAAGGAAATAATGAAGTAGACCCAAATTTGTCATCGAAAATCTATCCTGCAAAGTAGCGTTGACACTATCAATGATGGATGTTGTCTCACTATAATGATCAAGTCATCAACATAAAGTACAAGTAGCAAATGATAATCATCCCTCTGAAGAATGTAGACATTCAGAATCCAGATCTAAATAACATCTGGTGAACCCTGCTAAGAGAAGGAAAGAATCCATCTTGGCATACCAAGCTCTTGGAGCTTGTTTTAGTCCATAGATAGACTTTTTCAACTTGCAAACTAAGGTAGAATCCTCAACGAATCCCTGTGGCTACTCCATATAAATATCCTCATGAAAATCACCATTCAAAAATGCACTCTTCACATCCATCTGATGAACAACCCATCACTGAGGTGCTGCTATAGCTAGTGTCAAACAAATGGAGTTCATTTTTGCAACTGGTGCAAAGGTCTTAGTGTAGTCAATGCCAGGTACTTGAGAAAAACCTTTTACAACAAGTCTAGCCTTATGCTTATCAACACTTCCATCTACTGCAAACTTGGTTCGATAGATCCACTTACATTGAACCAATTTTCTTCCCTTAGGAAGAGAGACTAAGTCCCATGTGTCATTTCTCATAATAAAACTATATTCTTCCTTCATTGCTTTATCCCATTCTAGAATACTTGAAGCTTCTTTGAATGATTGTGGATCAGAAGCAACTGTAATATAAGCATGAGGGAGTGAGTTGTGTTGTGATCTTGTCAATTGCTTGACATAATTTGGCTTTAGTATTGGCATCCTTTCATTTCACTTGAGTTATATTTCTAATCTAACTTAGGTTAAATTGGGAGTATGTTTGGAAGCCCCTCTTTCTCTTATACTGAATGGTTTAGGGTGAATATGTTTAACAAATGAACTCATATTTAATCAATTTAATGTATATTATGAGGATAAGAAAAATCATGGACAAACTTTAGCCCCTAAAACACCATAGAGGAATGAAGTGGAAGAGAGAAGAAATATAACAATTTATGAGGCAAAAAGAGTAATGTTAATTGAAGGTAAAGTGACACATGTACATTGCAGAGAATTAGTAAATACAATAGTATACACCATGAACATAGTTTAGATTAAACAAGGAACATGTAAAGCACCTTATGAACTTTAGTTTAGTCATACACCTACTATTAAGTATTTCAGAATCTTTGGAAGCAAATGTTATATCAAAAGATATGATGAAATAGGAAAGTTTGATCCTAGAAGTGATGAAGGCATATTTCTTGGATGGTCTACTAAAAGTAAGGCTTATAATTATTATAACTTAAGACTAAAGAAGGTTGTTGATAGTACAAATATAAGAATTGATGAAAGATTTTAGGTACAAGAAATAAATTTTGAGTATGATTTAGATGAAGATACAAAATCAAGAAAACACAAGTTAGAGACCAGTAAAAAACCAAAATGTGGAACAAGGACTATTCTTTGAGATTGATAATGGATTTCATGTTCAAATTGATGAACCTAGAGAAGAACAAAGAACACTAAAGTATGTTACTTCAAATCATCCTTATGATCAATTTTTTGGTTATGCAAGTAGTGGAGTAATGAAAAGATGGAGATAATAAATGTGATTTGTTTGATTTTGTAATTTGAATCTAAGAATATTGATGAAGCATGCAAAGATGAATCACATATCAATGCCATGAAGCAAAAACTTGAACATGTTCAAAAGAAAAATACATGGGAATTATTCCTTAGGCCTAAAGACAAGAATGTTCTAGGAAAAAAGTGGGCATTTATAAATTAAATGAATCAGCAAGGAGAATTGGAAAGTAAAAAAGAAAGACAAGTATGTAAAGCTTGTGTTAGAAAGTAAAGTCCATCAAGATAACTTAGGAGGGGGGAGGGGGTATCAGTTATGTATTTGAAACAAATCTCAATATCTTTTGAACTCATTGTACATCCTTAACATCAATCTCTTCTTTGCTCATAGTCAAATATGCATTCAAGCTTGCATATGAAATATATTGATATCACTAGTGAGTATAACCAAAGAAATAATCTTTCCTTTATACCAAGTCCTAATAACTAATTGATTCGGCCTTGAAGATTTCCCAATTTAAAATGAATGGTATAGGACATCATACAATTGCATGTTACATCACAATTAACTCTTGTCATTAAGATTTTATCAATAGTCAGCTACCTGAGAAACATCCATTGAATAATCTTCATAAGTCAGCTCAAACTGCATATCTAATTTTTTTGTCTAGAACATAGGATATTGACATTTTCTTTGACCATCCACTAAGCATTCTTAACCAAATCCCATCATGTTAAAAGATACAATTATTTTACCAGTACCTCCTTTCTAGAAACTCTCTCTGAAAGCTACCTCTAGAAAGCATAACATTACTCTAACATTTCTTCAAATCTCGTTTTGTGCTCATATTTGTAGCATCCAAACACATTAGTGAATTTTTTCCCATTCACACATAACCCAACTCATTGACTATTGACTACACTAAATGATTCTTCCTCTACAACTTGGGTAATTTTCACAAAATAAAGTTTATGTTCACATCAATGACAAACACTATCATGATTACAACACATAAGCATAGAAATATCTCCAATAATGCTAACATACTCCCCTATAAGAGTACCATCAACATTCATGCTAACAATCTCCCCCTTTGGCATTGATGGCAACATAGATGGAAAACATCTAAGTACCATGATTACCAAATATGTTTCTTCCTCATTTTCCTTTACTCCCCCATTCATGCTACCTATGAATGTAAGCATTCATCTTAGAGAGGTTGTAAAGAGTTTTTCATGATCAAATCACAACCATACAATACATAAAATAATAAATATGCATGAAAAAGGTGTTAATCTCCCCCATACATAAACATCAATAGTAATTAGCTAATCTCTTGCTAATGACAGGAAAATTTCTCTCCCACTAACATCAATAATTATATTAAATGCATGTCTCTCCCATAAGGAATAATGTTTTTCATGTATTCGTCTCTCCCCCATGATGTTCCAAAATAATATTTTTTGTGTATTACTCTCCCCTTTTGACATTAATGATGAAGGTATCATTATGTCAATTCTTGAAGTTCAATCATGTCCAAAATAATTTGTAAAAGCTCACAACAAAGTGTCTAGAAACATTGTTAAATACCACTACCAAAAGTCCTTAATGACTCGGCTCAAGCACATAGACTCCCTCATAGGAGAAGCATCAAGCATCCAATCCAGAAAAAAGAATAGTTCTCTAACCATAGTAGACAAATTCATTCTTTGCATTAAGTATTTTGAAATAGGTTGGGGCATAACCTCAAGCCTACCTCTCAAATACTGAAATGTGTCCTTAGCCAAATGTTTTGTAAATATGTCTTCTATATGCTCATGTGTGGTAACATATTCCAATATGATATCTTTCTCTAGTACCTTTTCTCTCAAAAAGTGATACTTAATTGAAATGTGTTTTATCTTTTAATGTAAAACTTTTGTTATGCTCATTATACTTGTGTTATCACAATGTATGACAATAGGCTTAGTAAAATCAATTCCAATATCCTTGAGATCTCCTTCATCCAAATAATCCAATTACTATTATTTGTTGTTGTTGCATATTCTGCTTCTATTGTACTATGTGAAATGCAATCTCATTTCTTACTCAGCCAAGAAACTAATCTTTCTCCTAAAAAGAATGCTCTACCACTGGTGGTCTATCTATCATCCACACTTCCTACCCAATAAGAATCACTGTACACATATAATGTGAAATCATGTGATTTATCATACCATAAACTGTAATAAGGTGTTCCTTTCAAGTATTAAAAAAAACTTTTTACTATTGTAAGTTGTGTCTCTTTAGGATCTTCTTGAAATCTTACCACAATTCCAACTGCATTAAATATATTAGGTCTAGTATGTGTCAAATATTGTAATCCACTAATTATCGGTATGTATTTTGTTTGTTCTACACTAGTGATTCATCTTTTCTAGATAATTTGTAACATCCAGTTACCATACGTGTTCCAACATGTTTACAATTTTCCAATCCAAATATTTTTAGAAAATCTCTAAGATACTTAGCTTGTGATATCAAAATGTCATCTTTATTCAACACAATTTGCAATCCCAAGAAATATTTTATCTCTCCAGTCATACTCATCACTCATCTCAAATTATTTCTTCATCTCTTTTGAAAATGTCTTGTTAGCTTTTTCATTACCTCAAAAAATAATGACATCCACCAATACTACAAAATCAACAAACCATCTTCATTATTTCTAAAGTACAGATTACTATCAACATTACCTTTCAAAAATCCTAAATTTTTCAAGTGTTTATCCAATCTTGTTAACCAGGCTCTAGGTGCTTGTTTCAGACCATATAATGCCTTCTTTAATCTACAAACCATATCCTTTTCACCTATCAAAGGAAAACCACCAGTTTTTTCAATGTATACCTCCTCTTCAAGTTCTCCATTTAGAAAAGATGACTTAGCATCCATTTAATACACTTTGAAGTTCTTGTTAGTTGTATATGCCAAAAACATTCTCACTCCCTCTAATCTAATAATGGGTACAATTTTTTCCTCAAAATTGATTCCTTCTTATTGTGAATATCCCTTGCAAACTTGTCTTTCTTTGTTTCTCACAACTTCACCTTATTCATTCATCTTGTTTCTAAATACCCATTTAGTTCCAATAACATTCTTATCTTTAGGTCTAAGAACGAATTCCCAAGTTTTGTTCTTTTTAATTTTCTTTAATTCCTCTTTCATAGCTTTTATCCAATAGTCATCTTTGCAAACTTCATCAAGATTCTTAGGTTCAACTTGAGATATTAAACACAATTCTTCACTAACCTTGTTTCTTATCATAACTCCTTTGTTCACACTTCCAATTATTTGTTCCACTGGGTGATTCTTTGCCACATTCTTGTTAGGTGTTATTTGTTCAGTCCTGATTTATGCTCTAGGTTTTGATCTAGTTTCTTCTCTTTGTAATTTAGTCTGCATATCAATGTTAGTTTTATTAAAAAAAATCTTGCTCAACATTATGATTGTTAGTGCTTTGATTAGTCTCTCCATTAGAATCATAATCAAGTATCATTTCTTAAATTCTAAACTTTTCACCAACTCTCTCATTATCACTTTCAACAATAGTATCCATTCTTTGATTAAAAAAACTATATGAAACTTATAGAATAAAACTTTCCAATATCATCATCTCTCTTAATATAGCATTTAATTCCAAATATTCTAAAGTATTTCATAGTAGGTGTATCTCCAAACCAAAGTTCATAAGGTGTCTTACAAGTGCCTTGTCTAATGTGCACTTTGTTCATAGTTTATATTATGGTTTTCATTGCTTCTCTCCAAAAGATATATGATACATTATTCTCAAACATCATTCTCTCATTGCTTCTATTACTAGTTTGTTCCTTCTTTCTACTATCCCATTTTGTTGTGGAGTTTTAGGGGGTGAAAGTAGTCTCTTTATACCATTATCCTCACAAAAATTGTTAAATTCAGCTGAAATAAGTTCTCCACCTCTATCTAATCTTAATAATTTAACCTTCAAACTAGATTCATTCTCAACTCTACACTTAAATATCTTGAAATTCTCAAAAGCTTCATATTTATCTCTAAGAAATACAACCCACATTAGTGTAATCATCAATGAGAAGCATGAAATGCCTTTCATCATCAAAAGCTCATATTCTTGTTGGACCACTAAGATCTTTATGTTCAATCTCTAACTTCGCTGAAGTAGTAAACATCTTGCTCGAAAATGAATTCTTCTTTTGCTTTGCTAACACACATTCTTTTCACATCAATTAGTAGGTTTCACAATCTTAGGCAAGTCTCTAATTGGAAATGTAAACTGACCTTCAAAATATTATCAAAGTTGCTATGAAAAAAAAAATCATATGCCATAGCCAACTATCATTGACTTTAGCAACCAAACATGTTATTTTAGTAGGGTTCAACTGAAATACATTACCTCTTGTTCATGTACTAGTACTAATCAAAGTGTCATTCTTATCCTTGATAATGAAATTCTTGTCTATAAATTACAACTGATATCCCTTGTCAACAAGTTTCCCAACACTCAAAAGATTATGTTACAATCCATCCACAAAGTAAACATCCCCAGTGTTAGTCTTTCCATCAAGAGTAATAGATCCCTTTCCTTTTATGTGACATGTTACACTATTTCCTACTCTAACTAATCCACCATCATAACTATTTAATTCAAAAAAATTGTTAATATCTCCAGTCATATGATGGGAAAAACCATTATCTATAATCCAATAAAACTTTTTCTTCTCAATTTGTGATACTAGGACTTTTTCTTCCTTTACTTCTTCTTGTATT
The DNA here is from genome assembly GCA_028749045.1 of Cupressus sempervirens. Classification (NCBI taxonomy): domain Eukaryota; kingdom Viridiplantae; phylum Streptophyta; class Pinopsida; order Cupressales; family Cupressaceae; genus Cupressus; species Cupressus sempervirens. Next base: position 163,414,433 of record CM053790.1, on the reverse strand, counting down.
TCTTTTTTAGGGCTTTCTTCTTTAATAGAAAAAAAATCCTATCTCATCATCCTTATCATCACTATCATATAGGAAATTTACCATCTTAAAATCAAGTTCATCATCCTCATTAACAAAGAAGCAATCTTTAGGTATTCTAGATTTGTAGGGCTTTAAAGGCTTAAATTTATTTTCTCTCTTAGGACATTTTGATGCATAATGACCTAGTTATTTACATGTCCAACAAACAAGATTTTGTTACCTCTAGGTTTTCTTTTTAGAAGTAGAGAAAGTCTTTTGTGAATCTTTTTATCTTTCTCTTTTTTCATTTATCTTTCTCTAGCAAAATCTCCACTTGTACTCGCACTTCTTATTAATGTAGGGTTGTCTTTTTATATGCTGAAAGTAATCTCCATTATAGGCATTCCATCATTTTGTTTCATCCATAACTTAGTTGTCTACAATCTTGCAATAAGAAGTTCTTTTGTAAAGTTAGGTGTTCAAGGAATAACTTCTTCAATCATCTGTGCCTTCTGACTGTAAGTAGGTGTCAAGGTCTTCATATGTTTCCATATAATCTCATTCTCTATCTTAGATACACCACAACTCTTAATTCCTACAAAAATCTCATATATTATACCCAAGTAACCTCTTATAGTTTCATCTTCCTACATTTTAGCATCTTGAAACATACATATTCAACTATGTGATATAACCTTCTTAGCATGTGCATTACCTTCAAATATCTTCTATTAAATAATCCAAATTTCATGGACAAGCTTTAAAGATTTTACCTCTGTAAACTCCTATTCTAGAAGAGCTGATAAAAGTGCTTCTCTAACAAGTGCATTCTGCATGAATAGATCATTTCCATCTTATTCATAGGATTCAAACTTGTCTTCATCTACCATAGTCTTCTCCTTCAAAGTAACTAACCAAAATTATGGACCCATGCATAGCAGGTGAGTCTTCATCTTCTCCTTCTGGCTATCATTAATTCCATCAAACTTAGGACTTTCTTTCCTTAAATAAGAATCCATGAATCTCCTCAAGATATTAAGGTTTTCCTTCAAGGACCTGATGCTCTAATACCAATTGTTAGAAAGCAAAGTCCACCAAGATAACTGGTGGCGGGGGGGGGGGGGGGTTGAATCAGTTATTTATTTTAAATAGCTCTCAATATCTTTATTAATTCTAAAACATGTAAATAGTAGATGCAACAACCATAGCAAGATAGCCATACACAATAACACTAGATATGTTAACTAGGGAAACCCTTAATCAGAGTGAAAACCCTAATGGGAATGATGCCCACAAGATGATGTACTAATATAAATGTTCCTTGTGAAAGGATGGACTTTGTTAGGAGCCAAAGAAATACGATCAGTACATGTAGAGTCCCTATTAGGAGACTTTGAATCACTATTAGGAGTTTTCAACCCTAGTAGGAGTTGTGCTAACTCTATTAGGAGTTGAAAGGAGGACAATTGAACCGAATGTTCAAATAGCCTCAAGCTATCTTTACTAAACAATCTTTAGGATAATCTATCCAAGATCTGAATTGACTAAACAACAACTCCTTTTCCAATATAGTTCCTTTCAATCTCACAATACATCCTTAGCATTGATCTCTTCTCTTCTTATAGCCAAATTCACATTCAAGATTGCATATGGAATATATTGATCTCACTGATGATTATAACCAAGGAAACAATATTTCCTTTATACCAAGTCCTAATAACTATTTATTTCATCCTTGTGGCTTTCCCAATTTAAAATGAATAGTATAGGACATCATACAATTATAGGTTAAATCACAATTAACACTTGTCATAAATATTTTATCAATAGTAAGCTTCTTGAGAAACATCCATTGAACAATCTTCATAAGTCATCTCAAACTACATATCTGATTTTTCCATCTAGAACATAGGATCTTGACATTGTCTTTGACCATCCTCTAAGCTTTCTTAACCAAATTCCATCACTGTTAAAAGATACAATTATTTTACCAGTACACTCTTTCTAGAAACTCTCTCTAAAAGCTACCTATAGAAAACATCACATAACTTTGGCATATCTTCTAATCTCATAATGTGTTCATAGTTGTAGCACCCAAACACATCACTGAATCTTTTCCCAATTATGCATAACCCAACTCATTGACTATTGACTATTCTAAATGATTCTTCCTCTACAACTCGAGTAATCTTCACAAAATGAAGTGTATGCTGACATCAATGACAAACATTATCATGAATGCAACACATAAGCATAGAAATATCTTTAACAATGCTAACATACTCCCTAATAGGAATACCATCAATATTCAAGCAAATAAGTTATTCACAACAAGAAGGTATTGATTTTGAAAAACCTTTTCCCTTGTAGCAAGGTTAAAAGTAGTTAGATTATTTTTACATATGTAACTAACAAAAAATTCAAAGTGTATTAGATGAATGTCAAATCAGATTTCTTGAATGGAGAATGAGAAGAAGTATGGAAAATTGCAAACCAATTGGAACACATATAGTTAGAGGATGTACTTGTTGGAAACTATAATTGGAAAAATTGTTATGTTGTCATTGATGTCAAACCTTGTTGGTAAGACATTTTCTAACTGTGTAGAGTGCCATATTATTGATTCATGAAGAGCATTTAAAAAGAGAGATAACAAGATGAACTAGTAGAGTTGTTGATTAAATAGAAGTAAGTATGATGGAACTACAAAGGGCACTTGATTAGTTAGTATTTGACAAGATAATATATTGTTTGATCATTATATTAAGTGAAGAAGAAAGATGAGTTGAAGTATGGAAAATATGTTTGATAGATAACAAGAAGTTGAGTAAAACACTAAGCTTGACCAAGTAACAAGTTACTAGGTCAGTGAAGAAATTGAAGCAGAAGATTAAGGAACCTAAGTAATAGTTGATCAAAACAGTATTACTCAACTGATGGTAATGGTTGAGCAAGATGAAAGATAAACTTAAGTAACAACCAAGCACAGTGATGGTTGAGCAAGAAAATTTAAGTCAAGCGAGAGAGATTAGTAGTGACTGAGCTACATAGTCTTGACCAAGCTAAAGAACATAGTGATGATAATGTGTCAACATTTTAACAGTTTGTGAAAGAATCAAGATTTGAGGTAGACACAGTTGAATTATGAAATGGTCAGAATGCATAAAAAATAAAGATTTATGAGATGACATATTCAATGCATGAATTGAGTTTGTTAAGTGATCTAAGGAAATAATTTAATGAGAAGTTTCCATAAGTTTCAAGAGAGAAGTAGAAGAAAAAATGATGAAAATATTTAATGAATCTGATTAAACCCTAAGATCTACGGTTATGTTTAAGTGACAAAAGATTAAAGTATGTCTATTTAAGGAGGCATAAGAGATGATTTGTGGTTGTTGGCTGATGAATTTGTGAAGAACTTGTGTAGAATAGAGTTACAGAGGAAAAGTGAGAAGTTGGTGAAAGAGAGATTGCTTGAAGTATTTCCAAGCATATCAATGATGGAGAATGTAATGAAGTCCAATCAATGAATCATGAATGAGCCGAATGGAGATCTAAATTCACAAAGTGAGTTGTATTTTATTAGATCAACCTAGTTGTCACTTTCTAACCATTGTGGAAGTAAAATCCTTTAATCAAGGTTGACCTAAAAGTCATATTGTAAATCCTTTAATCAAGGTGGCATTGGATGTTTTGAAGACATCTGACAAGGCCACTCCTAATAGGGTGATTAAATCCTTTAATAGGGTCACACCTAACAATATTTTTTATAGCCTTTAATAGAATTGACTCTTAACTGAGCTCACATTAGAAGAGTGAAAAAGTGATATCATGTTACTTGGTGGTTTTTCTCATATCAGGTTTCCATGTTAAATCCTGGTGTGATACTTGTGTGAATGTTGTTTTCATGTTTCATCATATTTACTATTATATGTTTTTGTTATTTGACATATATTAAAAATAGAGCTAAGTGATGATATGATAAGTTGGATTACTGGTGATATGTTATATTGGTCGAGTGGATTTATGAGTTTGATTAAGTTGTTAAAAGTTGAATTGGTACATCTGGACCTCAAGATAAATGATTCATCTCCCCCTTCCCCCCCCCCCCCCAACCAATTATTATAATCATTATAACAATTGGTATTAGAGCTTTGGTGCTTGTAAGGAAAGTTTGAAGGGACTTAAGCTAAAGCTCAAGATGTACAAGAGAGAGGTACCCAAGTTGAACAAAGAGAACTTCCCAATATGACAACATCTAATGAGATTGTATCTATTTGCAGTTGGAGACTCTACACTGTACTACTTGGACAATGAATACATAGAAGTCCCTAAACCCATGATAATTGAGAAAATAAAAGAGAAGCATGAGCACAATCAAATGATGATAGATTTGGCATCTTCCCCAAGTTATGATGTGTTTGATGATGTAAAGGATTACACTATTGTAAAGAAAATGTAAGATAAGTTAGCAAAAATTCATGGAGGAGACAAAAAAGTGTTAAGGTCTAAAGATGAAAGTTTGAGAGGCAAGTTCGATGACATGAGAATGAAAAAGGAGAAATTGTTGCACAATATTGTGGCTGAATCAAATAAGTGGCGAATGCAATTAGAGGTGTTGGAGCAAACATGTCTAAAGAGACTATGATCAACAAGGTGTTGAGGAATTCACTTCCTATTTATGTAATTAGAGTATCTACAATATAATAAGTCAGATGTACACCTGGTAATGATTTGACCCTGGATAGTCTAATTGGTTGACTAACTACATTTGAATTGTCAAATTTTGATAATAATACACCTTCTAGTGTTGAATGTGCTTTCAAGTCTAAACTAACCTTTAATGGATCTAAAAGAAGAAAAAGTTCAAAAAGTAAGCTTGTGGATAGTGATAGTGAATCAAATGATGACCTTGATGATCTAGAAACATTATTGGCAAGAAGGCTACCAAGAGGAAAAGGAAAATACAAAGGTAAACTTCCTATAATCTTTTTTACATGTAAAAGATTTGGTCATATTCTTGCAAGGTATCTTGACAAAGATAAAAAGAAGGAAAGGAAGGAGAGGCAACAGAGACAACTGAGGTAACAAAGAATACAAGGGAAAATGTAACAAATCTTGTTACATCGTTGAAGAAGATGAACCTGAAAGTGACTTTGATGAACATGATGAAGAATTTTTTTATGTTGCAGTGAAAGATGAATCTGATGAAGATGAAACATTTGAGAAAACTGCTCTTATTTTACATGTGAGTAAGAATGATAAATGAATAATTAATAGTGGTTGCTCACATCATATGACTGGTGATACAAGTAAGTTTGAAAAGCTAGAACACTATAATGGAGGTTGTGTTAAGTTTGGAAATGATGCACCATTTTCTTTGAAAGGTAAAGGATCTATTACATTGAATGACAAGATCATATGTGACAATGCATATTGGGTTAATGGACTGGAATATAATCTAGTGAGTGTGGCACAACATAATAGTTTAAGCTATCGAGTTGAATTTCAAAACAAGAAGGCAAAAAATATATGATACTACTCATCAACTAATTGGAAGTGGAGAGAAAACAAGAGGTAACTTGTTCTATCTAGACCTATCTAAACATACATGTTTATTGGCACAATTTGAAAATTCTTGGTTATGGCATAAGTGTTAGGATTAATCACAAGCATACATAACAATTATATGCAAATATAACCATTATTAGAAAATAATAAATCACACATAAGAGAACACAAGACACAAGGATTTAACGTGGTTCACCCAATCCCTGGGCTATGTCCACCAACAACAAGTCCAATATTGTTATTATCTAGTAATTACAATCTACAATCCCTTATAGCTCAATATCACCACAAGAAGCTTCAATATCATCATACATTATGAAATCCCTAAGCCTTTTTATACAAGATTATTTTGCTTACAAAATTAGGGCTAGAATAAGTCATCTAAGAGAAAAATAATAGTCGACGCCTTTTACAATAGTAAAGTCATTTTTGGCTTCGGGAGCATTGCTGCCGAAAAACCCCATGAGGACGTTACCCCTTGACCCCATCCTATACCACGATAGGGAGTGCATCTAGGGCACTTCCCAAGGACCCCATAAGGGGTGCTACCCCTTGACCTTGTCTTGGGAGCACTACCCCCAAAACCCCTATAGAAATAATCTAGGGGGAAACCACATCGAATAAAGCTTCGATTTTGATTAGGCTCCACATCACAATAATAAGAGGTTGTGTCATGTGAAATTTCATAATTTGGTAAGAATTAGTATGAAGGAAAGAGTAAGAGGATTATCAAGATTGATAAAACCTGAAAAAGTGATATGCAAACAATGTCGAATGGGTTAAATGACAAAGTATAGTTTCAATAGCAAGACCTATTATTGTGATGATATTTTGGATTTAGTTCATATTGATTTATGTGGTCTTGTTGGAGTGCAAATTTATTATTCTATTTGTTGATGATTTCTCTAGAATGATGATTGTGATGTTTCTCAGAGAATCATCTGATGCTTTTCAAATGTTTAAGTGGTATTTGGCTAGAGTTAAAAAGGAAATAGGTAAAAGTCAAAAATGCTTCTGATTAGATAGAGGAGGTAAATTTATGTCAGAGGAGTTCAATAGATTATGCAATGACAAAGGAATCAAAAGACAAATGTCAGCACCAAGGACACCACCACAAAATCGGATACCTAAAAGAAGAAACAAATCAATCGTGGATCGTGTTAGAACACTGATGATAGAAAAGAATGCTTCACAAAAGTATTGGAGAGAAGCTACAATTACTATTGTTTATACATTTAACCACATTCAAGCCATTAAAAGTACAAACACAACCCCTTTTGAACTATGGTATGGCTATGCATCTAATGTCAAATATTTCAAAGTTTTTGGAAGTAAGTGTTATATATTGAAAGATGCAAGGAATGAAAAACTTGATGTCAGAAGAGTGATAAAGGTATATTCTTAGCATATTCCACTAAAAGAAAGGCATACAAGTATTTGAATACTAACACTAACAAAATTGTGGAAAGTGCAAATATTAGAGTTGATGAATTTGTAGAAAAGAATGAAGAAGAATTCAAGAAAAAACCTAAAGATTACAAAAATTTGTATACATCTATGAAGGAGAACCAACTGCCTTACCTAAATAATAGAAAGAGACTACTAAGCATCAGCAAATAGGTTATGCTAAGTCACAAGAGAGAAGCTCTACCGAGCCCCAACAAGCTACCAAGCATTAAGCTATATGAGTCGAGTCATAGAGAAAGGAGATCGAACACCAAATAGAGGAACCTAAGTTAAAAAAAGGAGATACCTGGAGAAAATGAGCAAACTGGACCAAGTGAATTGCCTCAAGGAGAAAGAAGATTTGAACTTGTTCAACAAAATATGTGAGAAGACACCACACACCTGATGAAATAATTGGAGACAAAGATTTAGGAGTCATGATAAGAAACAAGTTGAAGAATTATACATGCCTACTATGTGAGTTTGAGCCAAGAACAATCAAAGGTGCATTGGAGAATGAAGACTGGATTAGAGAAATGAATGAGGAGATTGATCAAATAAAGAAGAACAAAGCATGGACATTGGTACCAAGTCTAAAGGATAAGAATGTGGTTGGAACCAAGTGGGTATTCAGAAACAAGCTGAATGAGAAAAGTGAAGTCACAAGGAACAAAGCAAGAATGGTTTGCAAGGGATATGCAAAAGAGGAAGGAATTGATTACGGAGAGACATTTTCCTGAGTTGCAAGGTTGGAAGGAGTAAGAACATTACTTTCATATGATGCTTAGAATTTTTTTAAGGTATATCAAATGGATTTTAAATCTGCATTTTTGAATGGAATCTTGTAAGAAGAAGTATACATTGAACAACCTAAAGGATTTTTTGAACCTAGCAAGAAGAGCATGGTATGTGAGTTACACAAAGTAGTGTATGGCTTGAAACAAACCCCTAGAACATGGTATGGAAGGTTATATACATATTTGGTGAAAATTGATTTTGTAAGAATTGACGATAATAACAACATGTACTTGAAAATTGAATCCAAAAATAGGATATTGTTAACTGAAATATTTGTTGATGATATCATATTTGGAGGACATGATCTAATGTGAAAATCATTTTCTAATGAGATAAAGAAATAATTTGAGATGTCAATGTTTAGAGAGATGAAATGATTTGTTGGTTTGCAAGTCTATCAAATGAAAGGAGGTATATACATTACACAATTAAAATATGTTAAAGAGATACTGAAAACCTTTGGAATGGAAGATTCAAGAATAGTTGGAAGACCTATGGCTACTGGACATAAACTTTCAAAGAATGATGATTATGCTAAAATAAATCAGACAATGTATAGATCAATGATTGACAAATTGCAATATGTTATTCCTAGAAGACCTAGCATTGCATTAGTTGTTGATATTGTTACATGATTTCTACTAATCCTAAGGAGAATCAAATGATGGTTGTGAAAGGATGTTGAGATATCTGAAAGGAATTGAAGACTATGGTTTATGGTATAAGAAGAATGACAAGTTTGAGCAAAAGTCTACATAGATATTGATTGGGGTGGAAACATTGATGATTGAAAGAGTACAAGTGGAGGAGATTTCTTCCTAGGAAAGAAATTGGTATCATGGACAAGTAAGAAGAAAAAATGTATTTCTCAGTCCACAACAGAAATTTAATATGTTGCAGCAGTAGTTAATTGCTCAAACATTGCATGGATCAACAACTTGTTGGAAGGAATAAAGGAAGAGATTACTGAACCTGTGGTGATATATTATGATAGCAGAAGTGTTATAAACATATCCAAGAATTATTTGATGCACACAAAGACCAAACATATTTTAATTAAGTATCGTTACTTGAGGGAATTAGTGCAAGACAAAGAAGTAAGAATAGAGTATGTGAACACAAAGGTACAAATAGTTGATATATTCACTAGGGCACTACCTAAGGGTTCATTTTTGTATCTAAGAGGTAAGATAGGTGTCATTCCCCTATCTATAACAAACTAAGAAAAGATGCAACATTGCATCAATTGTTATGATCAAAATATCTTATAGATTGATGTGGAGGTCACGCCTCAGGAGCTACCTAAAGCTATGAAAAGAAGGTCAGTTGTATGAGTTGACAAAACCACAAGTAGGCACATGGTGATACAATCAAGGGAAAATATGAAAGAGGGAGAAGTAATTCAAAGACCACTCAATCTAGAGGACAAAGACATCATGTATTGGTTCTTTGTCATTGTTGTCAAATAGGGAGAAAATGAATGTCAAGTTACCATCCAATATTCAAAGATATGTAAGGGAGAAGTATCTTAAGTTATCATCATGATAGATATGTTGAAGAGGGAGTCTATACAATGGCTATTACAATGAAGAATCACAATTGATACTATAAAGGGAAAAGTGTAAAGAAGCAAAGAGGGAGCATATCATAGATTGCATCGATGTGAATCAAAATGAAACTAAGGATATTAATGAAGATTTGACACGGAGAACATAGGGAGTTGACAATGAAAATCAAGAGAACACTTTTTCCATTGCATGGTAACTAAAGGTGTTGCCATGAATGCCAAAGAGGGAGATTGTTGGAAACTACAATTAGAACAATTGTTATGTTGTCAATGATGTCAAACCTTATAGGTAAGACATTTGTTAATAGTGTAGAGTGCCATATTGTTTGATTGATGAAGAGGGTTTGAAAAGAGAGATAACAAGATGAAGTAGTAGAGTTGTTGAGTAAAGAGGAGTAAGTATGATGGAACAACAAGGGACACTTGATTAGTTAGTTTTTGACAAGATAATACGTTGTTTGATCATTGTATTAAGTGAAGAAGAAAGATGAGTTGAAGGATGGAAGAGATGTTTGATAAAAGTCAAGAAGTTGAGTAAAACACTAAGCTTAACCAAGTAATAGGTTACTAGGTTAGTAAAGAAGTTGAAGTAGAAGATTGAGGAACTTGAGAAATAGCTGAGCAAAACAGTATTAGCCAAGTCATGGTAATGGTTGAGCAATGTGAAAGGTAAACTAAAGTAACGATCAAGCATAGTGATGGTCGAGCAAACAAATGTAAGTTGAGCAAGACAGATTAGTATTGATTGAGCTACCTAGTGTTGACTGAGCTAAGGAACATAGTGGTGACCAAGTGTCAACATTTGAACTATTTGTGGAAGAATCAAGATTTAAAACTAACATAATTGAATTTATGAAATGGTCAAAATGCGTAAAAGATAAAGATTGATGAACTAGCATATTTAATGCATTAATCAAGTTTGTTAAGAGATCCAAGTTGAGGATTTAATGAGAAGTTTCCATAAGTTTTAAGAAATAAGTAGAAGGACAAAATGATGAACAGATTCAAATAATTTGATCAAACTCTAAGATCTTCGGTTATGTTTAAGTGGTAAAAGATTAAACTCATCTATTTAAGGAGGCATAAGAGATTATTTCTAGTTGTTGGCTAGAGAATTTGTGAAGGACTTGTGAAGAACAAATTTGTAGAGGAAAAGTGAGAAGTTGGTGAAAGAGAGATTTCTTGAAATGTTGCCAAGTAGATCAATGATGGAGAATATGATGAAGTCCAATCAATGAACCAATAATGAGTCGAATGGAGATCTAAGTTTGAAAAGTGAGTTGTATTTTATCATTTCAAACCAGCTATTACTTTCTAACCATTATGGCAATTAAAAACCTTTAATCAAGGTTGACTTAATAGTCGTATTGTAAATCCTTTAATCAAGGTGACATTCTACTAGGATGTTTTGAAGACCTCTAACAAGGAGATTAAATCCTTTAATAGGCTTAAACCTAACAATGTGTTTTGTAACCTTTAACAGGGTTAGCTCTTGATCGATCCCATTTAGAAGAGTGAAAAAGTAGTAGCAAGTTACTTGGTGGTTTTTCCAAAATTGGGATTCCATGTTAATTCTTGGTTTCATACTTGTGTGAATATTATTTTCATGTTTCATATTGTTTACTGTTATATGATTATGTTATTCCACATATACTAAATAGAGAGCTAAGTGATGATATGATAAGTTGGGTTGCTGATGATTGTTGGAAATATAAGAGGAGTCATTGAGAGGGGAGGGGTGAATCAATGACCACAAAAATGAATCCTAGATCCCTTAAATGTCAATACAAAACATAAAATCTATTGAAACTGTTGTTACTCAGTTAACACATAGGCACTCGGTTAACACTAACAATATGTTGTAACTCAACAAATATTGAACATGCATATCTTAAGATATTAACTTTGATTAACCTTAATTAACTTAGTTGCATACACATAAAAGAAATAGCATGAACACAAGAGACACCAAGATTTAACGTAGAAACCCAATTTGGGAAAAACCACCAATTGCAACTAGTTACTGATTTTCACTCTTTTGAAGTGAGCCATGTTAGGAGCCAACCCTGTTAAAGGTTACAAAATACACTGTTAGGTGTGACCCTGTTAGAGGATTTAATCACCCTGTTGGGAATGCCCTTGTTAGAGGTCTTTAGACACTTCAATCTAGAAATGTCACCTTGTTAGAGGATTTGACAAGTAGTTTTTAAGCCAACTTGATTAAGAGATTTGATACACAACTACAATGGTTAGAGAGTAACAATGATATGACCTGATTGCTGATGCAACTATATTGTTGATTTTAGATCTCAATTCTGGCTCAAATACTTGATCCTTCTTGATCAGATTAATCTTTGCTGCCCAACAAGGATATTTTTCTTATTCTTCGAATTCGCTTCCTTTAAGCATCTTCTTTTCTTCACATACTCTCACACATTCAATCCTCAACTTGATCTTATAATTATATCATTAACATTGTCAAGTCAACTTGAATACAACTTAGAATAATTAATATTCATCTCCTCAATTGGCTAGAACTAACAAACAAATCTATTAAACTCAATATGCCAAAACAAGAAAATCCTTTGTTAGTTGACCCTGCTTGGTACACACTAACACCAAAAATATTTTCCTGTGTTAACCAATTGAACTCGATTAATACTGCATCTTTGCAAACTTCCTTTGGTAACTGAGTGAGCTTGGTTAACATTGGTTCCATCCAACTTTCCTTTGTTACCCGAGTGAGCTCAGTACACGTTGTCTTCTAATCTTGACAAACATTGGAATTCTTAACAAACACAGGAAACTATCTTCATCGCCCGAGTGAGATTGACATACACTAACTAGTAAAGATATGACATTTTGTGTAACATCAAAGGCAATATACAATTGATCAACATGGCTATATTGGTCGAGTGGATTTATGAGTTTGATTAAGTTGTTTGAAGTTGTTAAAAGTTGAATTGGTACATTTGGACTTGAGGATAACTAATTCCCCTCCCCTTCCCCTCCCCTCTCTTGTATTCTAATAACTATTATAGTAAGTTGACTAATAATGATGGTTCCCCTGATACATATCATACAAGATATAGATCTATGATTAATGGTTTACAATATTTGACTCATATCAAGCCTAACATAGCTAGTAAAGTTAGTATTATGATGAGGTATCAAATAAATCCCAAGGAATCACATTTAGTAGTAGTATAAATAATATTTAGATATTTGAACGGAACTTTGGAATTTGGTTCGTGGCATGATAAATCAAATTACATTATATGCCTATACTAATGCTAATTGGGTAAAAAATATTGATTACACGAAAAGTACTAGTGGAGGAGCATTTATTTTTTGGAGGAAGGTTGGTTTCATGGTTGAGCAAAAAAAAAGATTGCATATCTTAATCTACAATAGAAGCAAAATATATAGCAATAAATAATAATTATAATTAGTTAATGTGGATGAAATAGATTCTAAAGAACATTGGTATAACATTCTTTGAACATATCATCATGCATTATATAATACAAGTACAATCAACATGCCCAAGAATCCAATTTTACATTTAAAGACTAAACATATTACTATTAAGTACCATTTTTTGAGAGACAAAGTCACGAAGAAGGAAATTATAAAGGAATATGTGAGCACGAAAGAGCATGTAGTAGATATATTCACTAAACCTTTGGCTAAGGACATCTTTGAGTACCTTAGAGGTCTGCTTGGGGTAATGGAATTACCTTGTGAATAGTAATTGATGTAGATACGCATCAATCTAATGTATTAAGAGCACATTTATTCATTTGGATGTGATGCTTGTTATTGCTCCTTAAGGGGAGTGGTCACATGGTGTAGAGTTAATATTAGAGCTCTTATATAATGATATTTGACATAACAAAATTATTTAGAACTTGGCATTTTTTGGTTGTAGATTGGATTGATTCAATAAAGGTACTTTGATGAGATCATCATTAAAAGGGGAGAGAACCTCAAAAATTGTAAGAGAATCTTGATATTTGAAATATTGACACCTTTTCCATTGATTTTAAAGAGGGGGAAGATCAATAAAAAACCTTTTTTCAAGGAAGGTATATGCAAGAAAGTATTAGAGATAATTAGGGAAGGTATATTCACATGAAGTTTAAATTTTGAAGACTGCATATGTTGAGGATATTAATTTTTTATTATTATGTTGTTACTTTTAGATTGATGTTTTTCACCATATGTTATCGTCAATGCCAAAGGGGGACATTCTTAGGAATCAAGGATATTTTTGGCACTTGGGTCAGTCATAGAGATGTTGTATTTATGACAAGTTTTGTCATTGATATTGACATATGTTCTTATGTTCATAATAGACTCATATTATATATATGGTAGGTTATTTATTAGATCAAAGAGGATAGTGGTTCACATAATTAGACATGTGAGGTAACATGTGTGTAGTAGAATGAGTGTTTGCATCATGTCTATGTCCGCTATGCTCTATGTGATGATTTGATTAAGTTACAATTTTTTAGTGAAGACTAGTAGCAACCTAGTGTGCAATAAATAATAAATGAGACAGTTGCAGGTACTTTTACGATACCTTATTAGTAAACATGAATTAACTTTGGTGGGTATAGAAGGTGGTATAAGATTTGTTCGTGCATGTATGTTTAGAAGTGTAAGGCATTTGGATTATTTTGGAAAGGTCACTAGTGTGTAATGTGGTATATTTTACTTGAACCTGATTGTGTTATTCTAGCGTGTGATTTATCTTTAGCAAATGTAATATTCTCATTGTAACATGTGAGAAACTTAATGTAATATTGCATTGATGCTTATGAAGGAATGTATGCCTTATCATGGTCCTATATAATTAATTGTACATTTGGGAAGCTCTAATATGTTGACTTAATTGATGATTTGTAAAGGGTATAAATGAAAGTTATTTTCCTTGATTGGGATATATGGAATATATGCATGTGATGTATGGTATGCATATGATGTGAGTCTTGATGCAGGATTATCAACAGAGAAATAATGATGTTGGATGACAGAGTTGACTTCAAAGGAACTATTTTGGCAAGTAAGTTGCAAATTAGTCAATTCATATTCATCGGGTATGTTATCCAGAAAATATTATCTTTCACTTTTGTCAGAACACTTAGATTGTGTGTCTACTTGTTCTTCTCAACCTTTAACAAGGTTGGAACCTTCTAACAAGGGTTTAAGGTCTCCTAACAGGGATTCATCCTTTAATAAGGATTTTTGTACTAAATGAACTATATTTGAATCCTAATAGGGTCATATTCTTTGACAAGGAACTTATATATTAGTACATTATCATGTGGGTATCATCCTCACCGATGTTTTCCCTATGATCAAGGATTTCCCTAGTAAACAAATTATTGTGTTATATAGTGTATGATTCTTACTATTATGCATCATTATTTTAATTGTTGGTGATTATATTTTGAAATTTTTATGTAATTATATTTATTCACAACTGATTCACCCCCTAATTGTGAGTGGAATTTTACTTCTTAAAAATTGGTGAACAGGGAAGTCCATAGGGAAGATCATTTCTCTTTTGAAATGATTCAAATTAAGTAATAATTTTTCTGATGAAATGAAAGGTGAATTTGAGATGTCTACGATAGGTGTGATGAAATACTTTTTGGGATTACAAATAAGTCAAACTAAAATTGTATCTTTATATCTCAAACTAAGCATCTTAAGGAATTTTTAGTAAGATTTGGTATGAAAAATTGTAAACCAGTTAGAAAACTTATGGGTATGCAATGTAAGCTGACTAATAGTGATGATTCTCCTAGTATTATTCATACAGGATATAGATCTATAATTTGTGGTTTATAATATTTGAATCATAATAGGCCTGGCATAGCTAGTGCACTTGGTATTCTGGCGAGGTATCAAGTAGATCATAAGGAATCACATTTAGTAGTAGTAAAAATAATATCAGATATTTGAAGGGAAATTTGGAATTTGGTTTGTGGTATGATAGATCAAATGATTTTACGTTATACACCTATATTGATGCCAATTAGGCAAGAAATGTTGATGACACAAAAAGTACTCATGATAAATTTGTGGACTTAGTCATTTTTTTAATGTAAGGAATGTAGAGATATTAGGGATTTTGGAGTTGTTGGAGTCCAAAAACTTTGAAACTCCAAAGTTATGTACTGCCTTGATTGACTGACTAGATATGGGGAACAAAAAATCTCAGAGACTATAAATTTCAAAAACTTTGAATGTTCAAAATTGGTAAATTGAGCAAAGGAAAAAGGGGAAAAATATGACTTCAAAAATTTAGACATATTGGGGATGCATATGTCTGACATCTACAATATTCAAAAATTCTTGAAGAAACTCAGACTTCTTGAAGTTGATAGAGTTCTGAAACTCTGATACTTTCGAGAGTCTAAAGGAAATAAAGACCTCAAAAACAAACAAAGGGAAAAAGGTGGACTAAAAAACAAGAACCTAGAACAAGAGGAACTTAGAAAGAATTGGAAGGGTAACCATAAGCTTGACCCAACTTATCGAGAACACTTGGAGGTGCTTATAATCCGACACACCAGGAAAGCATAGGTAACAAAACCAAGAGGGACTAGGCACCCAAGAAGTGAAAAATGGAGAATACTCATTTTGCAAGTGCTCAAAATGGGTTGTGTGTTGTGAAACCATTCTTCATTAATGGTCCACTTCTAGATTGAACTAATATGAGTATGAATTTTCAAATCCCCTAGTCTAATCAGATAATTTGTACAATCTCTTGTCAAGCATACCAAATATTAAGCACATCATTCTCCTGTGTTGGAGGAGATGAGTATTTCTCAAAATTGAAATGGAGTGATAGTTTAATATTGCTATGAAAAATAAAGCCAAAGATATTCATGACTTCTGCTAAGAAATTCTCTATTACTAAGCATATCAATCTTTGTTGGAATCAAAGTATTAAAATAATAATTTTACGAAAGCATTTTAGGTATTTATAGGGTAACATTTTGGAGTCTAAGAAGGCTTGTTTCACATAATTGTCGATTTTGTAGAAGTTGCCTTATAAAAAACATATTTTTGATATTAATCTATGTCCTATATGTAGGAAAACAAAATCTATTAGATATATTTGCATTGACCATTTATTTGCCAAACAAATTTGACATATGTTCTACAATGGTTTTATGATTTGGAATATTTAATATGATAATAAATACTTAGAAATCATATTTGGTAATGTTAAAATGTGAAAAAGGGTTACAATTTATTCTGGTTATCTTTCTCACTAATGAGGTCTTATAACACACTTGGAAGGTGAGAAACGATGGGGTATTTAAGTGGGTGGGGAGATTGCTTACCAAGTCACATAAGAGACTTGCTTTTTTTAATAATGTTGTCTTGTAGGTTATATAGACAATGGAGATATCTAACGCCAAATTCATAAAGCTACTTGGAGACAAGATAGTGAAAATTAACCAACATGAGGTGATGCACGAGCATATATGGTCATACAAAATATAAATAAATCTCATGTTCCACAAACAAAAGATAAGAAGAAACATAAAGGATCTTCTTTAGAATGAGAGAAACTCTAACATAGAGGAATTTTGTTCTAATTAAGAATTTAGTGGCCTCCCCTCCATTAGGGAATTGAAAATGGGAGGAATTTGATGGGAAAATAAATTAAAATTTGAAAATATTTATCTTTTTATTCATAAGTGCTAACAATATATGTTGATATTTGAAAACCTTATGTCATTTTGCTAATACTTGGTGTAAATTAAGTGTCATTTTTTTTTTTAAAGATAGATATGATAATCTAAGCTCAAGTTACGAATTTTGTAATGTGTTTAAACTCTATACTTAAATATAGAAAAAAAATTTCAAATTTCGAATCAAAAGAAAAATAAATAATAATCATATTAAAAATAATGAATATATATATATTTAAAAATACTATTAAAAAGAAAATACTAATTTTCATAATAAACTATATTGAAATAACAAATTAATTTATATACAAATGAAATGATTGTCATGTTTGAAGTCAACCTTGTATTTTTTGGTTAATCTTAAAACTTTTAATCTTGTCAATTAGAGTAGTCACTTTTAAAGGACTTGAACCTATCTAAATTAATGAATGATTGAAAGTTTTTGATTATGCCCAGGAGGAGAAACAACCTATGAGACCCACATACAACTAACAAGTGTTTATACGTGTAATTCCTTCTTCTAAGGAGATTGATGTGGTAGAGAAAGGTGGGTAATGGTATGACATAACTTTTCTTCAACCTAGAAGCCAAGTGTTTCCTTCCGAAGTAGATATCCCACAATGTTTAAACCTCAATATAGGGACTATATTATTTTCAAATTTCTTTCCATACATTGTTAATGATCTACTTTTGACATTGTAAACTCCTGATAAGTAGAATATATTTTTCCACAACAAGTCAAATTATGATATTGCTATTAGGATTTAACTGTGTAGTTTTTGAGTCAAACTCATGACTTATGTTTCATGAGTAGTGATTCAAATGAATCCATCTCTCATAAGAATAAATGGAACGCTTAGCACTCATTGGATCTAGGTGATGCTCACAGAGGGGAAGCATTAGGACTTCCCAGGAAGTCACCCATCCCAATATTACTCTAGCTCAAGCACACTTAACTCCTATTGGCTCATCGTTGCACACACAAAAATGTACAATTGCTAGTCTTAATTTTTTTAATCTTGTCCAATTAGAGCAGTCACTTCTAAAGTACTTGAACCTACCTAAATGAATGATAGATTGAAAGTTTTTAATGATGCCCATGAGGCCAAACAATCTATGGGACTCAAATATAGCCAACAATCATAAAAGCATGCAAAGCTCCAAGTAGAAAAACACAAAACCACACTTAGTTTCTTTTTCCTTTTGCATCTTGGATCTTCTATAATCTACTACATATTTTAATTAAAAAATCTGCGATCCTTGCCATCTTTTTCTACTATGAGTTCCAACTCCATGTTCTATAATATTCTTATATAACTTAGCAAGTAGAACATCCTAAGCTTTCCCAACACAACCTCACAAGAAATAGATAATTTAGTCTTTGAAACAATATATAATTAAATAAAATTTTTAATCTCTAAATTTGTATCGACTCTTTTGGTAAAATATTAGAACCTATACATCACAACCATATAATACCACCAAAACTATGAAAAACCTAAAATTATTTTCTTAGTTTCCAATCCCACTTGACCCTTTTGCATTATGCATTTTTCTATATTGATATAAAACACCCCGTCTTCCTTGTATCTTCCTCCAACGTACTTCTCAACTGAATTTATTTTGGAAATCAAGGCGAGATGTTTATATTGAGAGACCTAACAAACCAGAGAACCTTACAACGAACCAAACGTAAAAACAACAAAAAGAAAATTTTAACATTGAATAACATGAATTTTTCGAGAGTGTTGGGTTTTTATTGCTGTAGGATAGTTAGAGGATAGACTATACTTTGTAGCTGCTGAAGTTGACATTCCGCCTGAAAATAAATTTTAGTCTCGCAACAAAGATTTTCTTTTAAAATGGTGCAATTGTTTTGTCTCGATCTCATGAATCTGGTAGCTGCAAATCGCCGACATCTGTAGATCTCCTCTTGGCTTACTGTGAGTGGATTCACGTAATAGCTGAAGGTAAACTTGTTTTGGTTCTTCTCATTCAGGAAAAAAGAAAAGCTCTGGTAGGGTTTCGTTCTTGCACTCTCTGCCTATATTTCCTCATCGGAATCGTTGACAGCACAACACCATTTCGTGCAGAATCTTAAGGTAAGTCACCAGCCATGGCTTCAGTGATTTTTTTTTTTTGGATATGTACGCGACCGGATCATTTCCGTTTTATTTTATTTCATTCGAAAATAATTCTGTTTTTTTCGTTAATTAAATGACATTGGTTCGGCTGTTTTATCTACGACTCATTTCATATATGATATTATTGTAAATCTACTGTGATATCTCTATTTATTTCTTCATGTAAAGATATATGGAACTCTGAAATGAATTTTATGTTTATTTGGGGGTTTTAAATTTTTACTTTCCGTTTCCGTGCTGTTGAGGCTATTTTGTGACATTATTATTTTGTATTGAATGGATACCCGCCACTGCTGATGCTATAAATGAATGGTTGTCAGAACTATTTTCACATAAAATGAATAGTAGGGATCAGACACGTTATAATTATCACATTCTTTTCACAAACCTTATATATTGTATGACATAATTCTTCGGAATTTTATGCCTTTATATTGGCTCTTGCACTTCAAAGACCGATAATCACAAGGCAAGGGATTTTTGTGACTCAAAATGATGAAATTTTAAAAGAGCTAAATAAATGACCAACAGCTAAGTTTTCCAAATGGGTATATCCTCTCACATGGTCGGTATATTGGCTCTTGCACTTCAAAGACCAGTCATCACATGGCACGGAATGTTTGTGACACAAAATGATGAATTTTTAAAAGATTGTGCTAAATAAATGACAAACAGATTATTTTCCAGATGGGTATACCTCTCACATGGTCGGTTACATGATTAGGACTCAGTGGGGTAACTAGGTGTCAAAATGCTTTTGATATGATTACATTCTCTTCTGAAACCACTTTTCTATGTTCCCTCAACACAAACAAGGGTGCTATATTTCAGATATCATCTTCCCACAAACAAATAGAGCTAGCATCTTTCATTCGCATCAATTTGAAATGTTTCAGCATCGTTTTAGAAGAAATTCTGGATATGATTGTGTCTGGAAAGCTGATCCTTGAAATTATCAAGTTCTTGCAACTGCAAAGGAGAATACTTTCTCTAAAAATTTGATTTGTCCTGTATCCAAAAAAATTTGCATGATTTGACATTTGTTTGTTTTGTTCTCAAATCATTTTGACGACTTCTAGTGTTATTTACCTATTCTCCAAGGAGTTTCAGGTACGCAGATGACACGGGACAGCAGGATTTGTTTCTTATATTGGGGTTCTTTAGGGCTATTAAAAAACAGGAGACTTTTTTGAAAATATTGAGAAACTTCAAATATGCATATCGTATTGATAAAGCATTCATCATAAACATTTTAGAAGCTTAACACATAGCATTAGACTTGAACTGAGATTTCACATGAGAATCAATAAGAATTTAAACAAAATTCAAATGTTTTCATTGTCAATGTGCATGAATATTATACTAGATGATTAGATCTATAGCGAAACTGCCCAAAGGCTCCAAGTTTGAATCATTAAATGACATAAACTATAAATTCTGAACTACTAAACAATAAACATAGAAGTCCATGATCAGATGTCCATAATAATTATAACGTCAAGATGGAACTAGAAAATATATGGATGTCCATAAACAACACATGGCAGTTCTAAGAATCAAAATCAAAATCAGATCTTGGATCTGAATCACTGTTAGAATGATGGGCTTCCTCAACCTATGGAACCACAATCAATCCCGGAGGTGTGTCATCCTCCTCAACTTGCATATCATCTTTAGGATTGGCATCCCAACGTAAGGCTAGACTCTGACAGTACTTAGAAGTTTGACGTATTGGATATGGAATGCACTGTGAAAACTTCTAACTTCTCTGATCATCTAGAGGTAAGGTTGTGCCTCTTGACTAATTGGATGAATCTATATGTAGACAAATTCCCCTCTGCAACAGAGGAATTGACAATTTGTTAAAAAATACGAAACAACAAGTACTCTCAACTCCTGCGCATCCTTAACATGCTACGGCCACCATCTAATCGGGTCAACTTAAGCTAATGTAGCTCTATCTATCCTTGCCTATGGTCTACTAAAAGGACAGAGTACAAACACTAGTAAATGGAAGACATTGAGTGTGAAGTTTAGTAGAATCCTCTTCGCTATACATTTTTTCAAGCACCTTAAAGAAGCCATCCTTCACCTTTTCATCATTAGGTGGAGCTACTCTCCCAAGTTTTAGTGCACACCATTTGGGATTGAGAGCATAGGGTCCCATATGAAGTGGGGTGTTCATAATGTTCCACTGCCGTGTCATAATGAGCCTAAGAGACTCCTCATAAAATCCCAAAGTAGGGTCCTTGTTATGAATAACTTGCTTGATCTACCCAAGCATGGTATAAATGGTCTCATAAATCTCTCCAGTGTTAGGAGAGTCAATATCAACATATCTTATTACTTGCACAATAGGCTCAATGAAGAATCAAATATATCTGCAAGTTGAAACAAGTTACAAATCAGAAACATTTTAAATAATAAAATCAGCAAATTCAGCAAAATCAGAAGTAAAATCTGCAATGCCAATTTTTTAAACTCATCACCAATGGTGCCCCAACCAATCCTAGAGGTGTGTCATCCTCCTCAATTTGCATAGCCTCTTTAGGATTGACATCCCAGCGTAAGGTTGGAGTTTAACGATACTCAGGAGTCTGAGGATAATGGAAACAAACTGCACTGTGAACAACCACTAACTTCTCTAATCACCCAAAGGTAAGGTTGTTCCTCGACTAATTGGATGAAGCATGTGGACTAATTCCTCTCTCCAATAGAGGAACTGGCAATCTGTTAAAGAAGAAGAATGACAAGTATTCTCAACTCCTATGCATCCCTACCATGCCACATCCACTGTCTCATTGGGTCAACTTGAGTTATCCTGCAGATCTAGGGAGGGTCTCAGTAGCAACAAAATGTTTTGAAAATTTTGTGACCAAAAGACAACAGTTAGACAATGACCATTAAGGGAGGGTATTAGAATATTTAATATTATAATGTTTCTTTAATGGTCATCTTAGTTAATCTTTAGTTTATTAAGTAATTTCTATTTTTGTCTTCAGTTCATGACTATTAGAAACATTGTCTTTGTACTTCTATAAAAGGAGCTTTCGTCTCCTTTGTTTAATACAATAACTACAATGCCATCGATTTACCATAGCAATCACTAGGTAGAGCCACTCTCCCAAGTTTCGGTGCATACCATTTTGGACTGAGAGCATAGGCTGCCATATGGAGTGGGGTGTTCATAATGTTCCACCTTCGTGTCATAATGAGCCTGACACTAATCATAAAATCCCAAAGTAGGGTCCTTGTTATGAATAGCTTGCTTGATTTGCTCAAGCATGGTATCAATGGCTTCATGAATCTCCCCAAAATTAGGAGAGTTAGTATCAACATATCTTATCACTTGCACAATAGGCTCAATGAAGGATCAAATATATCTGCAAGTGCAAGCAAGTTACAAGTCAGAAATATTTCAAATTAAAATCAGCAAATTCAGAAATAATATTTGCAATGCCAACTTCGTTAAGTCATTGTGAACCACAAACACTTTGTTGAAGATTCTTTGGTTCTTCCTTCTTCCCTCAGGTGCTTGCCTCATATTGTCTACCCCACTCTGCATTGAACACCATGGATTGTAGACCCTCCTAGACCCCAGGCATCCTCTCCAACAAAATAAAGTAACTGGCATATCTAGTCTCCATGGGCTTGAGGAATTCTTTCCTTGAAAAAGCTCTAGGCAATGCAAGATAAGTGCGATGGTTGCAAATGAACATTTGCACATCTCTAACCTCAGGCACCATTGCCTTCACTCAATCAATTTTTTCAATCTCCGTCAAGGTTTTTTTCAATGCATGCACGCAACAAGGGTCTAGAAAATGTGCTTATAAGCACTCTCCACCATCAATCTAGCTAACTTACATACACAGGCTGAATCAATCACTGCAACCTCTTCTATATCATCTCTCAAAATCTGAAATTGGAAGGCTGTATATGTCCTATTCCTTGAACAGTGTATAGCTCTAAGAAAACAAGAGACTTTTGTGCTAGTGGCAATAATATTGATGAGTGGCCAATGCTTGATATTGGTCCACCTATCCATGATTATGGAACATCTATTAGTTAACCATGTATGTCTTATTTCCTCCATCAAAATACTCACCTTCGAATACTTTCTATTGAGAAGGGTGGTGTGTGGCTTAGTTTCTCTTGGTGGAACAAATCAAGGACATCAAACAAAGATATCTTTGCACATTTGTTTGAAATATGATGAATGTGAGACATGAAATGGTATATCATGAGCATAAGAAACTTAGCAATAGATGCTTCAGCCATCTCGTGCACTTGTTAAACAAATCAGAAATATTAGTTTCTCTCAGTCTTTTTTCCTCTTCAAGTAGTGGTAGTGGCAGTGGCACCCTCTCTCCTATGAGAAGCATCGTCCATGGATCTTTTAGACTAGTTATTGACACTTTGGGCTGCAAATTCTCTATCAAAGTCCCTTTACTTAATATCTTCACCTCCATAGGCAATCTAGTTTCCACAATTTACCTATGTTGTTTTTTTGTAACCTTTCACCCCTTTTACCAGGTATATACAAAATATGGCAATAGACTCTACTGTAGCTGCCCCCATAATGTTTCTGGCACAAATTGTAATACTGCCTCCAGATTTTTCTTCTTATCTTTATCAACTATTGTATCAAATTGTAAGAGAGGTTGAATGGCCCTTTTGCAACAATCAAATGGGTTAGAAGTTGCTGCCCATGCTAAATTCACATTGCCTCATGATTCCCCAATGACTGCCATACTTATAGGTCTAACTCTTTCAGATATTTTGCCCATTTCAACTCCCACACTATTACTATTCCCATCACTCCTGCTGCTACGCATTTTTTTTATGAATGTCAAATAGAGCTGCAAGTTCAAAAATAAAAACAATAAATCCATAATGCCCTCCCAATGTGTTGGAAAACTCGAAAAAATCTTGAAAAAATCTAAAGCGAATTGCAAAAGCAACTGCAAATTGAAAAAACTTACCTCTAAAGAAGGAGATTTGATGACAAAACCTCCTCTTGCAACTGCTGTTCACTCCTTTACAACCTGCACTTCTTCTCCTTAGCAGATGAAAAAATGAAGTCTTTTTGTCTCATTAGTTGTTTTATCCTCTAATTTAGGGTTTCCAATTTTTTTAATGTTGTTTAGCGGCTATGTGAGCTGACCAAATCAAAGAAAGAAATTAAAAAAATGTTTTATTAGTTTTTGTGCGTTGCTTTTTGGCTGGGCTGTCGGGTATGTCTAGGTATACTGGGGATAGTCAAGACTCAAGGTCCACCAGATGGCTCCTTATCGTCCCTGGTATGCCTGGATGTACTTGACAGTCTAGCATGGCCCAAGTGGTGATTCCAAAATGATTTTGGTGGAAAGTGGAGGGAGGGTACAGGAGGGGATATAGGAAAATGCTATTTTCACATCCCTCTACTGTACCCAGGATGAGATTGGGACCAAAAAACCAGGGGATGTGTCCCCGTGGAGCATAGTTATTTACCATTGCAAGGCACATCAAGGCCTCTATAATATTCTTTACATGCACCCCAAAAAGGTTATTGCTTTGTTCCCTACAAAAATGTGTAAAACATTATTTCTTCTTGATGTCATTCAACCTAGAAGATGTCTACACGCCATAGCTTCTTTAGGCTTATCTTGATTGATGAGCTCTAATGTAGAGATAATAAACTCAATACATGTTGCTTAAAGCATTTTTTACTTACTAGTCTTCTATATTTTGGCACCTATACAACCATTAAGCGTTAGGTCTTGGGCTCCTCCTCACTAGATAATTGATACAAAATATGAAACACAGTGCTAGTTATACAGAACATTAGCTGCATCAAATAAAAAATGTTTGTAGTTGTCCATCTTTAATCTCTCCAACGAGGCCCCCAAAACTATATTTGCATTTCAAAACACACTTTGGAGTAACCATACATACAATAGTTAATTTAGCTTATCCGCTCCTATATATCTATGGACATGCTGGACTGTCCTCAAGTTTCAAAGAGTTTTCCTACATACCTCAGAAACTCTGGAAAAGAATTACACTCTTAATAGGCATTTACATTCTGGTTGTATGTGCTTGCCCAATTGTCCTCTAGGTGTGAAAATTTGTGAAGTCTAATGAGAATCATTAATCATTACAGTTGGAGAACTCATGAAGGCAATATAGTACCTTGAGCAGAACTTCTAATTTTCAATAGCTGTGAAATATCATTTGTAGAATAGTTCTGTTGATGCTTTGGAACCAGAATAGTATAAATGAAATATACTGAAACACAGAAAAGCATAAGAACAGATGACTCAGTTATATATTCTGGGAAAACCCTCCTACTCGAGGGAAATACCCAGCCCCCCCCCAAAATAGATCCTTTATTGAGTACTCAAAATCAGGAAACAATGCGTTCCCACTTAATCAGCTGATAAAACTGATTGGAGATTGTTAACTCTTAACAATCTCTAGAAGAATATCCTTTTAACAGTTCAAGTAACACTTGCATGTCTCAGGGACTGAGAATCACTTAGTACAACTAATGAGTCACGCAATACACACGAAGCCCATTGTATCTCTCAGATACTGAGAAGAAAATAAAGAACACTGAAATGATCATAAACAGATCATCCACATAAATGTCTGAATAAGAATGAAACAGTAAACAGGTGCGGTAATATCAGTAGCACACACAATGACATCAGTTCACCTTACAATGATATTACATGCCTTACACTTGAAAAATCACAACTATCTATAACATCCGCCGATACTTGACAGTGCCCAGAAAAAAACTGAGTCGGAGATAGAACAAGAAACACTACTAGAGGCAGGATATACACTTGGAGGCAGTTACATTTCATGATGATCTGTATCCCATCGTCCACACAGTCTCCGTCTTTAATAAACCACCTCGTAATTGACAGCGAGCACAATATCTTCACTGACGCTTAAAGCCTGATGACCCTTTGTTATTGACGTAATGGTAAATGAGAGAGCTGCTACACTTTTCCAGCGATGACATGTAAATGTGAACCGTAAAGGGAAGTCTATAAAACAGTGCACTTCAATTCCACCCAAGCTACATGCTTAATAACACTTGTTCATTTTCTTTATTAAGGCGGTGTGGCAAGAATACAAAATATCTCTATATGCAATGGCTGCTGAATGATATCTCTCGCAGCTACCAAAACATTAACACTCCCTCCTAGCAAGAGAGAGATCATTCATATGTTTTGCCATCTTCTTAACACGACAAACATAATAAGCTGCAACAAAAAGTCAGTAACAGAAAAAATCTCATCATATATTTTCTCACAATAATATTGTCATCTCAGCATGACATTCACCAAGGCTATTCCCAGAGAGTCGAAGAACAAAAAACTTATGCATTCTCTCACATGACATCTACTATGGCTACTCCCAGAGGGTGGATCCACCATAGCTACCCCCTGAGGGTGGAACAAGGGTTTTCACCTAAGACATTTTTCCGCAAAGAAGAATGCATTAACAAGGGATTGCACCTCGAACTTCTCCATCATGTAGAATGCATTAACAAGGGATTGCACCTCGAACTTCTCCGTCATGGAGAATTCATTAACAAGAGATTGCACCTTCAACTTCTCTCTCTCAGAGAACTCAATAACATGAACTACATTGTGGTTCAAAAACATTAATTTCTGTAAGAGACTGATGAATCAATGTGATTTTGCTTAGAAAAAATCTGTGTGCTAATATTCACACAATTTTTGCATTCAATAGCTCAAAATCTTTAGTAAAGCAAATAATTCTTTCATCTGCAGTCACTGGGCAGTTATATTTTCTTAGCAATTATTTCATTTTCTATTCAAGGAAAAAATGTTAAAAAATCAGCTAAAAAATAACTCAAAATTTTAACAAAGGATACCATACATAAATGTATCACAGAACTCTTCAGGAGCAACTTGGGTACCAATATAGCTTCTGCAGTATGGTATCCTTCAGTAGCAACTTGGGTACCAAATATAGCTTCTGCAGTATGGTATCCTTCAGTAGCAACTTGGGTACCAAATATAGCTTCTGCAGTATGGTATCCTTCAGTAGCAACTTGGGTAGCCCAAATTTAACCAAAACATTAAAGCATATATGTGCTACTGAACTCACAACTGTTGCTAAAATGAAACATGTTACGTGTAAATTCAACCTACACATTCATTTCCTCTTAAAAATCTATGCAATTTCAAAAAAAATAATTACATCGAGTTTCAAGTCCTGTGAAGAAGTTACAACCCAGGGAAGTTTAATGCCAAAATGATAGGAGTATGGTATCCTGCAGAAAAAGCCAAACATTTTGTCCTTGAACACCAACTCAAACTGGGATCCCCAAATGGGAATGTGACAATGCATCTTGATGATGAAATGAAGTAAGGCACCTCCTTGATATACCTTTCCAAATAGGGCCCCTGGATTTAATTTTTCTTCCATTTTTAATGTTAGTTTTTAAAAACACTTTGTAGTTTGATTATTATAATATTATTAATTACCCTCCAAAATTACAAATTATGAAGCCCCAATTTAAAACAATATTGTTGATTATTCTAGACCAGAAAAAGGAAGATGACCTATCATCCGGAACAATTGAATAGTAATAACTTTGAGTTAAGGCATATTATAATTAATCAATAATCAGTTCAAATTTATATGGCCATATATGCCATCTTTATATATGTATGGTTAAATCTTATATTATTGTAGAGCCTTATTAATGTCATTAGAAGCACTTATAAGTGTGATGTCCAAATAAATATTATTCTCTAAAACAAATAAGTCTAATTATCATAACAATTTCAAGTCACTGGACATGTTAATAAAAAATATTATGAGATAATGTTAATTCATTCAAAGATAAAATTGAGGCCATGCAATAATTGAATAAGGTTACACTGCTAAATCAAGAAGTGAGATTTAGTAGTGGTATGTAAAGGTTACACATACGTGGGCTCAGATATTTTCAGTCCATATACTGGAGTTGTCTAGACTCTAGATTCTGGTAGACATTAAGTGAATATGTCAGGTGAGCAAGGTTAGACTCTGATATCTTAACATACTGTTTAGAAATGGTAAAAATAGTTCTACCAAAGTACATTAATCTGAAAATGTGCACCCACTAGTTAAAGCTGCTTTTCTTTAGAGGAGAAAAATGACCTACTCTTTTTATGTGAAAGAAAATGGTCAATCAATCACCTTATAGGAAGTACCAAACAACTGAATAAATATGAAAAAGGCAGATGGAACATGAATAAGTTCCACTAAAAGTCACGTCATTGTTCATTGAGAAGGTAACAGGGACTAGTGTTATTCCATTGCATTAACTAGAGAAGTGAAAAGAAACAATTAGATCAATACATGTTTTAACTTTGTTTTTTATGTTGAACAGTCATTTTTAATCTTCTCTTTGTGAAACGTAACTCTATCCAGTGTTATTTATTTTATCATTCTATAATAAGCCAAATTCTAAAAGGATTCTTTTGTTAAGATTGTGATGTAGTAAAATCCAGAGTTGATTGTTAAGTATCTCAGATCGTTTTTCAGTTTCAGCTACAAAGTTGGAAATTTAAATGATGCTTATTTTTCTTATGCAAATTCCAGTATCAATTAACTATTTTATACATTTTTCCATATAGGATTCTTAAAGGTGCCACAGCCAAATATATAATTGGATGTTTTTACATGTATTTTATTCTAGCCTTTTTTTAGTGCTGAAGAGATGTTTGTGAATGAGATAAGCCCAGTCTGATAACTGTATTTTGTTTGCTGGGCAGATTGATCTTGTAAGTGCACTTTGTTTGCTGGGCAGATTGGTATAAATTCAAATTGCCATCATGCTTTCCTTCGAGATGAATGACCGGAAAAGTAAGGTCACATTATTAATCCTCTGTTATGAACACATCAAAATTTATGTTCATGCATGCTAAGCATCTTGTTGTTAAGTTAATTGTTTATAGTATGTAACAGTGCTTCATTGAGATGATAACTTCAATGTTTTACTTGACTTTTACTTGGTGGGAAAGGTTAGATCTAATTTATGTGTTCAGAAAATTAATATAGTAGCCACAATTTGACCTCTAGGTCAGCATATTTGCTTTGCAACCATGCTAAAGCTTATCTGAATGTGTTGTTAATCAGAGTTCATTGCATGTTAAATGGATGATCTTTAGATATTTTATATTAAGCAAGGCAATAGTAATTAATTTAGTGGAGTTTTTTTTTAACCTAGTATAACTTCCTCTGAAATATTATATATATTTGGATACATTGAGTATTTTATCTATGTTTGTGCACTTACACATGAAGATTACACAAGTTCCTTGGATCAGGGTGTTGGGAAATGAGGGGAATGATTTTGGGAAATTTCTGAAGATGCCAATTGATTAGGGGATGGTGTGTAATCACCCGGATACATCATATGAGATTGTTCACAAGAACAGGATAAAGGATTTGAGAGATTATAATTGGAAGACTTGGACTCAGCATAAACTCAGTAGGCCAAAATTTGCAACTTGGCAAAAAAAATTAGCAAAAATATTTTGTCAACTTTCTCTAGAAATACATTTAGTCAAAGACAAAATATATCTATAGAGAGCATAAATGAGTTCAAAAGTTTCTCCAGTTAAATTTGATTCATTTGAATACAAATTGAGTACAAAATTGCATCACCATGCAAAATTTTGATACAAATGTTAGCTTGAAACTATCATAAATCTATGACTTCTGCCTTCAAAAACCATTGTCATAAATCGTAAATTGCATATTACAACATTTAACATATTCCTTTGTCTTAGGTTAATGAAAACTTGGGGACAGGTTCTAATCTTTGCACTCTGTTGTAGCTACTCGCTCAACATTGAAGGATGTGTTTGTGGCTCTGATTCAACCAAACCAATGATATCCTCTTATTTTTTGTTGACCATTCTTGTGTAACGCTGAAGGTTGTATTGCATTTTATAATAATAATGGTTTTTGAATTTTCAATATTATACTTCATCATTGATCAATGATTTATGAAAGCTATAAAAATAATTGTATTCGTTGTTGATTTTGGTCTTCACTCCCAAATCCCCTTATTGTAATCAAATTTCTTATATGAGAAGAGACATCCATTAACTAGTGGGGGTCTAGAAGTGGAGATCCCAATGGGGTCAAGGGGCAGTGTATGTAATGTCCCCTCTTTTGCAATTGTCAACTATGTTGCCGCTAGCCTAGTTTTGCATTGGTCCCAGGGGGGCTAGCGAAGAGTTTAGAGGGATCTTGGAGTGATTTTGCTTAGTCATTCCTAGTTTGATATATTATTAAAGTAGCATTTAAATCAAATGTTAAAATATTAAAGTGTTACTTTAATATTATTTATATTGGGTTGTGTGGCAGATGTCCAAGGGAGACATAAGATGTTATTTATTTTATTTTAATCCCACATTGCTTGTGAAAAGTGGGCCAGCCCTACAAAGTGGGAATAAAAGGAGAGCTTGAGGGCATTGTTCAGGCATGGGATTGGATGAGAAGAAGAATTGAAGTACTTGCAGTTTGCAGATTGTGTTGGGCATCTGGGGACGTCCTCATTTGTATCACTCTAGACATCAATCCTTGGGATTGGTCTTTGGAGTCTATGCTTTCAGCTGTGTACTGTAGCAGCCGCGTCACTGTAGCAGCTGCATACTGTAGCAGCCACATACTGTTTGCAGCAGATCAATGCAATGGCCAAGCCATCAACTATTTGATGTAAACAATGTTTGTTCTGGTTTATTGCTGGAGTATTCAGTGAGTCAGCCTTGCGCATGCTTATTGATTTGGAAATCAATATAAAATTATAAATATAGTGTGCTGGTTATTTCTGTGATGTATGTTTATGCTTTCAATTCCTATATTCATGTTACATGCCAAACACAACACAATACAGACAAACCTTTTTAGAGCCATAAGGGTTGTAGCACATGATGGGAAATTAAGGACTGCAAGCTAAGTATTTGATAAAATTACCATATAGCTGTGAATACTTTGTAAGCAGATTTGGGGGTATCCATTACAGTTGAATGTCCCCTTTCAGGATAGCTTGGGATGGTGGGACAATTACTTCAACTTCCTGCACTATCTAATCTTTGCAATTGAACTATGTAATGGAGATTATGCACACTACCACCTTACTATTTCTTATTCAATCAATAATATATATGCCAAAATGATTTGGTTCATATATTTACTGTAGATTATATAGGAACTATTTATCCTTAATAGAGTATACTATGCTGTTATTTGCCATGAATTCTTGAATGTCTGTAGCAAAAATGAATGATTGATTTCCTTTATCATCTCTTCTGAAAAATATCAAATATATCTTTATCTCTACTTTGATTTTGCATTTGTACCTCTGCATAAGTCTGCTACAAAATCGTTGCAGGTCTTTATTAAATTTTATCTCTCTATATATTTAATTTACTTTATAGTTTATTGCTTCCTTGTATCTTCTTGACTGATCTATTATATTCTCTTCATATACAGATTTGATGGTGTATATATATCATATATTAATTCTCAAATCTACACCTTTTATCCTCTCATATCTGTATTCATTATCCTCTCAAATCTGCACTTACTCCTCTTTATAATTCTGCCACTCTTTATAAATATGCAGATCATATCTCTGTTATGATATATCTTTTTCATTCCCTACTTCACCTTCTTTCCAGTCTTATTTATATCTGCCTTTCATTAAAATACTTATCCCTTCACAAATGAAGAGTCTTCTCCAAAAACACAATTACTTCTCTTTAATAATTGCACCTTTACAAGAGTGTTTTTTTTCCAATAAAATATCTCATAATTGTGGGTCGAATCCCATTGGTGTATTCTATACATCATACTTAATGATTAATCATTGTTCTCCTTTGCAACAAGTAATCGCTGCCCAATTGCCACTTCTAATACTTTGATATTACTGTTTGATAATTAAACACCATAGTAGCCATAAACTCCTTTGTCCCTCCTCCGATGTGCATCTCCCTGTATCCAATTTGGAAACGTGTCTGATACAGCCTGGAGACAAGTCAAATATTGTACAAATGAGTACCCAAAAAAACTTGGTTTTCCAACAATTGCTAAATAGTGTGATATATTTTTTAAAATTTGACATAAATCTTCCCAATTTAATTTTAAAAAACTTCATAGATCTTCCCAATTTAATTTAACATTTGACTTAAAAATTTGTGTTAACTATGTTTTAGTGTTTTTTATCAATGTCATATCCACACATATCCATATTGGGGGTATTAAAAAATGGCTGTATCTGTATCTGATAGCCTATCTGTAACTGTATCCGTGTTCGTGTCTGTCTTTGTGTGAAATTTTGTTCGAATCGCCAGTCATACAATACTATTTTCTTTATCACTGCCCATATATGTTAATATCTTTGGGCTATATTATATAATATATTTGCAATATTAATCTTCAGCGGAATAGCGAGGCGGTATTAATCTTTTGTTTGTGCACTTTAAACATCAGTACCGGTAGCCTCCACACACTACTCAAATTGCTAAATTATAAATCAAGATATTTGATTGGGATGACTATTATTATCTCAAATTGTGTGATATTATTGAGGAGAATGCTAAGGCATGATATCTGAAGACGCAATTTGTGAAGATTAACACTGAATATTGTCAAGTCTATGGCAATAGATATTATTTACTTCATCTTTATTTGGAGAACCTTTATATTGCGGACTATATTGGGGTGAAAATATTGTATATAGAAGATGAAATGTTTTATTCTATAGTGAATAACAAGCGACAAAATACCCCCATGGAAAGGTTAAAGAAATCATTGGTACAGATACATGCTGTTCTGAAAATGTATATTCATAAAAGATTAACTATTATGGAGACGAAGCCTTCTTATATAAAGAATAACTGAAAATGAAATAGAAAATTTCTATAAAGCTGACAATAGGAATGTTAATATATTATTTAGAAACTAACTAAAAAACTAAAATTTGCCTAAAATACTAAATATCTAAATATCTAAAATACCTAAATGATCATCAATATTAAATACTTTACTACCCTCCCTTAATGGTCATTCTACTAACTACCCAGACATAAAACTTTCAAATCAAATTGCATAGAAGGCTGATTCCTTCTTTTCCTTAGACTGCTCTGCTACATTAGCCTGCTGCTGAAACTCTCCTTGGTTGGTCTTGTGATCAGCCAACCGTTGTCTGTAGAACCTCTGGATATGACCAAGCTTCCCATAATTGTGACAGGTGATCTTCTTCTTGGAACCGTCCTCGGATGTGTGTTATCTTTTTTGCTGAGTGGACAAGCCTTTATCCGTGGCAGAAAATGCCTGTTCCGCACTGACCATGTCACTGGTACTACCAAATTGCTGCTTCTACCTATCTTGTTGCAATAGCTCATTGCACAACTCATCAAAATTCAAGTCAACATTAGTGGAGGGAATGTTGAGCATTTCAATGAAGTTTTCATAGGACTGTGGTAGACACTTAAGCGTAATCACTACCATGTCCTATGGTTCCATCTTGCTACCAATAGCTTCCAGTTTATCACAGATATCCTTAATCTTCATAAGATGCTCCTGTAGAGATATCTTCTAATCTATTACAAGAGAAAACAACATATTCTTTAAAAAGAAAGCTCGACTTTTATCTGATGTTTCATGGAGACTTTTCATGTGTGCCAAAATCTCTGCTGCAAACTTGCTAGATGGCACTTTGGGAAGCATCTCATCAATGACAGATAACTTCAGCAACATAACCACTTCTCATTTACATTCATCAAACTCGTCCTAGTATTTTCCCATAGCTGTGGGACGAGTAGAGTTACCTAGAATAATCTGTTCCAAGCACTGGTACCAGAAATTGAAAGCATCCTTTGTTTCCAAGTATTGTAATTCTTGCCTTTGAACTGTTGACTTGCAACATGAAGCTGGTCAATGACGCCATCCCTCTCATTTTCCTTTGCACAAAGAGTGAGGGAAATTCAAGCTTTACAAAATTCTGAATTTTCTGTTAAAAATTAGTACTAGTGCTTGCACTAGATGAGGTGCAAGGGTTTAGCTGATAGTGTTGCATTTATGATTCTTTTTTACGGTTAGCACTTGCTATAGGTTTTTAATATCTTCCTCTGAAGTCTATTGAACACAAGAATGTTTTTAAGGTGTGCAATACCAAAGGAATCCAAAAAAGTGGAAACTTCAATCATTAGCATCAATGATTAGTGATTTATTAGATAATCCAAACATCATTTCCAACCATTGAGACAATCCTTATCTAGAATTAAACATTGTTTCCTTTCTTGAAAGACATGCAAACTTCTTGTGAAATATGTTGTTCTCCTTAATCTGTTGCTGTCTCCTTGAATATCTCGGTCATACCTGATGAGATTGTTTATTCCTCATGCAAAATCCATTGCTCACTCACAACTCTCTCGTGTTTTCTTAGATAAGATAAGATAATGATATTAATGTCCAACAAAAGACCAAAAAGAGGTCTATGGGACTGCAAGATTACAAAAGTGAGGCAAACACCAGCAGGAACACACTAAGGTGTCCGAAAGTACAAGACAAAACCAAAGCAACAACCAAAGAAGAGAGACAGAAAGAACACTAAGAGAGACTAGGAGTCTTTCTTAGGCAAAAAGAAATCAGTCACTTGCCAATGAGTAGAGGTGCTGTACTGTCTTTGGCCACTTGCGGAGGAGTGTCGCTGGTGCAAATAACCGGAATGGGATCTGACACATCTGGAAGGTCCGATAGATCTAGTGGAGCTTGAAGGCCTTTTCACACCACGCAAAGGAGATAATGGTGTAAAGAAGGTAGTGATAAGCTGAGTAGATGAGTGCCGTTGAGGAAGCAGTGACTGGATCATGCTATCACAGAGCATAGTGGCCTCACGAAGATAAAGTGCAAGGCATCGCTGATCATAGTAGCTGAAAAAGTCATATAGAGAGCACTCCTGAAACAGACAGAAAATTTTTCCTCTGATCTCGTAATAAATAGGGCATAAAAAAGGAAATGAAACTCAGACTCCACCTCCCCTAAATTATAGAGCTTACAGAGCTGCTCCTCCCTATCAATATGATCATCAGTTTGAGCCCGAAGACGGTGAGAGCCAACTCTGAAAGAACCCAAAGAGATGCACAGGGCATGAGACCATCGCCGAGAGAGCTAGCTAGGACGGACAATAATACCATTAGAAATCTCCAAAATGTGCTTTGTGTAAAAGGACATCCGCGGGTGTAGACCACCAGAAGGGTTAACCCAGGTAGTGGCAATGTATCGTCTGTAGATGTCAATTCGGACATGCTCATTCAACTCCTAACGAGAGGGGAGAAGATGAGCCGGGGCATCCAATGAGAATTGAAAAGGGGGGAGACGATCAATATCAATCCCAATTGAATCTTGCAAAGAAGCAGCCTATGTGTACCAACAGCGTGCACGAGAATAGACTCGATACTTGCAGTCGAAACAGACGAACAATATGCCAGATAGGAGTAGCGTTCATAGTCACCAGCATTATCCACAAAATCACGAAGGTGATGGAGGAACCAAACCAAGTCAAAAATGGTCGCGAGACTGAAAGGATGAACACTGAACTCAGCAAAAATGACACTATGAGGAGTGAACCTGTGACATCTAATGATGCACCTTAAGAACAAAGTTTGAACCCGCTCAATTGAGGCCCAATCAGAGCTAAGAATAGAAGGGCCCCAAACCACAGACTTAGAGAACAGTCGACCGCACAAGAGAGTCCAAGAGAGATGACTTGGACAAGGTATCCTGGAAGTGATGTTTGAAACATTATTTCTCAAGCAGAGCAAGAGAACCCATACCCTTATTAACTCTGGGCTGAATAGTTGGTCTCATATTGAAACGTGGACCGGAAAACATAACCCCTAGATACGTGTAAGATGAAGTGATCTCAATCTCCTGACCTTGGAAAACAAAGTGCAGATGAGAAGTCTTTAAACAATCAAAGATCATGACCCAAGTCTTACCCAGGTTAACCACATGCTGTCGCTGATCACAAAAGGAAGCCAAGCCATCAAGAAGTCTTTGTAATCTGTCTAGAGAGGAAGCAAGGAGAACCACATTGTTCGCAAAAAGAAGGATGGAGATCAGAACCTAGTGAAGATAACAGCCGTCCCTAGGGAGTGAATACTTCAGGAGGAAGTCCTCAAGCTTATCAATATATAACCCAAACAAAGTAGGGGACAGAGGGCATCCCTACTTAACCCCAATGGTGCTATGAATCGGATTTGAGAAACCATCAGGAGTTGTGAATCTGCCAAGCACAGTCTCATAATATTGGTACACAACATCTCAGAAATACCAACCTCTCTAAGTCTCTCAAACAAAGCCACCCTAGGAACATAATCAAAAGCTTTGTGAAAATCAACAAAGCAACAGTAGACCTTTTCCGATCTGTGCCTGGCCTCCTCAATAATAGCCCGTAGAGTGAAGATGTGATCCATAGTTTGATAAT
Organism: Cupressus sempervirens; assembly: GCA_028749045.1. NCBI lineage: Eukaryota > Viridiplantae > Streptophyta > Pinopsida > Cupressales > Cupressaceae > Cupressus > Cupressus sempervirens. Next base: position 163,377,668 of record CM053790.1, on the reverse strand, counting down.
CTGCCCAAAAACCAACCTGTCCTTTAGCTCTACAACCTTTCCTATCAAGCTCCACAGATAGCATAACATTAAGGGCTATTGCATAAAGTTTGGCATTTGTGTGCCCAATCATGATGGTTCTGTAGTTCCCTAGATCAGAGATAGGGCCAATATTATGAATAGGATAAATTAGGTGTCTAGACTAGGAGGTCGGAAACTCAGAGTGGATCACTCTATTGAAAAGAATAGAGAGATAGGGGCCCATAACCAAAGCACCAAACTTGAAAAACTCAGCCCGGAAGCTCTCCTCATTAGCAGCTCTACTAGACTTCATGGATCTGATGGCCTCATAAATGTGGGAAGGGGTGAAAAGGTAGACAAAAGGAGGTGGAGAGGGGTGGATAGAAGGCTGCCCAGGAATGTCATAATGAGCCATGGTATGCAAAGTGAGAGAGCGGAAGTTGAGGGTGGAGGGTGGAGAACTATGGGGGAAAAGAGTGCGCTATAAGAGCTGGGGGTAGGGATTTGCACTTGGAAGTGGCAAAGGAACGCTTCTTACTCCGAAGAAAGTGGAGATAAGACGAGTGAATGTGGGCAAAGTCAGTGGAGTGAGCCTCAAAAGAGGAACGCATAAAACGATGGAAAGATTTGTAGTCAAAATCAAACCACTGGTTCATGGGGCAAGTCTTACCAGACTCAAGGATAGCTGATGCAAGCAAGTCAAACATGGAGGTGGCCTCACACGAGTCCGAGAAGCACGAAGGGTTGAGGAGTCGCAAAAGATAAGCTGAAAAGAGCTCACAATCATTGTCGAGAAAATGGAAGTGAATGGGTGAGTGAGCAGTGGCAGAAGAAAAGGGAGGCGATCGGAAAGGGGGTGAAAGAAGAAGAAGAGGGGCGAGGCGAATGTGGATATTGAGTAGAGCATGGTCTGCTAGAGGAAGGCGCAAGATGGTGAAACTGCAAATGCAAGAGATGAGGGAGGGACAGGCAAGAACATAATCAACGACACCAACACCACCACAATGAGGCCAACAAGTAAAGGACTCAGATCCAGGAAAGCAGGAAAGGTCGTTCAAGATCACAAAGCCAAAAGACTCATAAAGCCGCAGCAGATGTTTGCCATACACTGATAACGGCCCAAGAGCATCCTCAGAATATCGCTGAAGCCCTAAAGAAGTTGGATCAATCTCCGTGGAGCAAATAGAATCTGAACTGCTATCATAAAGTGGAGTCTGGAGTATTCTAGTTCTCACATATATCAATAGCTCACCTGCCAAACCTGAGAAAGGCCAGCACCGGACTTTCACAAATGAGACACAATTACATGTTGTGGTACAACTAATTTGTTGAGGAAATAAGATCAGATATAATACTGTTTGAAATTGTGTGCTTCGAAGAAACCAATAAAAACTTGGCCACAACTTTTCTATATCAGAAAAAGTTCAGACCACCTCAAGGTATTTACTGGGTTATCAATAAGAGAGAAACTCCTACCTAGGGTTTTGTGCAACGGGTAGATACAAAAAAGTGACTGTGCATGAATATTTAATACATTCTAAATGCCAATGAAGGTACACAAAAGTATGGGTGCATCTCCTGGACAAAATAATCTCATCAATGTGCACCTGTAAGAGCCAGAGCATCGGAACCAGGTCCAACCTGTACTAGCATGTTTATTTTCTGACCGTGCTGAGAGTTCACATTCCCCAAATCCCATTGAGGGTCCAATGCTGCACCTTGAGGCTTGAGGTGTTGTGTTTTGCAAGAGCATCCTTAAACTTCTTTATCTGATAAACAGTTATATTTTACTTCAATAAAGTGAATAGTCATTAGAAAATACTAAAAATGATAAATAAATCAAGAAATTAAAACAAAAAACTTGACTTACAGTTGCACTGAATTGGTGCAACTGAAGTACATAGACGCCCTTGAGCACCTCTCCAGAATTGAATGTGTATGTTCAAGTTATAACAAAGATCAATGATTCAGTGATTCACCTTAACAAATTCCACTTTGCTATTCATCTTTGCAAGCTGGGAAGTCAGCTTAGTTTAGGCAAGCAAGGCATGCTTATCCACTTGGTAATGTTTTGACACAGTTGGCCAAGTCTGCAAGTTGGAGCTATGAAAAATAGGGGAAGAAGTGAAATTATCTTTTTGACATTAAACTGTGTCTACTCAACTTGAATACATGATATCCAAAACTACACAGTTTAATCCTGATACCAATATCATAATTTGTCCCTACTTATCAATAGCTTACCTGCCAAACCTGAGAAAGGCCAGCACGAGACTTTCACAAATGAGATGCAATTACATGTTGTGGTACAACTACTTTGTTGAGGAAATAATATCAGATATAATACCGTTTGAAATTGTGTGTATGTATTTACTCTATAAATTATTTTAATTTTTTAAAGTCTTCTACTGTGCAGATATATTTGTATATATTTCCTCACTGTTATGATGTATTGATACTCTGAATTATTCCTTTAATAAATCTGGTTTATTACTGTAGATACACTGCAGATGTAATAATATTATTGTGACTGAATATATTTTCCATCTGTATATATATATATATATCTGTGACCATGATAAGTCACGTCCCATGTAGGGACATGACCTTAGGCCACATAGGGCCATGCCCATACATGGACGTGCCTAGGGACACGAGTCATACATGGATTTACCTTGTCACTCTAAACAAATACACCAATTCATATCATATTATCTGGGTTTCACAATAATAGCCAAGCATCTGTATGTAATACAGATTACAATTGCCACCCTTCACAAATTACAATCGGGGTATGTAATACCTGATTTCATGCATCTCTTCGTGTATTTTATTTGAGGTCCGAATGATATTGTAATCGGCATTCTTGGTAATAATGAGATCATTAATAGTAATTGTTAAGCATTTTCCAGCTATTAATATACATATATATAACCGATATGATATTGTAATCGGCATTCTTGGTAATAATGAGATCATTAATAGTAATTGTTAAGCATTTTCCAGCTATTAATATATATATATATATATATATATATATATATATATATATATATATATATATATATATATATATATATATATATATATGAATAAATGTGTATATCAATGATTAATTTATTAATCAAGATAACTAAATTAAATATAGTTTAGCTTGTCTTTGATCAAATCAATCTGACTGACACCACAACATTAAAATACTTAACTGCAGTTTTTGTGATAAGTCCAGAAATAGATCTGAGACACCATCACCACAAAACATCAACTATAATTTACAATAATCCTTCCAAATCAATATGTATCAGCAAGATTTACCCAATTCATATACCTTCCAGTTATAGAAGATCATCCTCTACAAACAATTGGTCCTTCATAGTCCTTTCGTAGTCCGTAAAATTGCCCATACTTCCACATCATGCTTTGACTTGATACACGAGTGAGAAATTTTATGTAGCATAGCAACCCATATGAGGTAGAGATAAACAAATTTGATCATAGTGTGACTAACCAAAGAACAAAAGGATTTAATTTGAACATAATCTCAGCAATGCATATTTCCTTCTTTTGGCAAATTCAATAGCATTAATCTTTCCTATGAAAGAATTTTGGTTGCTTAGATTATTTGTTCATGCATACTAATTTCGAGAAAATCCTTGGCTAGACTGAAAATAACAATTAATAGACTTAAAATAGCATACCACATGTTTCTGCATTCTAATTCAGAAAGCTGCAAATAACTCCCATTTGGTTCCCAATTTATAATGACCATAAGTGATCACGAACTTCAACTATTAAAAATGGACTACTCCCACATATCTAGCATTAATTTTTTCACACAATATTATCAGTTGCACCAAAAAGGAGATATTAAATGGTTTACATGGAAAACCTTTTACAAACTACCACCACATAGCAAGAGTTGCATGCTAAAGATTCTTCTACAAAATGTCTAAGATAACCCAATTAAAGTAAATTATGACAGCAAGAGCAAACACAACTATGATGCTAGAACTGAAATGACACTCAGACAAACACATCAGGTAGTAATATAAAACAGAGTAGGGCATACAAGCCTGCAGCCCCAAAGGTGAATAATTTTTTTCATATAATGATAAGCGGACACAGTAAGATTTGTGAAAAATACGCAAACTGTGGTTTTATATACTTCAGTGGTAAACTAATTCAACAGTTTATAATCCATGAATAGTTATAGCCATAACACATGATACATATTTACACAGTTGTATGCATATAGGTAAATGAATACTCATTCACAGCTGCCCTTCTAGACATGTATCAAAATTGAGGGAACACAGCAAGAACAGTAAATTGTTTGTGAAAATTTCTCAGAGAACTTTGAGGGATTCTATCAGATACCATTCAATATCTAAGTTGTCAGAGTTTTTAACGTTTACAACAAAAAACTAATTTGATGAACAGAAACTCACTAACAATTGCATCTTATATATGAAATATTGATTCTTTTTAATGACCATTTCCTATTCCAAAACAAGGTCAGAAAAGATCAATTCATAGATACATATACGCAAAACTGTATGCATATACCTAAACGAATACACATATTCACAGCTACCCTGGTAGACACACATGAAGATTGTGGAAACACAGCAAACCCCATGAACTGTTTGTCAAAATGTCTCAGAGAACTGTCGCTTTATGGAATGCCATCATTGCCGGGGATACCCAAAATACAGTTGTGGGCTAATAAAGGTATGTTTATGAATTTCGAAAAGAGAAGCTTTACTCTGGAGCTCTTAATCTTGGATGAAGCTTTAATTTAAGGCTCAATTAAGCCCCAACTTCTGAAAATTTAGTGTAGATTAGGTTGATGCTGTAAATATGTTACTGTGAAGATCAAATTTCAAATCCCATGAAGTGATATTGGACATTTCCTTCTGTTTACAAAACAGATGTTGTAAATTTTCTAGAGCCAGTGCTACCAAATCTAAGGAATCTCTCTATAAAATCCCTAATTTAGTATATCCCACAAAAAAGAAGTCACTTGCATAATAGATGCGCCTTAGAGAAAATTAAGCATAACTGTTACAATCCCTAATTGAGTACATCCCACAAAACAGAGATCACTTGCATAATAGATGTGCCTTGGAGAAAAAGAAACATAAATATTACTCTATTTTGAAAGGTAGTGTGAATGCCTTTATTACAATATGTATCAAAAACTACGATGAGCTTGGCACTAATAACTTAACAAATGAATACACAACTGCAAACATTTCTGGAAATAATCCAAGTGCTTTGTTCAAAGGTAACAATAAATGACTTAATAATCTCCTGCCATTAAAGAAGATTGCAGGAGGAAGGCTTGTTATCAACTTGAGATATTATATTTGTGGGAAAGCTTGTATCTAGGCGATGCCATTTATTAGTCTAAATCGATATCATTAAATCTGTGAATTGCCAAGACTTAGATAGCTAGGAAATGGTGAAGTTTGTCATTAGCTATATATACCTGGCTCTAAAAAGATGGCCCATAAGTTTGCAGGTGCTTTGTCTGACAAATGTGTGGTATGACCTAAGTTCAAAAATACTGTGAATGTTGTCTTATTCACCACAACATTAAGGCAACCCATAATTTCACCCACTATTAACATAAACTTTGGAAATGCTTTGGAGCCACACCTAATTGACGACTTTGAGAACAGGTGTGGAGCTTTCTGAACCGCTGGATTACTTTGGGGCAGAAGACCTAAGGGTTTTATAGTCGAGGGACGTCGTGTGATCTCTAATGTATCATAGCAACATGTCATCACCACAGCATCTGCCTGCTTGAGCTGCCCCTCCTGTGTCTGTCATGGCAATCTGGAATAGTGAAGCTCTTTTTGAACCTGATATGTATGCAATACAAAAAATTGTCAGTTTGCTATAAAAATGAATTAATCCTCCTTCACATTGACGTACAGACCAGGAACCCCCACCCATTTCAGATGTAGGATTGAATGTTTTGGCTATGTGAAGTGTACCGGCCAGCAAAACTCAACGTCAAAAAATCCAACATAAGAGTTCACATGGCATATGCTACTTTTAAGTTAAAAAATAATTTTAGGAACTGCTAAGTACAAACAAAGAACAGAGGAGTCTGTACATTTTTGATAAGAAATTTTTATGACAAATGGCAGGAAACTCCTCTCTCTTTGTGAATTCTGTTACTTTCAGTCTGAAAAAATATGATTTTAGGACTTGATAAGTACCTAATACAAAGAACAGCGGAATCTGCATATTTCTGAAAATCAATTTTGTTTCATTTATAAAAGCTTGCAGTAAACTCCTACCCTTGTAAATTCTACTACTATTTATCTAAAAATGAGATGGTTCTTTAAAAAATCTAAGTACCCAATACAAAGAATAGAGGAATTTGTAAATTTTTGAAAAGCATAATTTCTTTATGTGTGACAGATTGCAGAGTATTATTACAATGTAATTGCAATAGATATAAATGAACAACAATTGAATTAGGCGCAAAATCGCTCTAGGGTTTCATATGTTGCAACTCACCTCATGCTGACAAACGATATTAAACAAACCCAACTACGGGTGAGTTCAACTTTATTGAATTCTCATGCTTTATTATAGCGTGGAACAAAGAGTTGGATGTTTCAAGTTTGCCTACACACATTAGTTTTCAGCTTTAAATGGAGAAGTTTGATCCATTACATATACAAGCATGGTTTCAAATCAAACATTTAAATTGCCACTATTAAAATGACTTTTAGTTTTATTAGATATTGTTATCGTGGACCTATAGCATTCGAGAGCTACTTTTCTTCCAAAATTTATTTTTTCTGAGAAATTGAGACTAAAATGATATGATATAGCAATCAGAGATTTTCAGTGATAAATATATTCAAGTTGGTCTGCACATCAATCTTCTCAAATTTTATAAGAGTGGGACCTGATAAATTGAAATGAACTGAGTTATCTTCAAGCCTTTCCAAACTTTCCAGAAAATCTCTGCAGCCTTTTGTTTGTTTCCTTTCAGGAACAATGGAAGCGACATCACACACAGGATGTAAGGAACAGTGAAAGACCACAATGAAAATTGCACAAAACCTTTTTATCCACACCTGATTGAGGAGTTCCAAAGCAAGGGTGAAGCATTTTGAAGTGGACGTGATGATGTGATTTGGTGACAAAGCCCACCATTTATATCATCGACTGGGACAATGAATTCCGGAGCCCTTCACTCCAAAGAAGAATATGGTGGCAGTGATTTTAGGAGCGCTAGGTTTTGCAATAGTTTAACTGTCGGAACCTGTCTTTGCCACATAGTTTGTCATTTGACTCGCCATGATAATCTGTAGCATCCAGGAACTGATGTCATTTGCAATTCTGATGTCTAGCTGGGAAAATACCAATATGGTGACAGCGTGAGACCAATCCCGTGGGCTGTGCCCCCAATGAAAATGCCTATTGGGTAATAAAACATTCAGCGAAGAGCTAAAAATTCTCACGACAAATGCACACCATGTGTAAAACTTAATTTTTTTGGGGTAAAAAATAGTAAAAAGCCTTTTGCAAACCTAAAAACCCTTGATTTGTATACAAAAATCATCAAAACAACTCTTCAAAATCCTAACTGAAAAAAGAACTTATTTGCACCATAACACATCTGCAAAAAAACTTATTTATAGAAACCTAGAAAACTTCCGATAATCTTGAATCTTCTGTCTGTTGAGTGTTCTTCCTTTGTTTGCCACTTGGAGCAATTCAAACTCTTCTTACCTCTCAACCAATTAGGTTGTGGTCGTGATTATGGAATAGAATAATCGTGTAGATCATATAGATGTGATCGCATCTCCTGATTTCACTTCTACCTCGACCACTGTGGGTGCTCTGTATGCTGTCAACTATTCAGCTATAGTCACCAATTGTCATATCCATGTGTTCACTGATCATCTCATGTACATTCCACTTTCACCGATCATGCTTCTGCATTGTATTGTCTTAGTCAACAGCTATAGGGTTGCTTGCCACCTGTGTAGTTGCATAGTTGCCATCAATGATGATCATACATCAATCTCTTCTTCACCAATAGTATTTTGATAATGCCAACAGAATCATCAAAAATAGTCTTCAAAACCCTAACTGAAACAAGATTTTGTTTGCACCATAACACATCTGCAGAAAAAACTTAATCACTAAAACCTAGAAAACAACAGGTGAAAAGGAGGAAATCCATAATTTATCAGAATGTCTTCACAAAAAATGTGCAAGCCCTAGGCCAAGGTATACCCATGAAAACCTTACAATTTTGACTGGAAAATCACACAACCAAAAAACACCTCACGGGTCTGTGAAAAAAGTGCACACAAGCAGTGGAAAAATGCAGAAATGGTGCTCGAAAATCTAAAAACAAGGCTCAAAACCAGTTTGCAACTCCTTCGCAGAGGAGAAAGAGGTTGAAACTCTATTTGCATGGGCTTGCTATCAACAAAAAACACCAACAAACAACAACTGAAGACAACCTTCAAATTTGCAGACCAGAAAAACCTTCAAACTTTTGCAAATGATTTCCTTAAAAGACACCACAATTTTTCATAAAAAATAAAAAGAAAACTTCTGGGAAAAAGTTCTAGGTGAAAGTTATGAATTTTTATAAAAATTCACTAAAAACCTACGTTGCATGGGTACGCGTGCCCACACCCCTGGAGTACCAGGTACACGTACCCCAAGTACCAAGTAGTCAGTGGAGAGCATCATAGCTATGGACCTTGATTAAGATTTATAATTTTTGTTTCAATTTTATTTTTTCTGTGTATCAGCTTGTTGTTTATCAAGCTTAATTCAATACGTAATCAATTTGAAACTTATGATTCAATACTGATTAATTGTAAACTTTATACTGTTCAAGTCAGAAGTTTATCATTTGCAATATGACATTGTTATATGATTTATGATCTTCTTTTTCATGTTTAAAGTCTTGCCTTCTGTTAAGCATCTAAATATTTTTCATATATTATTATTACAAATATATTGCAAATCAAAAACTAAAAACAATACATTACATTTAGAAACTTTATCACTGTTCTTGTTTTGAAAAACCATTGCCATGACTCGTAGTTTCAGATTTTCTATAAATATTGAATTATATTGAAAAATGGTTTGATGTACCCAAGTACCCTCATCCCCTATTTTGAAAAATAGCTGTACCCATACCCATACCAATACTAGTACCCAAGTACCCTCGTTCCTGTGCAACCTTGCTAGAACTGCTTGACCTTTGATACCATGTTATGAAAATGTATATTCATAAAAGATTAATGAACGGAGATTGATTAAAAACGGAATTGAATTTTCTCGAAAGCTGACAACAAGAAAGTTTCCATAAAATTTAGAAACTAAGTAAAAAATTATAACTTGCCCAAAAGACTAAATATCTAAATGACCATTAATATATAATACTCTATTAGAAAACTCAAACATCTTGCCTTTTGCTTGGAAAACATAAACACAAAGAACACATTGTATATCCCGACATGGATAGTAATTTTGCATGTTCTATGGTTGCTGATAGTTCCGTTCTCCTTTCATATCCATTTACATGAATGTCCTCGATAGAGAATGATCATACACATCCTTTGGAAGCTCCTGTGGTTTATGATTTTGTCCGTCTCATAAGCTTTATTCAATGATGATATTGATTAAATACATTTTCTTGTAATGGTATTGATTATAGTTATTTATTTACTTATTTTTATTTCAGTTTTTAATATAATTCTTATTCAATATTAATTCCTATTTCAGTTATAATTTGTCAGCAAATATTGAACATCTTTGTTCAAATATATTTAAACAAATATTCTCAAATTAATATTGCAATTTTTTAATGCAATTATTATTATTTAATATTAAGTCCACAGTCCAAATGGGGTTGAGGAGCAGCACCCCTTGTGGGGGGCTGGGTGCAATACCTCCAATAGGGTCAAGGGGTAGTGCCATTTGCAAGGTCTGGGGCAAAATTCCGGACACATTCCTTGTAACAATGGAGGGTGAGGTCAAGGGGTAGTGCCCTTGCCGCCAAGCCCACCTTAAGGTCTTTGAAACCACACAAAACCTCGTGTTGCACACCGTTTGACAATGTTATCATTTGAGCAAAAAATATCAGTGTTAATGGACTCGGCGCGAGTTATACAAGTTTTCCAGGTGCACAAGTCATGTCAGGGAAAACGGGTCATAAAAACCTGTTGCCATGACTCGGTGAGTCATGACTCATGAGTTGCTGAGTCTGTGCTTCATGACTCATGTCAACATTTGGCAATTTCAGCGAGTAAAAAACAAAAGTTATTTCCCATTTGTTTTTTTCACTTCTTCTATTTTGCTTTAGAAGTCATTCTATTTGCGAGTTGTTAGAAGAAGAGAAGAAAAGTGGGAGAGGTGAAGGAAAAGAAGAGGCCATGGGTTTGCAACCAACAAGGAAGAAGAGCATCGAGGAGTCCACAAATCACATTGGGGAGGCCATAGGTGGGTTGACCAGGCAAACATAGAGGTTGAGGCTATGGCTATGGTAGAGCAGGATAGAGCATGATTAGGCACATGCGCAACTAATGTTTATCAGAGTGGTACCTCACAGGCAAATACTATGGCTTGTTAGTGATTTAGGACCTAGCTCAGATGCCTTTTGTAGGAGGTAGGCATACTACTTTGAGACTGAGTTAGAGCTTGAGTCATATACTTGTTTTTGTTTACACATATGTTTGGGAACATTTGATGTCATGGATTTCATGGATTTTATATAGATTTGACATTATTTGCAATTTTGCATATCTATGTTTTCTATTTCCTTTAGGTGCAATTTATGTTTGTACTTATGTGATGTATGCATGTGATCAAATTAGCTTCTATTTTGATGATTTTATAGTTTTTTAAAGCTTATTTTAATAATGGACACATGAAACAAGTTTTAAATCGTTAAAAATCTCTAAATATTAAGGGTTTTTTTCATTTCGTTGTCGAGTTATAGTTGAGTTGTTTGAGCTGAGTCCGAGACTGGGAGGTATGAAAATCATGTACTTGGCATATTTTTATGAAGAATATTTGCTCTCTGAGTGCTATGGGAGGAAGTGTGAGGGGCACTCTTGCATATATAGAGCTGAATAGTGACTTTTTTGACTATTTTGTTTTGTGTTTCTCTGTGTTTCACATTTTTAATGTGTCTGGTGAGTTTTTTTGGTCTTTCTCACTGAGTTTTTGATGAGCACTGACCCAAAAAATGGCGAGTAAACATGTGGAAAACTCATTTTGTAAGAAATTTGGCTAGTTTTTGGCAACTCAGTGAGTACTTGTCTACCAACTATTTGAGTGATAATAAACAAGCATATTGAGGTTAAAGATAGAATTTGTTTGAGTTGGTTAGTATTATTGTTAAGAGATGATGCTGTAGTGTATTTAAAAAATTTTCATTTTAGAAATTTAGACAGAAATTGTGAGACTATGGCCAAAGAGTTGGGAATGATGGCTGGCAATGCTAATATGATATATATATATATATATATATATATATATATATATATCAATTAGACTAATTATTAATTAATATTAATTATAAATATATTGTCTTCCCAACTATTCTAATGCTTTCTTTGACACTGAATCCTTACATATACTTTATCAAATCTTCATTTTTTCAAAGAACAGAAGAGGAAGATATATATATATATATATATATATATATATATATATATATATATATATATATATATATATAAGACTAAGGAAAGATCCCCAATCCCGGTGACCTTGGAAATTGATGCTTGTTTCAAAATTCAAGACTTTGACCAGAATTTTGTACCTCTGAATAGACTTTATAGAATTCTGATTTTTTTTTAGTTTTTCCTCGTTTTCAAGTATTTAGGTGTTTTTGAAGCTATATGCAAGTAAATGACAAATAACAAATAACTTCAAACTAAGAATGATGAGCAACATTGAAATATTGAAAACGCTTAACAACCTAGAAATGATTCAAATTGTACGAGGCATAATATTCAGATTTTTTGCAGTCAAAGAAATGAATATATCAAATGGATATTTTGCTGTCTACAATAAACTTGACGCCAGCTGTAGAAGGGTTTTATAATCACAAAAGATGGAGAGCTTTCTATCACAAACCCTGTATGATCTCCAAATTGCAAAACTTGGCTACTAATAAAGAATGGCGCCCACAATACAAGTCTGAGCTGCCTCTGGAAGAAACGCGCAAGCTGGAATAGGCTGACCGCCTAGTTGAATGTGATGTTTCCTTATGATAAATAATACTATGAAGAATGTCGATCCTTGCCACAGAGAATATTACCTATTAACTCCAATATTGAATCACCAAATCCTTGTTGAGGTTTGCGTCCCAACACTTTAGTCTCAGGGCTTTTGTCCCAAGTCTTTGAATCACTCCACTATAGCAATTTCCAATGTCACAAGTTTCAAATGTCAAAAGATACTCAACAATTTAAGTCTTCATCTCCTTATAACTCCTCCCAAGTGCAAATCGAACCCTAAATGAATTACACTTTGCACTGTATAATAAAATAACATTTTCCCAAATAAAGGCATCTAGGCTATAGGAAGAACATTACTTTATGAAAATGTCATAACTCAAAAGTACCAAAGTTTCCAGATAGTGAAAATAGTTTATAATAATTCAAGACCTTTCCAACGAATTATAACACAAGGGTACATCTATCCAAACGAAGCCATAATCCCCTTATCACTCCAAAATGGTCATATAAATAGCCTTATTATAAATTATTTAAAAGCTAACTTAGGAAATATTTAAATATTAAAATATTCCCCATTTTCCTTATGAAAGCCCAAACCAACCAAATAAACGTGAAACTGACCATGTCACCTGTCTGTGACAGATATCGGATGAGATGGGTCAACTGGTAGTCCCTTCCCTATAATCCAGGGATGCTCCTAGAAACTAGGGAACACACCCTGTCATATTGAAACTGAAACAATAGAATGGTCCCGTGGAACCTCACATTTGGAAACTGTCACATCCTCCTAAAATGTAGGGATACCCCCTAAAATCAAGGAACTGCACCCAACTGGCTCCCAAGTGCCTGTAAAGTCAAGCCCGATCATTGAGTATCTTGTACGAGTCTCTATCCATAGCTGCTAGCCTATGAGACCCCCATGATAGGCTAACTCACATAAACTCTACTAGTCAGACTAAAGAGGGGACATGACAACTAATTATTAATTAATATTAATAATAAAAACATTGTCTTCCCAACCAATCCAATACTTTTGTTGACATTGAATCCTTATAGATATTTTATCAAATCTTTATTCTTCAAAGAACATAAGAGGAATCCAGGGTGAATGTAAACCAAAAGCAAGGGCAATTAGGTGCTGAAAGGTGTGAATCAAAATAGGGGACTATAGTTGACTTCTTTCAGAAAGTTGTCCAAAAGGAAGCTTGAGTTAGGATACCTACCTTTTCACTTTCTATGCTTGAAACTATATTCTTATATGTTTTTAAAGTGAATTTATCATGTTTTAGCTGTATTACACTTTTGTATTGGAATGATCAGCCAGTCATGAGAATCAAGGGAGTTAGTGAATCTTCCAGTGAACATTTGCTTGTGTAAGCAATCATGAATAATTTGATAGATGTTATCTTATTTTTTATGATGTCTACTATTACAATTGGGTGGAATGAAAGATGCAATCATGCATATGCATGTCCCTTATAGGCTGTTTGTATCTTTTTTGCTTTTATGTGTGTTGTGATAGGTGGCAAGTGCACCATCATCAATGTGAGGTGAGATGCTATCTTCCCAGCATTCTTTGTATTGCTGTCATCGCATGATATTTTTGAAGTCTTTCAATTCTTCATTTATGCATTGATGTCTTGTGTTTTGATGTGTCATTGTTTTGTAGCATGACATCCTTGGTGCATGATCATGCATTATGGTATGTTTATGTTGCTTTCTTAATGTGAAAAAATCATTGTCAGTGTTTTCAGTTGTTAATTCTCTTAGAAAAATTTGTGCTTTACAGTGCACTAAAATTTTGGGGTAATGTATGGTGACACAAATAAAGTTATACATAAATAATAATATACATAAATGCATACACATAAATTAATCATTTCTTGAGATTCCTTATTTAAGCCCTTTTATATTTGCCAATTTGAGGCAATGATGATTTAATGTGGGTTGATTCTCCTTTGAGTTGCTTCTCTCTGTCCTTTTAGTGTTTCTTCCTTTGCAGATATTGGTTTTAACCTAAGTTACCGATTCGGATGCGGATTCCGAAGCGGATTCTGGAAGCGGATACAGGATGCGGGGATTTTTTTTTTTTTGGATGCGGATGCGGGAGGAAACGTGTGTGTGTGTGTGTGTGTGTGTGTATTTGTAGGATTCTTGGTGGAAATCCTATTTCAAATTTTTAGCTTCATCTAGATTTAACCTGTAACATCTTAGCAGTGATTAGATGTTGCCCGGCAGAAAGCCCTATATTCGAATTTGAGAGTGAATTTGATTGTGACTGGCAGAAAGCCCTATAATTGACTTTAATAATGCTGTCAGGTATTTAATATCTCAATTATTTGTCAACTTTAGATATTGCATTTGAAGACTGCTCTGTTTGTGTTTGTTTTCATGTTGGGCATCCTCTTTGTCAGAATATTCGCAGAATTCTAGTAAAAATTCTATTTCAAATATTCATCATTATCCAGATTTAGCCTGTAACATCTTAGCAGTTAGATGTTGCCTTTATCAAGCTAGTATTACACTGTTGCTTCCAGGTTTATGTTTTCTATTTTGTGGATTTCTTATACAGTTTTAATCCTTTTGAGGGATACCATAAGTTTGTCATGATGAAGATTTCTACAAGATGTTTGTTAATACAGCGCAATTCAAATTGTCCTTGCCTAATTCAGATTTTTTTTGTAGATCGAAAATTACAGGAGTCCATATTTGGGACTTCTTACTGATGATTTCTTTCCTGAATAATAATTTTTGTTGGGGAATCCCTGTGCTTGTCTTGAAGGATACATGATGCTTGAAAGGCAGTTTTGCAGTTTTGAGACAGCATATGATTGTGTACTGGCACTTTCTGTTGGATTAATTTAAATTATTACTAATCAGTTCAGAAGATAGTGGAATGTTTATTAGCAAACTAATGTTTTACTTGGCCCCTGCCATGTGAGATATCGATTTAGTTAATGGGACCTGGTCCACCAAAGGCACTCTTTCCCATTTGCCCTGTATATTAATCAATAAGTGCACATAGCTTAATACCACTCTGATCGCAAACATGTCCCTCTTAACACATTTCTTCACCATCAGCTTTACTTAGGTTGTACGTATCTGTGTCAAGGATTAAAAAAGTGCATGACATGTGGCAGATGGCAGAACAGTCATTTTGACTGGACACATAAGGAGCAGAGATATCTTTATGTTTTTATTATTGTTTTTTGTTTGAAAGGCTGCTGGGCCCGCAGATGCTCCCGGATGTGTCCGGAAGCCCTGCGGGTGCTGGCCGGAAGCCAGCCGCAGGCTCTTGGATGCGCCTGGAAGTTGAGTCTCAGCTTCCAGGCGCTTCCGGCCAGCACCCGCAGGGCTTTCGGGCGCATCCGGAATCCGTCCGCCTCCGATGTGGAAGCCAGGCCTGGACCCCACGAATCGGTATCTGAGGTTTTAGCTTGGCTAGCTTGGCTAGAGGCAAAACCCCAAATACTTCTTTGACATCCAGCCATATTCATCCCCTTTCACTCTTTTCATGAACATAAGCTTATACTCAGGCAGGGAGGGGTGGGGCGGAGGGATGGGGGAGAATCAGTATAACACAATCTATTATTTTTTCGTAACTTAACCACTATAATCAAATGAGTGAATTGTACAATATCATTCACATAAGATCTAACAATACTCCAATGCAAGAAGAATACAAGATTTATGTGGAAACCCTTAAAGAGGAGAAAACAGCAACAAAATGATTCTTATATGAAAAAATCTCTTACAAACTTTGTAGGCTCCAACCTATACGAGACAACAATCCCCCTTAAATAATTTGTTGGCACCAATCAACTGGAGACATCAATCCGAACTTGTAGATATTGTAGGCATCAACCCATTAGAGATACCAATCATGTCAAAACTCAAGGGCTTGTGAGATCATACAGACTAAGCAAAAATAGTTTTGTGCTGCATTGAATGGAAAAGCGTATTTTTTTGAGAATTTGAATTCAATTTATACTTCTGGTTTGCCTGGTCAATCAGGATTCTGAATAATGCTACTGTGATGGTTGAAGTTATTTTGATGTGAGATGCTGCAATATAGTGATTTTTTCCCATAAATTTTTTTTGATAGATAAAAGGTCCAGACTTAAAATAAATTAGAGTTACATCTTGTTATAAAGCCTTAGCAGAATTATCTGTAATAATTTAATCTTTTATCCCCTGATTTTGATTTCCATATTATAGCTTTGCTAGACTAAGATTAAGTTGTTAGAATATTGAAGAGAGAAACGAAATATAAAGAAATTTAACTAATTTTATATACAAATTAAACAAAAGGAAATATATTGTACTTTCTACTTAAGATGTATTTTGACATAAAGCTTTCTACAAATAAAATCTAGAATTATTTCAATCTTTTATTTGAACAGAGATATTTGAAAAAGGATTTTTGATCATTCTGCCTTTTACATTAGAAGAAGGATTTTTAATCCAGATTATTGAGAGTAGGTATCCAAGTCTGATATTTCATCGTAAGGATTTTTTGGCTTAATATATCCAAGGTTGATGTTTTTGATGTCTTCCCACAAGCCAAGTTGATCCTCCTCCATAAACTTATCAATCCAATCATGCCCAGGAGGGTCTCTGACATGAAGAAAATGCATCAGGAAGTCCACATTTCTTCCGACGACAGATTTCCATTTTTGAATCTCTTGCGATCTTCAGTGTACACAATGGGAAAGAGGGTCATTATTCCTTCCCATCATATTAAGATCGTAATTGCATGGCCTAGGAGTCATGCGATTTACATTAATGTTTATCAAAACTTTTTCAAGATCACCTAAATGCATATTTTTTGAAAGGTCTTCTGCATAGAAGTTCTATGCTAAACTTTTCCGCTTCTACCGAATGAACCATAGCTACAAACATTGAGGTGATATCAGTAGGAACTCTGTATCTATCTAAATTATATATGAACTCTTTAATCAATATTCAGTAGACCGCACTTGTCACTAGAAAGGGGGTTGATAATAGCATATCTTTGATAATGGTACCTGTTACAGGCCCATCGAAGGCTGTTTGGATTGCTGGTCTGCACAGCTTGATAATGGTTTCCATAATAAATTCTGCTAAACAGCTAGCCTGTGGACCTCTAAAATCCCTAATGCGCTTTATATAATGGTAATACCTAAATCATTGGAATATGAAAGGACAGAATTGAAAGGGCTAGATCAGTTAAGAATATTTACAAAATTAATCTAATAACCAAAGAGTCAAGATATACTAATGCATTGAAAATAATCAGACCAAAGATCTTTTTCCCATAAGTTTATTATTTAATATGTTACTAAAAATTTGCGGAGTTGTTGAGTCTTCACCAAGATTTGGCACCGAGTCTGAGGGACTGAGTCAAAATTCAACTTGCCAAGTTTTTGTCTTGTCTTACTCTCAACACTGATCCTGAATAGATGTGCTTTTGATGTTTTTTTTGGTGAATGGCTGATGAGTGTATGAAATCTACATGGCTTCATCATCTCTTTGGCATTTTTAATGCAAATGTTAAGATGTAGGGTTCTCATATGATTGGCACATTATCATTCCTGTGCTTTTGATTTGGCATACTTGAAGAGTTTATGTGCTGATTTTTTTATCTGTCATCTTGGTCTACATGCTCCTGGCCAAATTTGACATAAATTATAGGCTTATAACATTTTAGTATTTTGCATATTTACTCAATTTGTGTTGTCATGAAACAGAAATCGGGATGGGCCTTACAGGCTTTGGTGTTCTATTTTTTTTCTTGGGAGTTATCTTCTTCTTTGATAAGGGTCTATTGGCAATGGGAAATGTAAGTTATTGTGGCGTTTGCCATTGTTTTGACACTTTGCTTGAAGAAGTTGATATAAATGCTTATTCAAGCAATGCTAACTTGTGATCCTTATCAGATCCTTTTCTTGGCAGGTGTTATGTTAACAATTGGCGTGAAGTCAACCGCACAATTCTTTATGAAACGCAGCCACTACAAGGTATGGAGCTTTCCAAAGTCCCCAAGTTGGTATTTTTTCATTAAGATAGTTTTAGTTTGTGTTTCTGGCCCCAGCATTGATACACATCTCACAACTGTGCGGACATCCATTATGTTTTAATGCAGTACGATCAGTATATCAATCTTGAACAGAAAAGTATTTACGAATACCATTTTTCAAAGTTGCATATATTTCTAAAACTTTGAAAACTGATCTTTCTAAGTTGAGTTTATAAAAATGGCATATCTTTTATTAAAAAATATAATTTTTTCTAGTCAATTGTAATCATATGGATATTAAATTTGAATTGAGTTCTAGTAGTTTCAGTTTTCTAGGCATTATTGAAAATTTACTCACTATGAACTCAGCTATTTCCTAGGTTTTAATATATCCCTGGATACATTGAGTGCCAACTAGACCTTCAATCTCATAAGAGTATGGCTTTTGGTGAAGATTAGAGGTCATGAAGCTAACTTGATATTGATAGTCTTTTGATTTGTGAAAATTAATATTGCAGAACTAAAAAGATTATATATATGCTGAAGACTAGCCAGAAGAATAAAGTGTATTTTATATTTGGTACATGAGGCTAGCTTTATAATCTTTAAAAAGTATTGTCATCAGTGAATTTCTCAATGGAATAAATTTTTTCTTGCTGCCTGCAGGGATCCATTGCTTTTGTGATTGGCTTTTTCTTTGTTCTTATTGGATGGCCTGTCATCGGGATGATATTAGAAACCTATGGCTTTATTTTTCTCTTCAGGTTAATCCTTTTCTTGCTTGCTGCCTTTCTATTTTTTGGCTCATCCTCTTGATTATACTTTGTTGACTATTATGCTTTTTGCCAACTTCTTTCTTTGCCTTGGCAGTGGTTTCTGGCCTACTTTTGTGGTATTCTTGAACAGGATTCCTGTACTCGGTTGGGTATTCCAACTACCATTCATTAAATCGGTAATGAACATTTACTTAATCCAAAGTTGTAAAGTTACTTCTGGAAAAAATTTAACCCAAATTTTCTGCTATTTCTAAGTTTTTTTTGGGGTTTTATGTATTAAAGTACTGATCAGTAGTTGTAATTTCTTTAGCTATTTGGCTCGAAGCAGAGAAGGGTGCCAGTGTAATTTGTTATGTTGAATCATGCATGGTTTGGTAAGGAGAAAAGACACTCGAGAATCACACTTGGGTCTGTAAGGATCAGAGATAGTTGCTTCATTATCTTTATCTGATTAAAAAAATAATCTTTATCTGACAAATAAAAAATAATATTTTTAACTTTTTTCTTCAAGTTCCTCCTGGAAATACAGTGCACTTGAGTAAATATTTCACAGCTCAAAATTCTGGAAGTTTTATACCAAGTTGGTTGTAATGTATTATAAATGAAATGTCTTCGTGCAGGAGGAATTTGGTTTCTAAGAACTTGGTTACTTGTTCCTGTGGACTTGATGACATCAACAGTGTTAGTAATTCATCTAGATTGTACTATGGTTATGTTTTACATACTGAAAATTCTACAAAAAAAATCTAAAACAATTTAAAATTTTGTCATCTTCTGGACCACACAGCATCATGTTCCAAACATCTTACCATGAGACTTACCATTGTTTTATAATATCATCAAGTGAACGTGTTTTTTTTAAATTGCCAAAAATTATTGATATGATCAATTGCAGTATCCTGTATGGAGGAATAGTCTCCTCTCTGAAAGTCAACATTTTTGAGGATCATATCACAACCGGATGTAATGTCAGCTTCGCATTGTAAACAACTTTCGTGATATAGATTCAGTCTTATCATTGATATGGCAGGGGCAGATTCAGTTGGAAATAGAAGTTTTGCAAACATTTTAAGTGTATGCAGCTTCGTAATTAATATTTTTGCCAACAAATACCTCCATTACTGATATAAATGTAACCTGAATGGAGTTACATTTATCCACTTTGCATTGCCCTACGAATGACCAATTTATGTTCATATGAAATAAATATTTCTTTCTTTGTGGAGATATGTATTTTGTAATTAACTGATTTAACACCCTAGTTGTGATGACAGATTGTGCTGTAGTATTTGAAATTATAAATTATTTTGGTGCAAGGTTATTAGTCTCTACTATGGTGGGAATCAATTGTTATCACTGTTATTGGGTGCTGCCCTAGTTGCCCACTTTGCTGGTATTGTTCTGTTATTGGCACCATCCAGGGACTTAAAAGTTCTTCTTAGTACCTGTCTGTCCTAGGAAAAACATAATTTAAAAACATTGCAGGCCCAGCAAGGATATTTTATTATTTTACCATATTAATAAAATTAAAGGAAAAAAAGCTAAATTGGATAAACCAAAAAATAGAAAACAACATAACTGTTATGAGTCCTAGTGTATTTGATTTTTACTATGCTACTGGCTATACCTGTATGTCTGGTCACTGAACCTTGATATTTGCCCCAGTTTTCATGGTTTTTTTGACAAATCACCAAACAGAATTTCTTCGAGGTGAACTTCCAAACTCAAATTTACACCAGAAACATGGGTTTTGCCAACACTGTATTAAGAGTCCACATAATTTACAAAGTGAAAATTGGAGTTGTTCTTTTCTACAATCTAACATTTTACCTTAGGGATTTTTACGAGGATACTGTGACCTCCAAGAAGACTTGTATTTTCCCTTGTCCTTGTCTGTCTCTATTGATCTTCCAGGGGAAATTGGGGCTTCTTTAGCCATCTTAGAAGATGCCCTCTGCATCTCTTTAGATAACAACAAAGAAACCACATCCTCCATCATGAAAGTGTTTGTTGTGCTTCTAATGACCCTAACACGGTGATCCCATGAATCGAACTAAGAACATTAAGAGAAGCCAGTTTTTTTCTATCATCAATTTTTATACCAGTAAAATTCAGCTGGCCAACTACCATATTAAATGCATTCATGTGACTTACAATGGATCCTCTATCCTACGACAACAGTTCTTCTTTATGAGGAATAGCTTATTTAGGAAGGATTTCCCTTGATAAAGATATCCAAGCTTCTTCCAAAGCTTAGCCACAATCTTCTCTTCATGTTCATTCAAGAGTACAAAATTAGCGAGGCAAATTCTTATCAATCCCTTGGGTTTTGATCCTTCGCACCCCATACATCCTAACCTTTAGTTAAGGTTTTGTTGAAGAAGTTGCAGCTCATATACCTATATCTATGATCATATACTTCATTTTGAGTTTTCACTTTCAAATGGCTGCTATTTAGTCCATCTCTATTCTACCAGATGTGTGTTCCATCTCAAAGCTACAACATTGTTACGTTTTTTTGTTGTTGCAAAAATATTTTTAAAACAAGATATGTGCAAAAAACGCCTTCAATCCAACAAGGATAAAAAAGTAGACCAGGGCTTGATAACAATTGAAAGGAAGCTAAGTATGACATAAAGCTACCAAATGCAAAATCTAATAGCAGAGTGAATGTTAAAAATTCTTATGAGCCCTTTGAACAGTTCCATACTAAATGGACGTCGGCAAAATTAGTTCAAACACAAACATAAAAGCTTTAACACCAACTTATTGCGGGAAAACTAGTTTGAGAAAAAAACTCACTCCAAAGCACAAAGCTCAATGTAGTATCAATAACGCCAATTACAATATATATAATAATATATAGTCTGTGTTGTTTCAGTAGTAGTTTCAACATACATACTTGGAAGAATTTTGGTAGTGTATTGTCATCTAAAATACTAACCAAAGTGTCTCTCTAAAACAATTAGGGCAGCATCATATTAATAAAGTTCATGTGTGAAAGGTATGTGCCCATGGTTTCTAGAGCCACCTCCATGACTAGGTAGACAAGTGATGCCCAAAACAAGTTTCCATGTGCTTGACGTGTTGCATTGAAACCTTTTTAAAACACTAACTATTGTCCTTCCATAAGAGTAATTTCCCATATACAATTAAATCCATTCTGTAAAAATTTGCCAAATCCATAATTAGGCATCTACCACACACATTGTTGCTAAAAAGAAATCATCTGTAACTATATTAACTCTCTTTCACTCACAAGTCCTTACATAACAATTTCTATATGCCGCCGAAAGTTATCTCAACCAAGGACACTTGGCACCCATATGCATGTGTAAGCGTTTTTAGAAACTCCGATCTCTAAATGAGCTCTCTAAATGAGCACCCAAGTGATAAGTGACACAATTTCATGCTTTGAACTCTGTATGTAAGAAGTTGACGCTCCATCAAGGATATATTGAATAAAATATGCAACATGAGATTAAATAATTTCTAGTGCTAAGGTTGAGATATCTTAGTCCTGGTTGAAGAGAGGTCTAAGTATATATCATATTCCATAATAAAGTTTCATTTATTTTCTAAAATAAAGACTACATTAGAGACTTCCTTTCTTTTCATTTATCATGAGTTCTTCAACATTTGCAAATAGAGTATTCACTTTGCATGATGTACTTCCTCCTACCTTCCTAAGAAAGAAAAACCATTAAACTTTAGATTTGGATCTAAAGCATGAACACACTAATCTTCAAGACACATGAATACACAACACTAATATTTTTGACGTGGAGACCATGATAGGGGAAAAACCATGGTGGGAAAGATTGGGTAGACTCAACAATATTGGTTGAATGAGATGGCAAATGAGTGATATAGATTTGCAAGTTTTGGTTAGGATTGCAATGGGTTTGTTTCCTTAACTTATTTTTTCCTTTCTTCTAGATGAATCATCTACAATTACATCAGAGACTCTAATAATTGGTCTACCTCCCCGTTTTGGTGGAGCTGATACTACAGTTTGACAACAAACCTCTTCACTCTTGGATCCAGGCCACTTGTTGTGAGGTTTTCACACCATCGCCCCAAAATTTTTGGGGACACCCTTTTTCGAGCAAGCCTTGGCAACTTTCGCAAGTGTTGGGAATTTTTCAGTTGCCTTAGCAAAATTTGGAGTTGTCTAGAGGTTTTTATTTTTAATTGACAATTTTACACCTTGGACGCCTTTGGGCCAAGATTTGATTTGGTTTGTTTTCACCCAGTGTGAAACTTGATTTTTCAGAACATTTAATTTTGTCCTTAGGCCAAACATAATTTAACAACAACATTTTTTTGATGGTTAGAACAATATCTGATAGGATAAATTTGCAAATTTTGGATTTAGATGAATTTTGAAAATTTGACATAATTGTATAAGCTTGAACATTTTCAAAATAAAATTGTTAGATTTATTCGTTTTGGAAAATTTTGAATTTTTTTGGTGAAAAATAAAATTTTTGATAATGAAATTGAAATTGAAGTTTGAATTTTGACTGCCAAGGAAAGGATTTATTTTATTAAAAAATTGAAATTGTATTGCAAAATTGAAATTGGATTAAATTGCAAAATTTCATTAATTTGGTTGAAATTTAGCCTAGAGGATTTTAGAAATGTTAAAGGAAATTGGTAATTTGGAATTGACAATTGATTTTGTCTTGCTAAATTCGATTTTAATGATATTTTAATTGCCAAAACATCATTAAATAATTTTTTTGACATCTAGGCTTACCTTATTTCTATTCTGTAATTTTAATGTTGCATTTAAATCTGAGCTATTAATTAAGGGACTAAATTTTGTTTTCTCTCTAGGCAGGTCGGTCCAATTGGAGAGGCAAAAAGTTTGGTATAAGAGGGGCTTCCCCCCTCTTATTTCCTTATTCATTCTTTCCACCTCTTGCAAGTTGGAGCAATTTTCTTCTAGGGAGCAAATTTTCAGCTAAGGCGATTTTTGGGGTCTGATTTTTCCATTGATTGGCAGCGATTTTTCCCTTTAAGTTGGGCAATTTTTGCCCTAGGGCGATTTGGAGGAGTAGATCGAAATTTTGGCAAGTTGGGCAATTTCTGCCCTAGGTCGAATTTGTGGTGAAGAGGCCTAATTTTTGCGAGATTGGTAGCAATTTTGACGTTTGGATTTTCCCTCTTTGGCAGCGATTTCTCCTAGAATTGGGCGATTTTTTCTAGTAAAGAGGAAATGTGATTTAAGGTCAAAATTTAGTGGCATAGGTAGATTTTGCAAGGTTGGTGAATTTTGATTTTTGCTAGGGCATCATATTTTGTGGAGGACTGAAATTTCTAAGAATTGATTTGAATTTGAAAAGGCCTAGTTATTGGTAAAGGCAAATTTAAGGTAAAATTCTGATCATTTTTAAAGGTGAAGATTGGTTTTAAAGGAGGATTTTATTCCTTGTTCTTGCTTGGTTCGTTTCCCTTATCTTCTTCTTAGACAACTCATCCACCACTTCATCATTTCCATTGAGAGGCTAAAGTTGAGAGATATAAGTGTAGATTTTATGATAGGACATTTGGAGAGGTGGAAATAAGCTAGACCACTCTAGGATTGAAGTTTGTAGATTGATAAGTGTCGTCCATCCTAAGGTAATGAAGAGAAATAAGTCGTAGTCCCACCCCTAGGATCGAAGTTTGGAGATTGATAAGTGTAGGGATAGGACTTGAAGAAGTAGAAATAAGCTAGATTCCATTGATAGAAAGAAGGTTGGAAATTGATAAATATAGTCCATATCATTTAAAATGAAGAGACAAAAATAAGTGTTTAGGATGGTAGATGTTAGTGTAAGCAAGAACCTAAAGGGAACGAATACCAAAAAAGACAAGGAAGACATGATGCTTAAGATCACCTTCTTCTCGAAAGTGAGGTGAATAAGTGATACCAATATCGGCACGGTGAACATAGTACAGTTGAAGGATAGATCGAAGGAAGGACAATCCCCCATGGTGAAGAAGATCTACAAGAGCAGAATTGTACATGCGACAACTTTCCCTCCTACCTTGCCTCGTTCGAAATTGGTAATGGAATGTGCATCCCGGTTTGATATTGTCACCAAGTCGTCAAAGCTCACCAAGTTAGATTTCAAATCAAAGTACGATGATCTAATTGTGCTTCTCAGCTGAACATGGGCATGGCTCAAGGTGTGCAATTTGAAAATCGGATGTACTACTTTATTGATGAAATTGAAAATGGAAAGAGAAAATTTGATTGGGCTAGATTTATAAGTGAAAATCTAGAGTTGCAACTTAGGAAAGTGCAAAATCAAAAGCAAATCCTATCCTTTCTATCTGATTGTGAGACTATATGAAAATCTTGCACTTAAGACCTTAGGAGTGATTGGCAATGGGCCGGGGCAATGTTTGGTGCATGAGTGCTATCCACAGCTTCATTTGCACAACACCAAAGATTATAAAATGTTTTATGATGCCTTTTCCATGAAGAGAATAAGGATATTACAAGGGACACCTACTAGAAGGCTCTCATCAGACAATGAGCAATATAGAAGAGATATTAGCTCAATCGCACGAAGTCAAGGATTGGATCCATGCTATAATTCAAGATGGACGAAATTTCTTGCCTTCCTTTATCTCGACGTTCAAGTCATTGGTAGCTATTAGAGACAACTTCAGAACATTTGAAGGGCAGTGGAAGGATATCCTTCTAGTCAAGGACTTAGCCATTCCTAGGCTACAGGCATTTATTGAGCTACCAGAGAGATATTTGGAGAGAATGAAGTTGGTAGATGGAGGAATGAGTACGGTCGAATCTTGGTTTGTTGCCTTGATCATCAGATTAAGGATACTTGAAGAGATACAGAATGAGATTGCACAACACAACCCAGGCATTAGCACTTCCATTTCAACCATGATGAGCGATGTTGGAGCTACACTTGATTTTGAAGACATCAAAGAGGAGTATGTCACTGAGACAAAATTTGGATCAAGATTAGATGAGTTGGGGAAGGTTTCCATCAAGAAGAAGCATTTGGGCACCCTTGCCTTCCTCAATGCCTTTATTGGATATGCAAAAGAGTATGAGAAGGATTATGAGAAGACACTGCAAGCATCAAACAACATGATGAATTTGGTTGAGCTCAAGATGAAGCACACTTTTCCCTCCCATGAAGGAAGTCAATGACATGCTAGCCAAGTTGATTGCCTTGGCTAAAAAGATGAAAAAAAAAGGTATAATTATATTAGAAGATCATTTGATGAAAGCCCAAGTGACAATTTCTCCTTTCTTTTTGGTAGGATAGGTGTCTGATTATGATTGGCTACCATTTTGGTGCCTTCTCATTGGTTGCTACTTTTTTTTTTTCCATTGGTCCATTAATGAGGTGGCATCTTCTCATTGGCCGATGGGGTGGCAACCCTAATTAAGGTTTCTGGGATTTGATCTACGTCGTTGATTTTGCCTCTTAATCTCTATTGTTTGTTGTAATTTTGGCCCCTATATAAGGCCATTTTCTCTCATTTGTAAAGTGTTGAAGAAAATTGTTGCTTAAGATAATACCAAAATTGCTTCTCTTTATCATTGTTGTGACTTGTATGGTGATTAATAACACTTGGTGTTATTGCATGGTTTCTACTTCCAATAGTTAAGAGTTAAATTTCATTGAAGTTGTTACAGTAGATTTCATTTCAAGAAAGTTGTTAAGCAAGAGTACAAATAGATGGATAGCTGTATGGTGATATTAGTGGATGTTTGCCACTAGCATCCTAACGGCTGGTTAGGAAGCCTTGCATTATAATCAAGTCTTTTCCCCTTGAATCATTGCATCTATGGAGGTAGAGCCATTGGTAAGCTTTCATTAGATTTGATCCTCGTCCATTTGCTAATCTTTCCATTCATAGGAGTAGAAGTAAAGCAACAAGTTGTGTAGTAGTTATAATTCATTCTTGGAGAAAGTTAGAAAATCAGAGCATTGTTGGTGGACATACCCTCCATCATCGCCATCGACATCATTTAGCATATACATTGCAAAGCTAATTCATCACCATCACAACAAAAGTCCAAGTTATCTTCGAATGAATAATGTAAGCCCGCCTATGTAATTAACTAGAAAATCACATTAATATAACCGAGTTAGTATCCACAAGTGTAAGGAACCTTCGAGTTTTTCTCATGTTCTTCATGAGTATTTACTTTTCAAAAGAGGGATTGAGTGTTTGATATTCCATATCAAGTATTCAATTGCTATATGTTATGTAGTGGTACAAAACTAACATCAACACCACCCAAACCTGAATAACCCATTTTGTCTATCATATTTGCCACTACAATATACATTTGTTTCAAAGGATCACTCATTTTAATGAAATATCTTGGAGTCTTGGTCAATCCAGGATCCTAATTAGCTTCCATGTCTCCGTCACTGTCATATGCTTCACTAGGATGATCTTAATTCTACTGATCATTAAAAAATTGATCCTCTTCGATTTTCCAAATAGGTTTTGGGTCAGCTAGATTCTTCCCCATTTCCAAAAAATCATTCATTTTTGTTTGAGTCTGACATTCATCTTTGCATGCATTTTAAAGTTGTTTTGGCATAGGGTTGAGAAGCTTTCTTGTAGAAATTGAAGTATGTTAGTGGCTCACACTTATTTGACTCTAATATGTGCAATGTCATAATTTGGGATGACAATTCTTGCATTGACATATTAATCTCTGTTGTATGTTTCTCTATCTCTTTCTTAACCTCATCCCATAAATCTATTTTTTAAATCTTTTCTCCCACTAACATCTCCTAATGTTGATATTTGCTTGTAGAGTTCCCATTCACAACAAGTCTTGTTTTTATTATGTTAGTGGATCATAATTCCAGTGACTTACAAAATCAGAGCTAAATAAATTCAACAATTCATTTTCCGCTTTGAAACCTTTTCTCTCGAATGTGAACCCTCCACATGAAAAAGGCAAGGAAGGAAATATCATTTTCTTTTGCTAGCCACTGAAGAGTTCATTTGTGCTCTCCATCTGCCATACATATTCCAATGAAAAAACCTCTTTGTCACATGCATTGGAAGTTTGCATGGTTTAACCGCATAATTGTAAAACCTTAACACAATATAGGCTTACATGAAGAACCTGTTAATGTTATAATTTTGCCAAAAAATTATATTATATATATGAGATATATAAATAATAGATGACTAATATTATATATGGAATAATTAACTTATGTCAAGTGCGTGCGCACACATGTACATGTAACTATTATAATATATTCAAGGTATATTATTTTTAACTAATGTAAGTTAATATATCAAAGAGCATAGTAAGTTGGAAAACACATAAAATATCCACATGTGCTATTACAAGTGACAAAACAGATTAATGGATCATATCTTTAACATGGTATCAAAGCAGAGTTCAATCCTCAAAGAGTTATTTGTTCTCACAGGAAGATCAACATTGATCGAGTTAATATTATTCACGTGGAGTAACCAAGTTAAGGAAACCTTTGTGCTGTGTGTGAAATTAGACTGACTCAGAGTCAGATCTCTGTTTATTGAGGCAAGCACGGCTCTTGGCCCCTGAGCTCGAGCTTGGTCCTGCATGGAAAGAGGTCAAACTTCCAAATAGAAGACTAGTCTTGTTAGTTGTGTGGGGGACGGTGTCCAATACACATGGTGCTTTGAATGCAAATCTCAGGGCAAAGCGCTCAACATAGATAGTCTATCTAATATCCAACATTGGGTGCCCGGGGTTATCATTCTTCGATTTTGGCCCCTTTTCTCTCTGTTGGAGCTGATGCAAAATGGCTGGGGAGAGACTTTTCCCAATCCCGAGAGTGACTTCGTGGATGAATTTGACTTGGGTTATAAATAATGAGCCATCCAATAATTATGGCACTCTACACTTATCAAGACATGATTCAAATTTTGTTAATTTTTATGCAAGGTTCACTGTCAGATAAGTACAAAATAAAGTGGTGTTGTGGCCACTAAAGGATGGTGATTCACACATGTATATCCCCTAAGACAATATACACTCATTGTGTGACAAACACTCAAACAAAAGAAATCACGCGTGAGGAAAAGAGACATGGGTGATGTATGAGTAAGAGAGGGCCAGTCATCGACAAACTAATTTTTCAATAATCCACATGTCAATTAGGGCTGACCAAGAAGCCCCAGTCATCGATTGAAACTCTCTTCTCCCTCCAGTCCTTCGGGCACCATTGAAGACATCAAGTTTGACAACAATATAAAATAAATTAAAAATAAAAATAAAATCCTTCAACTCTCACATTGATACTCGTGCCCTTTGTTGACTCACTGCTTGATATTAACTATTGCGGTTGATGGATCACTAAAGGAAATTATAGAAAACATGGTATCATCACTGACGTGAACAAGACTTGATAGATGGAGGAAAGCTAACAATATCTATTGTTTTTAATTTGTGGATATACTGACCAATGTTAGAAATAGTAATAAAAGATGACCGAAAGGGCTCAATGGATAGATTTGTGTATGAAAAAATACATGTCATAGAAGACTTCTCAAAGCTAGGACTATAGTCTTGCAGGTTGCGA
This sequence comes from Cupressus sempervirens, assembly GCA_028749045.1. Taxonomy (NCBI): domain Eukaryota; kingdom Viridiplantae; phylum Streptophyta; class Pinopsida; order Cupressales; family Cupressaceae; genus Cupressus; species Cupressus sempervirens. The sequence goes on along the minus strand of CM053790.1, from coordinate 163,348,066 downwards.
ACTCTACATGCCTTTATCAAGTGACATTCCAATGACATGGGGAGTTGTTATCTGTAGCTTGCGTATTGTTAAAGACCCCAGATAAAACGATTTATTTAATGTCTTGGTCCCTGAGCACAACACTGGAATATATCAGGGATTAGATGAGCAGTTCAACTATATTGCCAAAATATTGGGAACTAGCGTGGAGTTCTTGGGCCTAGAAAAGTGTTTTTATACGTCAAAGAGTTGTGCTGACGAGACATCATATTAATATACTCAAGGAAAACTTAAGTTCACCACAAGAAGCATTTTTTTTCTTGAAGACTTTACCAAGATGAACTCTTGCAACTTCTGAGAGAGTTGGTTGAAAAATAATAATAAAATTCTTAAGGAAGATTTGCGAAACATTATTAGATCAAATTTTTTTCCTTTAGTCAAACTCTATGGAAACTGCACTTTTCACTTCTGCCCACCCATAGGGATAACATGCATATTATTCACCATTAATTGAAGGGTCGGTCTAATCATATAAGTAATATTTGTGAGACCCTATCATTTTAGTATTACCATCTTGGGATATATATAGAGATTGATACATCTACACTGGGTCATCATCAATCTTCAATGTGTATAAAGAAGATCAATTCTTAGATTCCTTTGTTGGGACTTACCATGATGAACGAAGATCACAATTCTTGAGTATTTTCATGTTGGAACTAGCATGAGATATGGAGGACTATTTGCATGTAACCAATGCACAAACACATGATGTTTTCTCTAGTTGTCTACTGCAAACAATGTCAGAAATGAAGTCTTCCATATATGATGTGATGCAAAATTGTTCAAACGATAAAAGAGTGGGAATTTTACATTGTGGCGGGGATAACAAAAAATGTTCCATTCCCACCTAGACCAACTTTTGAGGGGAGATGTTTCATTCTAAAATAAACTAAGAAGGCATTTTATGATTTTATGTCTATTGACCTTCGTGTGTAGATAAGTATTTCTCATCTTTCAATATTACACTTATTTACTCATTCTAGTCTTTCTTTTATTTCTACTATATGTGCTATAAAGAGTCAATTGCCTTAATCTTTTCGTTTGTCTCTGAGGATGTCCTTGCAAGAAAGAAGATTGGAACATTAGGCATGCTACCAAATATTGTACAAACTCAATCTTATGATAGTAGCTCCAAAGAAGTTGTGATTTAGGATTCATTAATCACTTGACGATGATGTTGGATAATGTGAGGCTCTTGAAGAAAATATCCTTGATGATTGAGATTAGTAGAGGGAGTTTGACAGTTCATTAGAGGAAACCTTGGACAAAGAGAGGGAGTAGATAAAATATATGATTAAGTCAGAAGACCATATGTCATTAGGGTACTTCTTGAACTATGGAAGCATGACATGACTTGCTACTAGGTGGTTAAAAGGATGATAACATATTCAAAGGGAGTGTGAAAAGTTGATATTAGAGGTCATAAGGTTAATATTTCTTCATTAAGAAGAAGTTCCAAGTGCAATCCCTTGAAATACATTATGATCTATGAGAGATAAGTTTGAGGTGAAAACCTTATTCTCTGATATGTTTTATGGTGGATGTTATAACACCACATGACAATATCCATGGTGACTTCATGTGAACTTTTCTTGTCATGTGTGTATGGGCTTTGCCCCTGTGTAATTCATGAGGAAGTGACGACTTTCAAATGATGTCACTTGTATTTGGAGAAGTTATTGAAAGGTGACGACCTTACAATTGTTGACAATTGGCTAATTAAGATATGTAATTTTTGTCATTTATGGAAACACATGATGTACATGCTTTTAGGAAACCTCATAAATAAATAAAGATACTTATCTTTTGGTACTCAAAAAATTGTCTAAGTATGAATTTGGTTTACAACAGTGCATTGTTTTATATATAACTTGTTACTGGCATCATATTTTGAATAGCGAAGTTAGATGGAGATGGTATACATGTTGATGATGACATATACGACTTCAAAAATCAGTATAGACTATATGGAAAAAAGATATTCGTGTTTTACTAGTGAAATAGGACAACAAAATTAAAGGAAAGGAATTATTTTGTTTACAAAATAATTACTTGACCAATTAGGGCCGACATCCTAGATGTTTACTCTAAGTTGGAAATGTGTATTATGGTCTTAACTGACCTAGCAGTAATTTGTGTAAAGGCATGGTATTTATGTAAAGGACATCTTGTAGTAAGAAGGAGGAAGTTATGCAAGCAAGTAAAGTATTGTGATATGTGAACTTTCTATGAAAGTGATATATGCAAAGTTGATTTTGTGATCCGAGATTGAACTAAGGAAGAAGTTACAGAACATATATTCTAGAAGTCTAATTACTTTTTTGGGCAGCGAACTCTTCTTGTAATTGGAAGTGCATGTTTGGGTAGTGGGCTCATCGTGCATCTGCTATACCACAACTCCTAATAGGGTTGGAATCTCCTTACATAGATTCAAAGTCTCATAATAGGGACTCTCTATATTGAATTTTCTCATTGAATCTTAACAAGGTCCATCCTCTAACAAGGAATATATATATTAGTATATTATCTAGTGGGTATCATCCCCACCAGGGTTTTCCCTTGGCCAGGGTTTCCCTAATTAACGAAATATGGTGTTATGAGTTATCTTTGTGCATGGTTACTGTTACTGTTCATCATTACTTGTTTACTTTGTTATGTATGGTTTAAAGTAATTGATAATATCCAGTGGATGACCAAAGTTTGTAGATTACTGATTCACTCCCCCCAGTAATCCTATTTCTAACAATTGGTATTAGAGCACAGTTACTCAAAAGAGGCTTAACAATTTGAGTAAGATCCCTATGGATATGGAACAGTTGATGAAGAACCTTGAAGAGACACTTGAACAAATTGATCTCCTTATTGAAGAAAGAGATAAGCTGAATGATAGATATGAAGATTCAAAAGTACACATTGGACAATTGAAGGAAAAGATTGAACATCTCAAATCCAAGCCTGAATCTACTGAATCAAAAACTAGTGATGATGATTATTCAAAGCTGAAGATAGAGTACAAGATCTTGAAGCATGAATTGAAGATTACGAATCTAAAGTTGGCTTTAAAAAGTGATCCTAGCAAAGTTGAAACTGATTTGAAGTCTGAGAAGGCAGATCTTAGAGAAAATATGGCAAAAAAGATATTTGAGTTTGAAATATTGAAAGAAGATCATGAAAAACTTCATAAGTACAACACTATTGTGAAAGGTGAACTAACTCAATGCAATCAACAACTTGAGAAGATTTATTATAGTAGAGAAAAGCTTGATGATTCAATGTCAATACAGAGACCTATTTATGATAAGATTGGTCTTGGTTATCTATTCAACATGTCTACAAAGAAAACTAAGATTAGATAATATTTGAAAGAAAAAAATAAATATGATGATAAGATTGAATCCAATCAATCTTCTAATAAATCTAAAGAAGTTGGACAAGACAAGGAAGTTGAGATATTGGATGAACCAAAGCAAGTGGAATCTCCCAAGGAAACTAGGTTTGAATTTAGAGGTAAGCGTTTTTCATATAATGAAATAGGTCATATAAAAAGAGATTGTAAAAACACATCATTTAATCATGTTACAAATTTTTATTGTCATAATTGTCATGGTATGGGTCATAGAGAAAATGATTATAGGAAACCTAAATATGATAATGATAGAAGGAATAATAGAATGTCTAGAAATACTAACCCTACTGATAGAAGAAGATCTAATGAAATGACATTGAGAGAAGAAAGACCTTATGAAGAAAGAAGATAGATCACGTGTTATAAGTGTAACAACTTTGGACACATAGCTCAAAATTGTCATGCACATGATGATCAACAAAATTCAAACATACAAGAAAGTATTGTAGAATGGACAAACACTTCAGAGATAGAAGAAACAATGGAAGAAACTTCGAAAATCAAAGGAATGATGAAAGAAACATCAGAAATGATAGAAGGAACCATGAGAGGAACTCCAGACCTAAGGAAGACAATTAGGAACAAAGAAATGTAGTCAATGAACTTTAAGAAGAACTCAATGAGGCATTTGTAAAAGGATTAGACATCTCAAAATAAAAGTTAGAAGATGGTGAGATAGGAAGATCAAAGTCAGTAATCGAGTTTGATTCAATTAAGTTGAATTAAGCTTGTTCACAATATCAAAATTTGAAACTTCATCTAGAGATCAAACTAGAGATAGAAATTTGGGAAAAGGTGTATCGAGATAAGTTTAGATGGTATCTAAGCTCACTTGAAATTTGGAGCTTATTGGCACTTGTTACGAAGGAATTAAGAGTTACTGTTATTATAGAGAAAGTCAATTATGTAGCAGAAGATGAAAACTATGTTTTTGTAGAGAATTTCGTGGAACGAAGTTTTGTGGAGCATTTTCATGATAGAAGGAAGCTATGGTAAACCTCGGGTAGCATCTGAAGATCAAATAGAAGATCTTCAGTAGATATTTGATTTCAGAATGTAATTGACAACTTTTTCATATTTGCAAAGTACACAATTAATGTAATTTTGAATGAGAGGAATAAAATGGAGTAGAAACTTGATTATCACTTCATTGCGATTATAGTAGAAGCATAGAGCACTTAGAAGTGACTTGACAATGTGATTTCGAAGAAAACCCTATTTTCGAAAAGAGGCAGTTTATCATTTATCTATAGAATTTATTCAAAATTTTATATTTGATAGAATCATGAATATGTCAGTAGTTCATAATGTTGAGAATGAGTAGAGACCGAAATTGAAGATTGTTTCTGTGAAACCCATAGAAGGAAACCCTAATTCAACATTATCCATTACTTCGAACAATGCAGTACATTTGGAAGATGTAGGAAGTTATCTTAACAAGTTTGAAACTATTGGAAGCGAGTATATGAACACAGATATGGAATTAGTCTTTCACCATGATATGACTATAAAGCTTTGATTTGAACATTTTGAAAGAACTAGATCTTTTCAAATATCATTTCTACCAAGAAATGGACACCAAAGAGTGGACATAGATTATACTAAGTAGAATTCATGATGATAAATTGTGGATGGAAGACAATGTAGTTGATATTTCAGCACACCTTATTCATGAGGTAACTAGTCTTAGAAAACAAGGCAATGTACCTATAGGTGAGAAACTTGTTAAGAAAAAGGTTGAGAGCTACAAAAAAGTAGTGTATAATGGGAAGGCATTTGTGATCAGCACCATTGAACAAGATGATGTAAGATTTCTAAGTAGAATCATTGCCTACTCTATATGTGCAAGTTCTAAGATTGATGAATTGTTAGTCAAATTCATCTATGCAGCCTATAAGATATGCGTTGAGAAGGGACAAGTTAACCTTTGTTAAATTCTAAGAATGCAACTTCTTGAAAACTTGGAGAAAATCAATAGAACCAAGAATGGTGTGTTTAGATTTCAGTCATTGATCAATCCCACATTCTTTCATGTACTTAAGAGATTTCCATATTTGTTAGTCATAAAGATTATGAGCAGTGAGAGATGTACAATGAAGAAGATTACAGATGTATGTAGAAGACATCCAACAAATAAAATCTTGAATAGTGGGAATTTGATAATGAAAACATTTCAGAATGAGATGAGACAAAGAATCAAAATTGCACTTGCAATTGTAGAAAGTTTTAAAGAAGATATATGTGTTATGGTAAATATGTAAATTTTACTTATATTCAAGCAGTAGAACCTCAGGAAACATTTCTTGATCCCTTAGGTTATGAATTAAGTGATGATATAACAATAGGATATATTGATTTATTGTTGAAATCTGAAAAGGACCAAGTTGAGTATGGATTTGGGACTTATAAATTTTTTATCCAATCAGCTCATTAGGCATCTTTAGAGAAGGCATCTCACAAGAAGATAGAAACAATAATGAAGAAAGCATTAATAGAGGTCGGAATGACAAAAAGTGAGTCACAAGTAGTCAGATAGACCATGAAGTAAGGTCTAATGAATGTGCAACCTTTATCAGCGTCTGTTGCAGAGACATCTTCAGGACAAAGCATTCCTTATGTAGCAGTGTTAGATGAACAACCAAGTGAGCCAAAGAGGAAATCAAAAAGATTAGTGGAAGTTGTGACTACAAAGTCAAAAAGAGTCAAGCAATAAGCCACTGGACTAGGAAAGAGACAAAAGACATTGTTGACAATTGTTGAGTCTAGTGAAAAAGAAGAAGCACAACAATAAGCTAAACATGCAGAGAAAGCTACTACTTCTAAATAGTCAACAGGAAAAGTTCGTTAACCTTGGAAGCCGAAGATAGAGAAGATAAATTCATCCATTGCTAATGAAGGGAATTTTGTTCAAATGAACAAATTTTATGACTTGTATAATGATATTGAGAAAGATCAGATTGATATCTCTACTATGAGATACATAATAGCTAACAATCTAAAACTTAAGGATATTGAAGGAATGATAAATCAGAAGGTCTATGATAGACTTATTGAGAAGAAGGTACTAGCTCGAGAAGAGGACATAGAACTTTGGAAGTCTATGATAAGGACAATATGCAAGACTGATGATGAAGAAGAAGTCAAGAGATTGTCGAACAATCTAGCACCTTACTTGAGAAACAAGGTGAGACCATTTCTTGTTATGGTGGGTGAGAAGGACAAAATAAGAAGTGAAACAATGACAACCATAAGTCAAATGAGGATAGAGTCTAAGGAAACTTCTTCACCAACACCCAAAACCTCAGAAGTGTTAGTATGTGGTGATAGAATGCATATTGATGAGACCAATGTTACCATTAACATTGATGATACTAAACCCTTTGAGAGTTCAAAACAACCTGAATCTCATACCGAGGATATTGGAGATCAATTGAAATAGATTGAAGAGGAGAAAACACTATTAGAGGAAGAAAAGAGGAAAATAGAAGAAGGCAAGCAAAAATTGCTTGAAGATGAAATCAAAAGGAAAGTTGAGAAAGAAAAGAAGAAGAAATTAGAGGAAGAAGAGAATAGAGGAGGAAGAAAAGAGAAAAATAAAGAAAAGAAAAGGAAGAGAAAGAGAAAGAAGAAAGAAGAGTCAATGAGGTAGCTGAAAAGAAGCAAAGGGAAGATGAATCTAAACCATCTAGTTCATCTACTCCACTTTCACTTGCTAGCCTGAGAATTGAAGATGATGATCAAACTGACTTGATCTCATCTTTGTCAAAACTTATTCAGAAGAACAAGATAGTAAAGAGCCCACAAAAAACTGTGATGGAGGTTACTGATAGATTACACAATACTCTGGCAGTCTAGCATACAGAGGTAGATCTTGAACACAGAGTACAAATAGTGCTAAAATCTTTTGATGAGGAATTTACAAATTTGTTGAATGTTACAAAATCAAAGGCACAGATTTCACATGATGCTAATTTGTTTAGTAGTATTTGTCAGAACATCAAGAATGATTTGATAAGTCTTGATACTTGTATCAAGAAACTTCAAAAATGTCAACAAGAAGGTATTGTGCATCAATACCAAGGATGTTGATAGTAAGATTGAAGGTAAGCTTAGTGAGCTAGAGGCTCTATCAAGTCGGATGCAACAACCTTCTAGTAAAATTGATGACTTTGAAGGACAAGTGGCCAGTATTCATTGTGATATCGGGAAACTGGAACTTTAGAAAAGATCAAATTTTGAAGAGAGTATTAGATTTTAGAGAGTCTATTGATCTAAAAATATCTATTTTTGAGAGACAATTTGAGGAGTGTGTCAAAGCCAAGGACACCTACTCAAACTTTTTATACTCTGACCTTAATGCGGTTGAGATTGTATCATATGCCTATGTGCAATTCTTACCTCTGTTGAATCAGCCAAGGATACATCGATAAAAGGTTTAAGCAATCTTAAGGAAAACTTTGATGATTGCCTGAAGATACTATTAGTTTAAGGTAGATGATTATAATTTTTGATAGCAGATGGACAAATTGTTTGATAGTTTTTGACATTCCTTTGTCATTGATGTCAAAGGGGGAGAAGATGCTTAAGAAAATTGTAAATCAGCTAAAGGGGAGAAAATAAAATTGTAAGGTATGAAATCATATTGTAAGGGGGAGCATATGTAAGATGGACAAGTTGTAATAGATGATTAATGTATTGTTAATATAACATTTTTTGACAAGTTTTTGATACTTAGTCAATTTTCCCTATTTTGTTTCCATCAATTCCAAAGGGGGAGATTGTTGACAATTGGCTAATGAAGATATGTAATTTTTGTCATTTATGGCAACACATGATGTACATGCTTTCAAGAAACCTCAAAAATAAAGATAATTAGCTTTTGGTACTCAGAAAATTGTCTAAGTATGAATTTGGTTTACAACAGTGTATTGTTTTGTATGTAACTTGTTACTGACATCATATTATGACTAGAAAAGTTAGATGTAGATAGTATACATGTTGATGATAATGTATACGGGTTCAAAAATTAGTACAGACTATACAAAAAAGAGATATTCATGTTTTACTAGTGAAACATGACAGCGAAGTTAAAGGAAAGGAATTATTTTGTTTACAAAATAATTACTTGACCAATTAGGGCCGACATCCTAGATGTTTACTCTAAGTTGGAAAAGTGTATTATGGTCTTAGCCAACCTAGTAGTGATTTGTGTAAAGGCATGGTATTTATGTAAATGACATCTTGCGGTAAGAAGGCGGAAGTTATGCAAGCAAGTAAAGTATTGTGATATGTGAACATTTTGTGAAAGCGATATATGCAAAGTTGATTTTGTGATCTGAGATCAAACTAAGGAAGAAGTTACAAAACTTATATTCCTGAAATCTAATTACTTGTTTGGGCAATGAACTCTTCTTGTAATTGGAAGTGCATGTTTGGGCAGTGGGCTCATCTTGCATCTATCGTACCACAACTCCTAATAGGGTTGGAATCTCCTAACAGGGATTCAAAGTCTCCTAATAGGGACTCTCTATACTAAATTTTCTCATTGAATCCTAATAGGGTCCATCCTCTAACAAGGAACATATATATTAGTATATTTTCTAGTGGGTATCATCCCCACTGGGGGTTTCCCTTGGCCAGGGTTTTCCTAGTTAACAAAATATGGTGTTATGAGTTATCTTTGTGCATGGTTACTATTACTGTTTAGCATTACTTGTTTACTTTGTTATGTATGGTTTAAAGTGATTAATAATATCTAATTGGTGACTAAAGTTTGTAGATTACTGATTCACCCCCCCTCTCTCAGTAATTCCTTTTTCTAACAACAATAACTTGCATCATGATATACATTTTGTGTAAATGTTGAAATACATCATGAAAGCCTTTATATTATAAATTAACAACTAGGTGTTAGATGTCATTAACTTAACTATCTACAAGTTGTTTTTATAGATATATTTTAGGTACTTGGTGTATATCTTGCCTTGATATTCTGATAGGCCATTACTTAGAGTACTTGGTGAATATCATTTGATTGATGTTCTGATAGGCCATTGCTCATGTTACCTAATATGATATCAAATAGTAATTGGTGAATATCATGTGTTGATATTGTGATAGGCCAATACTTATATGATATCATAGAATAGAAATCTTTTGATCAAAGATTTCCTATATGTATTAGTCTTGAAATATTACCTATGGTATAATATCTATGTATTTTATCCTTCATTAAGAGTGAGTGTTAATGTTATACTTCTGTCAGATAAATTGTATTATATATGAGATATATAAATAATATATGACTAATATTATATCTTAAATAATTAACTTGTGTGTGCGTCCATGTGTGTGTGTGTGACCATTATAATATATTGAGGGCATATTACTTATAACTATAACTAATGTAAGTTAATATAGTAAAGGGACATGCCTCTTCAAGAGACATGCCTCTTTATATTGAAGAGACATGCCTCTTTATATCACATATATATTCATTCATATAGTAACGTGGAAAACACATAAAATATCCACAAGTGCTATTACAAGTTATAAAATAGATTAATAGATCATATCTTTAACAAAACTAGTCAACCAATTGTCTTTGACTTCCTAGTTGAACACAATCTCTACAAGGCAAGCAATTTGGGCATCATAGTGCCCATAATTTTATGGTAAATAGGTGCCAAAAATTATTCTACAAAATGAGTAGTGATTTTTGTTACCAGTCATCCTCATATTATGTGTCCAGTCATATACTAGTTTTGGAGACTCCGAATACTTGTGGGTTTTCTCATCAAACTTATAGGCCTCAATATCAAGCTTGTTGGTTTGAGTCTCAAATATTGGGTGATGCATTGTTAGAAGAAGGTAGCACAAGTACACTATGAATCTAAATGTCTTGCGTGAACCATTTTTAATTATTATTAATTGTCCTTGCATAGATTGAATAATGGGCTCAACATAATTATATCTTATTGCTTCCTTGAGACCTTAACAATGGATATTATAAATCATTTCAAGACCACTAGCATCCACTTCTCTGTTACTATTCAATCCCAAGAAAAATGCTAGCAATGAAATAGAATTATGAACCCATGGCATAAACATATAATAATCATAAGGAGGCTTATGATCCCTATCCAATCTAATTCTTGACTACTACTATTATCAAAAAATGAGTATGAGCTTATTAAACCTTTTATATAGGAATCTTTAAAACCAAATTCAAGATTGTCTTAAACCTGTGCTAGTTTTTCCAGGCCAATGTGCACATCAAAACTTTCTCTTTTGAACCCTAGGTCCAAATCCAACAACATGGAAAATCTGCTCATAGCAATTGATAACATTTCCTCATGAGTGTTCTTGTTTACAATTTCCCTTCTATTTTCATCATAGTTTTGGGCACAAAGCATTACAATTTCTAGGCACCAAGCATTACTAATCCAATTTCACATGTGACAATTTTTTTTTGTATATGCATTAATAGTGCCGTTGAATTTATAATATTTTTCTCCTTTTTTGGATCTCTCCACTTAATAGATAATGTAAATCTAATTTCCATGACTTCCCTACCTCCATGGATAACAAGATAAAAAAATTATGCTATTCATTAGTGAAACCTGGGATTTTAACCAGTTGTTTGCGGTCTATTATGTCTTTCTTTTGGCTTGCACTTGTAATCAAGGTTTTTTACTTTATTTTGCTTATGCTTGCTATTGGTATTTAACCTTGTAAGTTGATATTATTTCAACTTGAACAATTAAAATTCAAAATTCAAGCCCTAATTCTATAATCTAAATAACAAATTCCAAACAATAAAATTGAATATTAAAATACCCAAAATTGATTATTGGAATTTCAATCTCAATTTTAGGTGCTAGGGCACTTGTTGAGACAACAAGGATCATGTACTCTCTTGTGATCCTCACGTTTCAAATCAAAATGCAGTCACAAAGGCGTAGAAGCTATTTTGTGTAGACAAATTTTAAAACACTGCATTCTCGACTCTCAAAAATTTCAAAACCATTAAAAAAAGCTAAACACGAAACTTTATACCAATTTACATGCTGATGCATGATCATCTTCAACTTCTTTCTTACTTTGAAATCTTTAATAATAAAAGTTAAAAAGTGAACTTTTAAATCATTTGAATTTATTAATAGATCAACAATTTATTATTTGTTTTTAATAATAATAATTACATGTCATTAACAATAAAAGAAAGTTAAAACTTTATAATAATAAATTATTCCACAGGGCCATGAAGTCCATAGTTGTGTGATGAGATGTGATCAACAACTTGAGATGTATCTTAGGTTGATTTGGGGAGTTATATCCCTTCTTGCTACCTTCTTCTATTGATATATCTTCTTTCAATGACCATGAATATGCAAAGTTAAAACTTCATAAAAGAGTTTGAGTCACGAGTCATGACATCAACATGATGATAATTGTCACTAGAGTGAGTGGACTAAAACACATGTCCCAATTTCAAGAAAAAATGTTATTTTATTTTAATAATAGTTACATTAACTGTAAAAAAAAGTTAAATCTTGATAATAATAAAATTTTCTAAAGCCATTTGATGAGATGAGATCAACAAACCAGGATGTAATTTAGGGCATTTTGGTAACAAAATCCTTTTTGCCTAACTTCTTCCGAAATAGTGACATGGATCCATGCTGAGTCATTGATTATAACATAGCATTATGCATGCATCATCGTAACACCATTACAGTAATAATTGAATTACTATTTTTGAATTCTAATGTGATACTGAGTTAATTTTATAGCTAATGCTTGTTATTATTATATTACTTAGTTAAAATTTTAATTTTGTAATAATAATTTTACATTTATTATTATAATTTATAATATTAATTAGTTGTTAACATGTTGTATTATGACATGTCTCTGTAACTTGTTAATGAATCAATGGTTGAACATTGAAAAATAAATTTTGAATATTTGATAATATTGTTTTAAAATTAATCTCTCTTTTGAATCTTTCACATAAAAGTTTCTTTAAATTAAAAAATAGTTATTACTTTTAAAAACTGCTTTAGACTTTGATTCAAACACTTAATGAAAACTATTTTTTTGGCTTTTAACATTGAAATGTTCATAACAGATTAATAGTATTGAGTAAACCTGGGCTTGAAGCTTTCATCACATGAATCGAGACTAAGAGTGTTATAGTTGAATTGTTATTGGAATATCACAATTGTAACAATTATTTAACATTAACAATTTAGCAGTGCATTTGAACAAATCATCACTCAATAACAATAAAAGTTGAAATAATTTACACATAACAATGAACCATTGAACAATATTAACAATCCTCACAATTACATGAACAACTAATTGGAGAGCTAAAATAACAGAGTTTTCATTGATTATAGTTGCGATGACATTGTTTACATAGATTTTTTTTTTAAAAATAGCTAATATTTAGCATTTATAGCCAACAGAAAGGCCCAATCTAAGTATCATTTTGTAATAAAAAATATTTATTTAACATTTTTTGCCCCTAGTGCACGGGTTGGTTTAATAAGGTGAGGGAACAAGGAACAGTTAATAGGGAACATTGTGAAAAGTTGGAAGCATTCAATGGAGAAGCCTTAAAATAGAAGGGTTTTCAAGCCCCTATATGAAGAATCTTCTACTGAACGATTAAATTGTTGAACTCATCCAACCATCCATAGTTCATCTCATTGACATTGTCCAACATAAACCACTTTTATAGGAAATCGCTCTCAACCTGCACCCACTTCTGATGGTACGCCAATTGTTACTCATTCAGGCCCAACATGAAGGGCTTCCTTTTCACATTGCTTCCTTCCTTGAACAACTTATCCATTTTATCTGCAAAAGGGGATCCCCACACCCTATTCGACCAATAGTGGCATTGATGCTGTCCTCCAAATAAGTTTCCTTAAAAAATTTATGCAAAAGCATCAAAATTTCTAGTCTCTCCCCTCCTAGGTCGAGAAGAGATGCGAGGAAGTGAGATGTAATGTTCCTTCCCATGTGGTATCTCTTCTCATTTCTTAAGAATTCATGGCCGAGGACCATGAACAAAACATAGCAGAAGAAAGGACCAATGTACTTTTCCTTGCAAACTAGAGCGAGAATATCCTCTAGTATCCTTCTAAAAATGAGCTTCTACAGATCTAGTGTGCTACATCTCAACTTGATCGATGTATCCATGATTAGAAAAAAAAATTTGAACCTAAGAAATTCTGCAAAGTGCCAGCTTGGAATGTACTAATTGCTACTGTTATTCCTTCATCTATGATTTGAACCTCGATAAGATGTTCATTATAGTCCACTTATGGGTTGTCATACAAAACTTGCCAGATGTTTCCATTCCAAAGAGTTCAAGACAACTTCTATTCTTTTAGAGTAATTAGCCCCAAAATACATCTTTAGTCATTCATCTCCAATGAATCAATAGTTGAGAACAATACCTTTCACCATAGAAAAGTGACAACAGACAAGCCAATAACCATAAAGGACACATTATTTATTGAGTCTTGATGGATTTGCAGGCTACACTTGGAAAATTTGCCATCAAATTAAATATTTTTTTGTAACCACCAAAGATTGGCCAAGACCATTTTTATTTGTTTCCTTATGAAATGATTGGTTCACCTCTAACATTCAAAATCATTTTTGATTAATCCAAAAAATTGCCCACATTTCTTTATGTGCTAGTAATTTTTTTAAAATTCACCACATTTTTATTGTAATTTGATATGGAAAGGAAAATTTTGCAAGTAGATGATTTTTTTTCCCTACACAGAATTTGTTTTTTCCCTTGAGATGAAAATTTTACCACCCATATAATTTTGGATTTGCTAGCATTTTACATATTTTTCCTGAGAGAGGTTCCTTAATGTATTCCATAGAGAAGAACCAACAATGGGTCCCAAGCAGGGACACATTGCATCTTGGATTGGGCTAGCAAGGATGCATTGCATCCCTTATTGAGCAAGGATGCATTGTACCCCTACTAACCAAGTCCCATAATCTTCAAGAAGCCCCATGGTCCCATAACATTTTTCAATTTTGAAAAATTAGGTGTAGATTTTGACAAAAGTCAATTTCGGTGTAGAAAATAGATAATGAGTGATTGAAGGCAAGGGGGGACCTAAGTGGTCAGATCCTACCTCAAGCTTTATGCCATGAAATAGAAACACTATGGAGGATCTATTAGGTCCTACCCTAATTTTTCCTAGGAGAAATGCATATAAATGAAGACTCTAGATTGAATGGATGTTAAACCATCATTTTATTGAAGCGCTTCAAATTCAAGATAGTACATTTTAGCCCCCATTTTAGTGAGAATATGGACTCAATCCAAACTCTTGGTGAAGTAGGGAAAAAGATATGAGATAATCTTATCATGATCAAGGGGACAAAGAATCCAGTAAGCCCCCAAGGGATTGAGTCATTAACTCCTAGATCATAACAAGAGAAAAATCAATAACAAAGAGAATTAGATTAGGTAGGGTGTGATTAAATTTTTCAATGAGAAGTGTGCATCTCATTGTGAATCATAGAAAAAAAAAGAACCACATTACCCATTTACGAGATTTAATATATTGAACGTGAATGTGTTACTTATATATGAGATTTAGGAAATTTGTATTAGTTACCCATATATGAGATTTAGCACATGTGTGCGCAAAATAACTTGAGAGACCCAATATTAAGGATACTCACTTCCTAAATTGATGATGTGCATGGAGAATCTATTCTTTAGGATTATGCATAATCCATAAAGGGATTCACAAGATGTGCATGTAAAAAGTGACGTGACAACAATATATAGATTTGAGGATAACCAAGAAAGATTACCAAGCCCCAAAGGTTAAAGTACTCTATTCCATAATCAGAATCTATATTTTCTACTCCGTGAGAATGATTTTAGAATGTGCTAGGATGGGTCAAATGGTCTAGCAAGTGTGTGTATCATGCTAGTTAACCAATTCAAGACATGAAAAAGAAAGAGTAACTAGCCCTAGCAAGTTTTTTTATGCTAGTGTACTCTTTATGAATAATATATGAATATAAGGGGACCATGTATGGCCACAAATAAGATGGAAAATTAATTATTTATTTTAGCATCTTAAGGAAGTGATGAAGAAGGATTAAACAATTTCAACATCAAGATAATATCCACAAGAAATGCCTTGTCCAAACCAAAGAGGTCACAACTCCTATGAGGTCATAGAAGGATAGAATATGAAGAGAAAACATGTACAAAGTAAAAAATTAAATCCTTTCAAGGGATACCACACTATTATGAGGCTCCAAGGTAAGTGATCTATTTACCATGACAATCTAATTGCACATGATATACAATTGAATGTAACATGATAAAAAAATAACACACAACCAAAGGAAATAGTGGATTTGGGAGAGAATGAGAAAAATAGATGGGATTCCGTTGCCCCCCAAGTGTAGGAACAAAGAGAAAATAAAACCTATTATTCTACTCACAAAGAGGACCATGCATGAAAATAATACCCCAAGAGATAGACTAACATTGTCACATGACATGTAGAAATATAATAGGGACCTAAATGTTATTTACATAATCAAGGATTGAAATATAGCTCATCATAAGGAGATATGGGAATAACACCATCAATAATGAGTCTTTGAATCTTGAAATGTAAAGCTTGACAATCACTAGTAGAGTGATCATGGTAACAATGATACATGCCAAATAAAAGATTCATAAGTTGTTAACTATGTTTCTTTCTAAACTTAAAGGTCTAGTAATCACCTTAGCATGAATAATCTTAGGCAAAATAAGTTCTTTATTAGTAGAAGATGAGAAATGAGAGTATGTGGAAAAAGAATAACTTTGTTGCATACATCCTAATGTATGATAAAAAATGGTGTTTAAGGAATTCTTATGCCCCCCATCACCTAAGGGCATATGACTTTCATCACTAAGCTTGATAGATTCATCATGATTGGAAGTAGAAACAAAGTTAGTTAGAGAGAGAGAGAGAGAGAGAGAGAGAGAGAGAGAGAGAGAGAGAGAGAGAGAGAGAGAGAGAGAGAGAGAGTTTGTCAAGTTTCATGAATGAAAGGTGATTAACTCTATACTTGCCAATGAAAGTCAGATTAAAATATAATGTACCCTAATCATCTTTAGAAAGAGTGGAATAAGAAGGTTCTTCTTTAGTTTTAGGTTTCTTCACTTCCTGTGTAGAAGGAGAAACTTGAGCATATTTCACATTTAAACAAGGATTAGGTGCGTCATTAACATGAAGAGTATACACAACTTTGTTATAAACAAATTTGAATTTATGATGAAGAGTAGAAGGAACAACATGCATAGACTAAAACCAAGGTCTTTCTAAGAGAATGCTATAACTAAGGGGTCTTGGCATAAGATGTATAGGAGTATCCAATATCATTGGACCAATTTTCACAGGAAACATTATAATAGGTCCAAATTTCTCTTAGCAATGCTATCAAATCTCGAAACATGAATGTTATCTTGTTGAATAGTAGAAAGATCAACATTCATAGCCTTTAACATATCCATACTAAAAATATTCAAAGAAGATCCATATTTAATCAAATTCCATCAAATGGTATTTTTATTAATAGACACAACTACTATAAGAGAATCATAACAATTTTGAATCTCTCTAGGAGGAAAATCATCACGAGTAAACAAATCGGAGGTGGGACAGGGGTAGTGTACATACATTGTAAAAAAGGATTGATGTTATCTTGATTAGGGGGTTGAATTGAGAGATTGGATAAAGCTTTTCCCAAGGCTTGATAGTATATAGGAGATGTTTGAAGAAGTTACCAAAGAGAAATATTGGTAGGGGTATTATGTATTTGTGATACCAAATCATAATCCAACCCAAGACTTTGAGAAAGATGAGGTGGAGGAGGAAGAATATGTAATGCCCTGCCAAGGGATCCAAAGAATTAACCTAGAATTCCATTAAGTTTGGGAGCTTTTTTTTTTTTTTTAAACATGAAAGTAAATACCACATATAACTTATGCATAAGAACATAAGAAATAGCAATGTCCATCTAAAAGTAAACATGACATACATAATAGATTACATTCTTTAAGATCCCTTAACGTTGAATTACATCTAAACAACTAACATTAATGAATCCATCTAGTACATCATCCACATGAAATAATAATGACAAGTCCAATGTTTATACATCACATTTCAAATGCTCAATCATCCACTATACATGTCACAAGGTATGACAAGCTCAAAGAATATACATACATGAAATAAGATACATCATCCTATTCTAATCCATGATACATCAAAGTAAAGATAATCACATGATTTACATGACACATCCTCATAGAAGATCAAACATAATAAACTAAGTGCACGGTTCCTCCCAACCGTTAATAGCATCATTAGACCATCGTGGATCCTAGCCATCCCTCCATGTGTAACATTCCATTTCACCGAAGAGATCATCGGTATTAACATAGTAGGAATGTCACTCCTAACATATACAACATCATATGTAGAAAGTAATCTATCATGCAAATATAAGCATTAGATACATCATCTAACATATACTAAAACATCAATGAAAAGGATACATATCCACCATCATGAAGGATGCATCAACCGCAATGTCTCAATGAATCTCAAATGATAAGAGTGGAAAAACACTACCACCCGATCTTGTGGTACCTAAGTGGTCCACTCCCACCGTACTGAGGAGATAATCTCAAGTCCCAAACAGGCTATCCAAAATCACATAGCATAAATCTCTATAAGTCCAGGAATCCTAAAAGTAAACTAACTCAAAGGTTCCAAACACAAAATCTGACATCTAATCCCAGAGGCACACAATGACATGTAGGAACCTACTATGCAAGTAGGAAAGTGTCATCACATTTATCATGTACAAGTTACCCTGGCAGTTAGCTAAACTCCACAGGTCCATACTGATCTCATGCGGCCACTAGTATCCTCTCATACTGATGAGGCATACTACGGAATGCAAGGTCGCAACCATGTGTCTCACTACTCCCATCCTAGCCTGTACAAGCACTCAAGGCATGGGCGAGAACAAAACACTTATCTTTTTAGGTTCATTCAGTTAGTATTAGGTGTGAATGTTATCACTTATTAATCCAACTTACAATGAGTTACCCTGGCAGCCTCTTAGGGCCCCGACCCCCATTGCAAGCCACTTCCCGTCACTACATGCAGATATCCTACCTTAATGCTCATGGAATCATAAATCTCAAAATCAAAAAATATAATCCATAATAATATCATCAAATATGCATAAAAGCATCAAATCTCCATGAGCAAACATCCATAGAAAATCATGAACACAACAACTCTCTATTGGCAACTGAAGTATCACTGATAATCAAGTATCCAATAACCAAAATATATCTCAATCATACTGATCGAAGACTCCAAAAATGGTTGATTCAAACATGTCACAACATGACAACATCAAGAATAAATCCACATCACAGTCCTATCATGGCGACTAGAAAATAACCAAGGATAACTGATCGATGACCAAAATTAATGGTTAAGTCAAGTGTCTCATACATAAGAATCTCAACTATAACAATCTGTAATCACATCCAATACATAGAACATTCCATCACATAACCATGGTTGGGTTTACAAAGATCGAGATTAAACATCATCATGACATCACAATCACATAATCCCCCAAGCCTCTGGTAGACGTCCTATAACTGGTCAACACTAGTCAATCCAAAACCCAAAACAAAAGCATAAAGAATACACAATGCAAACACATGTTTTGGTTTTTCTAAATTTAAATGCAAAAGTCTCAGTTTACGTTTTTCCAAATTAAATATCAAGTGGAGAAATTTTACGTTTTACCTAACCCATGTTTTTGTATTGGTAGATAAAAGTTTCTAACTCTTGGAACTCAAATTTTTAAATGTTCTAAATGTCTCTTATATTCCCATTTAGACCCCCATCATTTTCAAAATAATATTTGAAATTCCTTCCATATTCATCTTTCCAAATTAAAGATTATATTGAATCTATATTGCTCACCACTATACAAATATCTTGTTATTAAAGGATTTCTCTTTAAATTCCAAACATCAATTAATATTACAATTATTTATTATTAATAATATATATATATATATATATATATATATATATATATATATATATATATATATACTTATATACATATATATATATATATATATACTTATATACATATATATATACATAAATAAATACATATATATATATATATATATATAAAATAACATTTAATAATTTAATAACAATGCAACATTGAAATGTCAAAATTCATATTCAAATAACATATGAAATATGATTTAACAATGCCCATTTTAAAAACTCAAACCGCACGGAATGTAAGTACCGTCGGCACATGTATGACTTGCGGATCGCAGGTAGGCTGTGGGTCGCAGGTACTCTGCCGATCGCAGGTACACTGCGATCTCGCAGTACCCTGCAATACCGCAGCGGTCATATTAATGTTGACAGGGGTGGGGGAAAGAATCCATCCACCCTTATATATATATTTCTTTAAAAAAAAATGATAACAATAACATTTTTTCAAACGTTGATCCCATACAAATCGCAATGTGATTTTATATAATTTTTAGTGCGATTATAAAGTACGATTATCCAATGTATATATATATATATATATATATATATATATATATATATATGTATTTATATATATGTACTCGTTAAACAAATATCACAGCATATATATATATATATATATATATATATATATGCATGCAGATGCGAAAACTATAAACATGTATATTTAGCAATGAGCATATACACAATTTATTTAAAGATCTCAATTTTCAGAATTTTCCTATAACTATTTGGTCTCAAAATTTCCAATAATTAATCTAATGGGTTTGACTATGAATCTCAACCCTAGCCCCGTGTTCTTTTTAGATCTATGCATACAAAGTTTTTCTCAAATAAATTTACTACTCATATTGAGATTGCATACAATAGAAATATGAAATTCCTCAGAAGACATATGGAAGACACGAAGAGGACAGGGAATGCATGATGCGGAAATAACATAAGTAAAATCACAAGAATCTACCCGAATTTTGATGCTAAATCGCTCTTCCTCAGAAAACTCGCAGAGCAAGCTCCTCCCTTCTTCAGAGTTCTCGAGTCCTCCAATGCTCCAATTGCACTCCAAACGCTATGTCTAAGCTTGTAGGAATGCCTGAATATAAAGAGCTCTTAGGAAATATCTAGAATGCTTCTAGAAACAGCTAGAAGGTGTCACCAACTAAGCATGGGTCTTTTCCAACCTTCTAGATGAGCCATAGGGTTGTAGACACCATGTGCTTAATTGATGCACTAACCCCCATGTTGTTGACCCATGAGAAATATAAAAGTGCGTTAACTCTCATGCAAGCTTATAACTCCAATTCACTTTTTATATAATTTTTATTTAAATATTTATAACTTTCATTTTAATTTTTATAACTTTTATTATTATTATTTATTTATTACTTTATTATTATTTTATAATTATTATTAATTTTAATTTATAATTTTCTTTTATTTAATTCCTTTTTCCCTCAATTAATTCACATTTAATTAATTATCAAAATATCAAAGACCATGATATTTTATATTAATTTTCTCAAATAATTAATTTATTAATTAAATCTATTTATTAAGACTTAATTAATAGAAAATTCACCATAGACCTCCAAGATAAAATATGAAAACCCATCATAGAGCAAATCACTCAAAATTAGTCTAAAGGGTTAAAGATCACGAATTATGTCATCTGACACATTTGGTGGGTAAAATATCCAGATACTTGTCCTACCTCACTAGGACAATTGGCTTAAAGGTTTGGGATTTGGACTTGAGAATTTATCTCCCTTCTCTTATCATTGAGATAGTATAATAGGGTATGCTCATCCTGGCAATTCAGGGAAGTCAATACTCGGTACCTGCAACCTGTAGAAAAACCATGCATGTACATACAATATATATAATGCTAAGCTAAATAGACAATGGCAGGAAGTGGTGCATCATGTAGATCCTGAATAAGCAAGTGACTACGACTCCCTTCCTTAACCACATTAGAAATGCCATACAATAAGAAAACACGCACACCATACACATGCAAGTATGGGGTAAGTATCCATAATAAAACACATGAGATAATGACCATCAACTGATCATCAACAATAGCTGAAAACAATATAATGATCATCATGTATGCATGAAATGTAAAGTCTAAATGATCTCATCACATAACCTCTAAATCCATAACATAATGTCTGATAATCTCAAAACAATACCACTAATCCATCAACATAAAAGTAGTCCATCATAGTCTGATAATAATAGCAACAATATGTCCAGAAAAGATGTGAACGAGGGTAGGCACTACAGAATAGGTTGAGAAGGTAGAAGATGAATATTAGGTTGAGGATTATTCCTTTTATGATAGGTGTGAGAAATCACATGAAAATCCATAGGATCACTAGATTTTAATTTAATAGTCATTTGAAGACAACCTTTAATAGTCTTGAGAGGCATGATAATAGGGCGATGAATATTGAACATATTAACTTGATGAAGGTCTTGATTGTTCATAAAGTTATTGGTAGAAGAGAGATGATAAGAATCATGATCTTCCATTAATGATTCATGTTTACTAGGAGCAAAAATGTCCATAAAAGGACATCATTTTTGAGGAGACAAGTCACCTTGAAAGGAAAATACATGAGCCATGCAATCTTTTTCATGAGGAATAGAGTAAAGAACATTGTCTTCTATAGGTTCATTCCAATTAGTAGAATCATCCAAGGGTGGAAGTGAACACAAATTTGGAGAGGAAGTAATATACCTATCAAAAGTCCCACCCCAAATAGTAACATTATAATGACTTAATAGAGTTGGATCATAATCATGTTTAAAAACATGAGCCTCAATGAAAGAACACACTTGATTATCATTGTATTCATGAAATGGAAAATCTTGAAGATCATAAAAAGAGCTTGAAAATAAAATATAACCACCCCATTGAAAGAAAATGCAATGACTAAGAATGTAGGATGCAAGTTTTTTTTGGTATTTTTACAATGCATGTGTGTGTGTGTGTGTGTGTGTATAGATTAAATGCAATATTTATGCAAATGCAAAATGATTTCTAAATACAAAATAAATAAATAAATTAGATCTATATTCACAAGGAAGGGATAAAAAAATATAAATCAAATAAGAATGGGGGTAGGATGTCCAATTCACCAAAATGTACAAGGTGAAATGTGTAGCAATTAGAATAGTCTCAACTACTTCACATTTTGACTATTGAATAACCTTGTACCTCAAAAGGAAATTAAGGATATTAATCCTTTCAATTCCAACTATGAGGTAATTGAATATAAGAATATTAGTTCAAACCAAGTCATTAAGGAGCACTAATGGAAGCAAAGACCATATAGTTAAGAGTTGGAGAAAGAATGCAAGTGTCCTTAAGACCTAGTGTAGCAAGAACTATGAAGAGAAATTAAGTAGATGTATAATGCAAATTTGAATATATGGGAATGGTAATGTGTATTGCAATGGAGAAGGAAAGGAAGCTCACCTTGAAAAATACAAACCTAAAAAATGGGCTACCAAACAATCTATGAAACTATGAGTTCTTGTGATTTAGGCTTTTAATTTTGATATCCATAAAACCCAAAAATTATTTGGCTTTATGGTAGATTCAATTTCCTCAAGTATGTTTGAAATGGCAAGGGCCTCTCTCATTAGTAGGGTCAACTTTTAACAATAGGGATGTAGTGTGTCCTTGCTAAATAGTGCCTAACTACAAAATAATTTTTGGATCTCTAAAGTACAACGAAAAGGGTATCTAAATCTATAACCTTTTTTGTCTTCCGTTATCTAAAACTTATAATAAAATATGGTTTTTGTTTATTGATAGAGGGTTTGCCTTGGTCAAACCACATTTTAGAAATCAACCTTGAAATTGAAATAATTGAAAGGCTGAAAATGTAAAGTAAATGCACAAATTTATCTTACAATAGTAGGATCTCTCAAATCAAATGTAATGAAATTACTTCACCAATTAAATGGATCAAGAGGATCTTAATGTAGATGAAGTATTAATGCAAGATATCTCCTCTCCAATGACTTCCAACAGGATCTCCTTGGATGTACTTGGAGATGGATTGAATTCTTGAATACTTGAATACTTGAAGACTTGAAGACTTGAGTGTTTGATATTGTGGATACTTTCTTGTGTATATGAGATAAGATATGAAAAATGAGGCAAATGGATGGGCTTATAATCTCATGAATAAACTATTCTCTTGTAGGTCAACTAAGCCTCAAAAGTAACTCCCCAAATTAATCCCATAACAAGGACTGAGAGGGGGAAAAAATGGGTCCCAAGACGAGACACACTACATCCCTGGTTGAGAAAGAATGCAATATATCCCTACTAACTAGGTCCCATAATATTTAAGTATACCCTAGGGTTCCATAATAGGTCTTAGTTTTCGAAAATTAGCGACATATTTTTAGAAAAGGCAAATTTGGTGTGGAAATAGATTCCAAGTGATTGAAGGAAAGCAAGGGAGTACCTAAGTATTTAGATCCTACCTTGTGATTTATGCCATGAAATAATAACACCAAGGAGGATCTGTTATGTTGGTATGAATGGTGATGATAGTTCTTTTGGGGAGTATCCTAAGCATTGGATAGTATTGACATATTGCATTCATGACTATTTTTTTCATTGATGTCAACATAACAATAAGTCTATGAAGATTGATAGAGTAGAAGACATAGATCTTAGTTGTATAGACAATGTTTTTCTTTTCTAGTGACACACATTCATGGACATGTTCAGTATAATTTCCTGATGATGAAGTTACATGTGCAACATGTAAGTCAAAGATGTACATAAGTTGTACCTATTTTATAGTGAGTAGTATAGAGATAGAGCACCTGAGAAACCATTTCTAATGTTTGCATCATATCCTTTGACAATGATATAATCTATTGATGTGTGGTTAGCCAATGACTTACAATAGTTTGATGATAACATCAATAGACATGCAAGCCCTAGTGTCACATGTGTGAGAAGTTCTATAGACTGTGAGCTGACAGTGCTATTATAATTGTAATTAATTAATCTTATTATAATTAATTGGGAAATCCTCAAGGCCAACTCAAGGAATTATATTGAAGATATGGTATAGAGGAAAGATATTTTCCTTGTTTGTAAATGTGTTGTGTATCAAGTATTATATCGAGTGTGAAGTGTGAAAAGGAGTAAAGTATTTACTGAATGCAAGTAAGTGATCCAAGGGATTATTGGATACGAGTTTTGTGATTTGGTTACAAGATCTGAAGGAGAAGAAGTCCACTTAACAAGACAAAGAAATAGGAAGGAAGTACTATTCATTTCTATTATTCTACAAGGAATAATAAAAAGATCATTTGGATAGTGGGTCCATTGATCTTTCCCTTGAAGATGTTTGGGTAGTGGGTCCAACTTTCTCCTACAACTCCTAACAGGGTTGAAATCTCCTAATATGGATTCAAAGTCTCCTAATAGTGACTAATATATACTGAATGTTGTTATAGACTCCTAATAGGGTCCATCCTCTAACAAGGAATATTTATATTAGTACATCATCTTATGGGTACCATCCCCATTGAGGTTTTCCCTCTAATTAAGGGTTTCCCTAGTTAACACATCTTTTGTTATTGTGCATAAGTATCTTGTTGTAGTTTTTGATTATATTGATCATATGGTTAAAATTTAATAAGGTTGATAATTTTGATATTAGCTAGATAAATGATTCAGCCCCCACCCCCACAGTTATATTGGTGAACTATATATTATAACAATTGGTATCAAAGAATTAGGTCCTTGAAGGAAAAGCTTAACAACTTTGGGAGATTGATGGAAAATCTTTTCAAAAAGGATAGTCCTAGATTTGATGGGGCTAACTATGATAGTTGGAAGGAGAAGATGAAAACTCATTTTATTTATATGGGTCCAAGTTATTGGCTGTTGACAAAGAGCGAAAAGATAATTTTCAAAGAAGAGAAACTTGAAGAATGCAGTGAAGCAAAGAGAGACCTATTCATGTGCAACATGAGAGCTAGAGAAGCTTTACTATCAACTCTTCTAGAGAATGAATACAATCAGCTATATTGGTAGGATATCAATGATTATTTTAGGCAACAAGAGATATGGTGGAAAGAAGGAAGAAGATGAGTTAGTATTGAAGATTTTGAAGACTTTGACACCACCATTCAGGAAAGTAGCTTAGATGATTCAACTACTTATACCCTGTACTAAGGATTTTACTATGGAAAAATTTCTTGAAAGATTTGAAGCAATAAAAGTAGGTCCGAGACAATAAGGAGAATTGAAAAAGAGTGGAGACATCTTTCAGTGCCTTGAATGTTTGACCAAGTCTGTCTAGAAGCACAAGTAGACATGGAGATTTTGCTAGTAGCATCAGAACTAGATTTGATGAAGAAAAGAAGATTGAAGAAGGTATAACACTTCTTGTGAGAAGAGAAAAATATGGTAAGAATATCTTTAAATGTTGGACATATAATGAGTTTGGTCATTATGCATCTAAATGTCCTAAAAGAGAAAAAAAGTATAAGGGAAAGTTCAATCCTATGAGACCTAGGAATTTATTGTATGATAATGAAGAAGAGGAATCTAATGAAAAAGTTCAGAGTGAAAGTGATGATGAGCTAGGATTTGTAGCTATCAAGGAAGATGATCTTGATAGAGAAATTAGAGAAGAAAAGGCTCTACTGTCCCAAGTTGAAAAGAAATATGATTGGATAATAGACAATGGTTGTTCACATCACATGATTAGTGATATGAATACATATTTTAAATTTAGAAACTATGATGGAGGTATTGTTAGAGTTGGTAAAAATGCAACCTATCATATTACATGGATTGGATCCATTACTTTAGATGGAAGAACTAACACTGATGATGTTTATTTTGTTGATGGATTAAAGAATAATTGGTTGAGTGTTGGACAATTGGTAGATAAAGGGGTATCAATTTTAATTAATAGAAAGAACTTACACTATCAAGGATAAGGATAGTAAGATGACTGGAATTGGAACCAGGTCTAGAGATAATGTATTTTAGTTGAATCCCATTGAAATGACATGTTTGGTTTCTAAAGTGGATAATAGTTGGTTATGGGATACGAGATTCTATCATATAAACTCTGATAATATTGTGAAAGTTAGTAGCATGTTTGAAGTCAGAGATTTACCTAAGATAATAAAGCCTACTAATGTTGTTTGCAAAGAATGTATTTTGGCTAAGCAAAAGAAGGCATATTTTCCCTACAAGAAGTTCACAACCACAAAGAAGCTAGAGATTGTTCACACAGATCTAACTAGTCCCTCTAGAACAAGATGATTCTATGGTGAAAGGTATTTCATGATTTTTGTTGATGATTTCACTAGAATGATGTGGGTAGTATTTCTTAAAGAGAAATCTGAAGATTTTGAGAAGTTTAAGATATTTAAGAATAGAGTTGAGAATGAATCTAGTGTCAAGATAAAGTGTTTGAGATCAGATAAAGGAGGGGAATTTACCTCTAGAGAGTTTAACATATTTTTTTGAAGAAAATGGAATCAAAAGACAATTATCTTCACCTAGGACACCTAATAGAATGCGATTGTAGAAAGAAGACATGGATCAATAGCAGAGGTAGCAAGAGCGATGTTGTTGGAGAATGATGTATCCAAGACATTTTAGAGAGGACTAATCAATACATTAGTGTATACTATGAACAAATTATAGATTAGAAAAGGTATGAGCAAGACACCTTATGAACTATTATTTGGTCATTCTCCATTAGTTAAGTATTTCAAAATTTTTGGAAGCAAGTGTTATATTAAGAGAGATGATGATGCTGGTAAGTTTGATCCAAGAAGTGATGAAGGTATGTTTTTTAGCTATTCATTGAAAAGAAAGACATATCAATGTTTTAATCACAAAACCAAGGATATAGTTGAGTGCGTAAATGCAAAGATTGACGAAAAGTTTGGAGCTAAAGAATAACTGATAGCTTAATGATTAAATTTATTATTATATTAATTATCTGGTTAAAAAATAGGCATGTGCCATGAAGGGACATGTCTCTTCATGCTTTTATTCTTTTTATTCTCTTAATAAATAAGAGATCATTGTTATTTGGAAGCCACATACTGAAATGGTAGTGCTATTACATTTGTAGTGATCTTCCTAAAACTAACAAGAAATTAAGGCATCACAAAGATGCATCTATTTTCCTTTTTGGTTGCCAGATCTTTTGGGGTAGGGTTTCTAGAAGAAAATGAAGTTGTAGAAATATTGTTTTATAAGAGAAACCATGTCCTAACAATTCAATTGCAATGCAACTTCTTCTCAAAAATGACTATTTTTAAAAATAGTTCCAAAGAAGGCAAGGTGGTAAACTGAGGGTTAACTCATTATGTACCAATGTTATGCCTTTGACCTTTGTCTTGGATGCTACAAATGTCCACTTAAACTCACACAATTATTTTCCTATTATATAGCTCTCCTTAGATTTATGAAATGAAAGATAAAATACCTCCTAGGTAGCATCTCAAGTATGAATATCATGTCATTAAAGACTGAACAAACATAAACTCAATTTTAAATCACATTCGTTAATGCAAAGAAATCAAAATACTTGTCAAGATTCAAATTCCTTGCACCAAAATCAATAAATTTAAAATATTTTATTATTTTATTAAAACATCAAATTTCATCTAATCTAATTAGCCATCCACATTTCATTTGAATCTTCATCCAAATTATTGCCCGATGACAAGGTGAAGAAGAAATGAAATCCCATTACACCATTGTGTGCCATGTCACAATGAACTCCTAAGCACATAGAAATATCTTAATAATGTGTTGAGACCAAAGGAAGCTCTCAATATGCCATTGTGTGCCAAATGTGATGACACGACACAACTTGGTAACTCAGGGAGACGAGAAATATTACATCATGTCACCACGTGGGACCAAGAACCTCTTAATCAACATATAACACTTAGGCACAAGGACTTAGGAAACACATGTCTATAGGATATAACAAATGAAATAATCAATCATAATGAGGACAATGAATGGATAATGTAAACTTAAAAAAAAGGGTTGTTCAACCAATGAATGTTAACCCTTGAGCCATAAAACTTTAGGAGAATCAATGACGCAAGGAGGGGAGAAGAACTAGGGCTAAAGGCACACCCAAAAATCAAAATTACCTTGTAGAGTTAACACAATGGAAGAAGAGAGAGAGAGAGAGAGAGAGAGAGAGAGAGAGAGAGAGAGAGAGAGAGAGAGAGAGAGATTTTTATTGAATTTTCATGCCCAGCTGCAAGGCCTTTTGGGTTATGACTAGTTACAAAATACATTCAAGATCCATGATCCATCTTCAAATTCACATTTCCATACACATATGCATCAAAATTTCTCAATCCTCTAAATTTTGCTCCAATTTCTAAGCCTAAACACCCTATTTATACTTGCCAAAATGTCTTATAGAATATTTTAGAACATTACACAATAGAAAGGCCGACCTTAAAATGGTTTGCTCACATCCCAAGACATGACCCTATCATTAAATTCATGATTGGAATTAAACATGCGAGTTGGCTCCCACTAAGAACTAAAAGATAGACAACTCAGCTAAAGAAGGAACTAAGCATCATCAAATAATAGGCTCACTTTGCACATGAAGGAACACTCAGCTAATACTGGATAACTTGACACACACTGGATAGCGCAGAAAAAACTGTATAACTCGGTACACACTAGATAAATCTACCAATAATGTAGAGTAAAATGGGATTACATGCTAACTAGAAGGTTAACACAACTTGGGATAATTGCAAATTTGTTGATACTAAAAAATTACTAGCACTTGACAATTGCTACAACTCGGTAATGACTACAACTTGACAATTGAAAGAATGAACACAAATGAGCAGGATAACACATCAACCTAGGATGCTCCTGCATCAAACAAATAGGGTAGAAAGAAATAGTTCTCCTGAATCATTGAGATGTCACAACTTGAGCTAAATCCAACTCAGATTGAGAAATCCAACTAGAATCTTCAAATGGCCTATTCTTCCACTTCACCAAATATTCATAGTAATCCTTTCCTTTTGTGATTTTACCAACTCTCGAATCCAATAATTGTTCAACCTCTTTGATATTCTTCTTAGGATAATCATCTGATATAGAAACTTCCTCATTTGACAAATGATACTTGTACAAATCAGCAACATTGAATATAAGAAATATATCCATGTCATTAGGTAACTCAACTTCATAAGAATTTTTACTATCAAACTTCTTTAAGATATTACAAGGTCCAAAATTCTTCATCTTCAACTTACTGTATGTTCCAACACAAAATTTTCCTTTCTTCAAATGAACCATCACTTCATCACCTACTTCAAAAACATGATGTCTTCTAGACTTATCAACATTCTCCTTGTACTTCTAATTACTTTATTCCAATTTCAACTTCAATTCCTTATGCAAAGACTCCATAAAATCAACAAAATTTTCTCTTGCAAAACTTCTCTTTTCTTCACCAGCAACATCCCTTAAATTGGACACTCCTCTAGGCAACATTCTAGTAACAATCTCAAAAGTTGTCTTCCCTATACTTCTATTCACATAATTATTATATGCAAACTTAGCTTGTGCCAATACCATCTCCCAATTATGTGATCCATCTTCAACTAAGCATCTTATCAAATTACCCAAGCTTCTATTCACACCCTCTATCTATCCATCTATCTATGGATGGAATGCATAATTGAATTTTAGCTCAGTACCCATCTTCTTCCACAAAGTTCTCCAAAAATAACCAACAAATTTATTATTTCTATCAGAAATAATACTTCTTGGTAATCCATGCAATCTAACAATCTCTTAAACTTTAGCAACATGCTCAACATATGATGTCTTCTTACATGGTATAAAATGAGCCATTGTAGAAAATCAATCCACAACAAAAAATATTGAATCATACCCCTTTGCTATTTTAGGCAATCTAAGAACAAAATTCATATTGATGTCACTCCAAGGTTTCTCAAGAATAAAAATAGGTGCATCTAATCCAATATTTTGACTTACTCCTTTTACAACTTGACAAACTCCATAAATCTTCACAAACTTCTGAACATCCTTATGCATCTGTGGCTAATAACACTTCTCCTTTAGCAAACTCAATGTCTTATCAATTCCAAAATGTCCAACCAATCCACTAATATGCTTTTCCTTAATCAAATTAACTCTCATAGAACTTCTATGGATACACAACTGAATACCTTTGAACAACATGCCTTCTTGAATGAAATATTCATCATACTTACTCATGTGATTTGTTAGATTTGGTGCTCTGCACCCTCTCCATGCCTTAGAAAAATCAAGGTTAGTATCATACAACTCTTTCATTTCATCAAAACCAAGAACTTCAATCTTCATCTCATTCAACAAAGAATGTCTTCTGCTTAATGCATCAACAACTCAATTAGTGACTCTACATTTATGCTTAATCACAAATGTAAAACTCTATAAATACTCTACCCACTTCATATGTCTTTAATTGAATTTATGCTGACTTCCCAAGTACTGTAAAGCTTTATGACCAGTATACAACACACAATCCTTAGGAATCAAATAATGTCCCCACTTGTTCAAAGCTTGAGAAATAGGATAAAACTCTTGATCATATAGAAAATAATTTCTTTTAGCATCATTCAACTTCTCACTAAAGAAAGAAACAAGTTTACCTTCTTGACTCAATATAGATCCTATTGCACTACCACTTGCATCACGTTCAACTTGAAATACCTTATTGATATCAAGCAAAGCCAATACAGGTAACTCAAAAATGTTGTATTTTAATGTCTCAAATCTGTTATCGGTTACATTTGTCCATTTGAATTTCTTTTTATCTCCTCTCATTGTCTCAGTCATAGCATTACAAACAACACTAAAATTCTTTATAAAATTCCTATAGAAACTAGCCAAACCATGAAATGATCTTACCTCACCCACATTTTTAGGTGTAGGCCATTCCAAAATTGCTTTAACCTTCTCAGTATCCATTCTCAAACTGTCAGCTAAAATAAAAAATCCCTAATATACAATCTCCTCATGCATAAAAGAACACTTTTTCAAATTAATCACCAACTGCTCCTCTTTCAATCTTTACAATACTTGTATAACATGCTCAAGATGTTCTTCCAAAGTCTTACTAAATATTAGAATGTCATCCAAATAAACAATCACAAACTTGCCCAAAAATATTTTCACAACTTCATTCATCAATCTCATGAAATTACTTGGTGCATTAGTCAAATGAAAAGGCATAACCAACCATTTATATGAACCATCTTTTGTTTTGAAAGTAGTCTTAAATTCACCCCCTTCTCTGATTCTAATATGATGATAACCACTCTTCAATTTAATCTTGGTAAAATACTCTTCTCCACTCAAACAATCTATCATGTCATCCATCCTTGGCATAAGAAACCTATATTTCACTGTGATCTTGTTAATAGCTCTAAAATTAGTACACATTCTCTACTCTCCATTCTTCTTAGGTGCTATAACATCAGGTACAACACATGGAATCAAAATTTCTCTTATTAAT
Source organism: Cupressus sempervirens (assembly GCA_028749045.1). NCBI lineage: Eukaryota > Viridiplantae > Streptophyta > Pinopsida > Cupressales > Cupressaceae > Cupressus > Cupressus sempervirens. Next base: position 163,315,835 of record CM053790.1, on the reverse strand, counting down.
CCCTTTTGCAAAAATTCATGCACTTGTCTATTAAGTTATTCATTCTCTATAAGTGTCAATATATAAGGTTCTTTGTTCAGAAAAATAGCTCCAGGAATCAGATACATGCAAGGACTTATACTTCTCACTAGCGGTAAACCATCAGGAATAATCTTTGCAACAATTTCTTTATACTCATTCAATAAATTTTCAATTTTTTCTCATACTCAGTCATTATTAGCTTTTGCTGCTTGGTCATTACTACCCAAACTTGATTCTCTAGGGATTATGGAAAAACAAACTTGATTCTTCTTCACTTCTTTTTCAAATTTCTTTCCATTAACCATGCAAACTTGAATAGTAGTACAATTAACCTCATTTGGACTTTCAATCAAAGACAATAATATTTTCTTTCTCCCATTTAACAAAAGAGTATATTGATTCAATCTTCCATCATGTAGAGCATATCTATCATATTGCCAAGGTGTACCCAACAAAATATGACAACAATCCGTAGGCATAATATCACACATAACTTCATCAAAATAATGTCCAATCTTGAACTTCACAATACATTATTCACTTACCAATATCTTATGCTCATCTTTGATCCATGAAACATGATAGGGTTTAGGATGTTTCATCCTCTAAAATTGCAACTTTGTAACCAACTCTTCTGATGCCAAATTCATTGAACTTCCACTATCAATGATCACCTTACAACATTTTCCAACCATCTTACATATGGTCTTGAAAAGACTTCTTAGTAAAAAATTGTTCCTCATCACTTCCCTTATTACATAAGGTTCTTCTCACCATCAAATTTTCTCCAGCCTCAGGTCCACTCGGTGAACCCTCAATGTCTCCTTGAATCACAACATTTCTATTACCTTACCCACTTTCAAAGGATCTACATTCAAAATATCTATGCCATTCTTTACCACATCTGAAACAATTACGATGAAAATTGCCTCTAGAGTAAGAATTACCTCAATAAAAATTAGTACCTCCTCGATAAGAATGACCACCTTTCCATTCGGTCTTGTCTTGGTCATCATTTTCCATTCAGATTTACCTTTATCTTGTACAAAATTGTTAGATTTGCAACTTTCACCATAAGATCTACCTCTGTCTCTTTGGAATCTACCACCTCTACCTCTTTGTCTTTTTTCATGCTTCTTTGTTAATATCTCCTTAGCTTTCAAGGCATATTGATATTCTTCTTCCACATTTTCCAATTTCACAAAATTTATTTCATCTTGAATTCTAAATCTCAATCCATATAGATACCTAGCAATTTTTGCAACATCATCATCCACATTTCCAAATCTGATGTCCAATCTATAGAGTTCCTCAATATACTCCCTCACAGTCATGTTTCTTTGTCTCAAATTTTGCATCTTCCTCAACAAGCTAACTTGGTAATCAATAGGAAGGGATTTATTCTTCACCTTATTCACCATCTTCAACCAAGTCTTTATCTTCTCCTTTCCTCTCCTTCATCTATCATTTTGTAAATGCTCCCACCATAGTGAAGCATGACCTTTCAACCTAGTAATTACAAGTTTTACCTTCCTATTATCAAGAGTGTTTTCATACTCAAAGAACTTCTTCATATCAGAGATCCAATCCAACACAACATTGGTGTCCAATTTTTCATCATAAGGAAATAATAGAGTTTGAATGTGCCCTAGACAATACTCTCAACAATCTTTCCTTATCTTGATCTTCTTCAAGTTCCAAATTAGGGTTTGGTGCCTCTGCTTCATCATTAGTCACATCACCAAGATGCATTCCTCTCCTCTGGGCTATCACTACAACACCTAATTTGGCTGCAATTTGTCTCAATGTATCCAATATGACATTATCAACATTTTCTCTACCGCGAAACATCTTTGTAAATTAGGTTCCTACAAGATCATAACCCTCTACAAGTTATAGGTCAAATCCACAGATTTGCAACCCTACAACCAAATTGGAATCAAGGTTCTACATGATCCAATCTCCATAAGGATGAACCTCAATCTCTGATACCACCTAATGCAAAGAAGGGAGAAGAAATAGGGCCAAAGGCACACCCAACAATCCAAACCATCTTGTAGAGTTAACACAATGGAAGCAAACACACAAAGAGAGCATTGCCAAAGAGAGAGAGAGAGAGAACAAACCACTTTTATTTAATTTTCAAGTAATAAACATACATGCCTAGTTGTAAGGCCTTCTGGGTTACAATCCGACTTTAAATTTGCATTTCTAAACACATATGCATCAAACTTTCTTAATCCTCTAAATTCTATTCCAACTTCTAAGCCTAAAAACCCTACTTATACTTGCCAAAATGGCTTACATAAGATTCTAGAACATTATATAATAGAAAGGCCGACCTTAAAATGGTCTATACACATCCCAAGACAAGATCCTATCATTAAATTCACAATCAAAATTAAACTCGCAAGTCAACTCCCACTAAGAACCAAAACATAGATAACTTGCTAAAGAAGGAACCAAGCATCAACAAATAATAGGCTCACTCGACACATGAAGGAACACTCAGACAATGCTGGATAACTCGGCACACACTATATAAATTGGCACACACTATATAAATTGGTACACACTAGATAACTCGATCAATACTATAAAGTGAAATGGGATAACATGCTAACTAGAAGTTTAACACAACTTGGGATAATTGCAACTCGACTTATACTAAAAAATTACTAGCACTTGACAATTGCTGCAACTTGGCAATGACAACAACTCGACAACAACTGGAAAAATGAACACAAATGAGCAGGATAACAAGTCAACCCAGGATGCTCCTGCATCATTCAACTAGGTAAACACGTTAACACAAGATTATAAATTTTCCCATATCAAAATTATTTATACATTGAACATGTTAATGAATTGAATTGAGAGGAGGGGGGGGGGGGGGGGGGGGGGATTAACTATGTTTATATATTCACAATCACAAAATGATATTTAGAAATGTAAAAGAAAGAAAGAGAGGTGGTTGATAGGTATGTGCCTTGACTGATTAATATTACATATATTATTAAACATTTTTAATGAAGAAAAAGAGAAAGAAAACCAATTAGAGAATAAAGATCAAAGACCCACTCATAAATTGTAAACAACAATTGACAAATAAGATACAATATATAGATCTTGGAACCTGCAATCTGTGTAAAGTATTTGGGCTCAAGTCTAGTAATCACAATTGGGTCAACATTACTTAACAAAGGAGGAGTGGGGTTTCCATATTCAAGCATAGAAGGAGGTTCAACACCCAAATCAAAATATTTGGAACCCCAAAAAAGGTTTAAGACTGTAAGTATAGCACCACCATATAAAAAGGACATATGATACTTGAAAATATAGGTGCAAATTAGCACAATTTTATAAGGAAGAGATGATAATAAAAAAATTAAAAAGAGGATGAAATACTTAGTCATTTGTAAGGTGAGCCACGACATAGAGAGAAGAATTTCTATGAGTTTGTGATGTCAATCAACCATTAACACAAATTACAAGCATATCAAAATGGTGGATATCTACTAACCAAGATATCCTTAAAATTGTCACTCCTAAAATTACCAATATTGTAATATTTGTCTCGTGTTTATCCTTCCTAGATAAGAGGGAGTGCTTATGTTTGATAGATTATGTTAGACAAACCTATTTTTGGAAATGTAAGAGGAGTAACTAAGAGGGGAGGAGTGGATCAACTAACAAAAAAAAATGCCATATCCCTTTATATGTTAGTACAAAACAAAATCAAATTTTGCTGAATATACTACTATAACTTGGTTAGCACTAAAACACTCAGTTAACACAGTAACTTAGTTTACACTAAAAATAACTGTCACTTGGTAAACACTCAATTAATAATGAATATATGCAATGTTACTAATTAACATTGAATATGTAGATCTTATGATATTAAGTGTGATTAACCTTAATTAACTTAGTTGCAGCATCATAAAGAAAATAACATGAACACAAGAGACACCAAGATTTAATGTGGAAATCTAATTTGGAAAAACCAACCAATTGCAACTAGTCACTATTTTTCACTCTTTTGAAGTGAGCTCTATTAGCCAACCCTGTTTAAATATTACAAAACACACTGTTAGGTTTGACATTGTTAAAGGATTTAGTTCACCCTATTAGGAGTGGCATTGTTAGAGGTCTTTAGAAACTTCAATCTAGAAATGCCACATTGCTAGTGGATTTGGAAAATAAATATTAAGCTAACTTTAATAGGAGATTTGATTCACTGCTACAATTATTAGAGAGTAGCAATGATATGATCTAACTGTTGATGCAAACTATATTTTCTAATTTTGTATCTTTGTTCTGGCTTCAATACTTGATCCTCCTTGATTAGAATGTTCTTTGCAGCTCAGTTAATTCCAAATTTTCTTCCTTGATTTATCTTTTCAATCCCATGCTTGTTCCACACTTCCACTTCTAATTCAATCCTCAACTTGACCTTATATGTTTTACCTTGTCAAGTTGACTTGAAGACAATTTCAAATAAATGAAATTCATCCCATATTCAGATAGAACTAACCAACAAAATTGATATAGGAAAATCCTTTATTAGCCAACCCAACTTGGTCAACAATAACTTAGAAACAATTTTCCTTTAGACTTCCTTTGGTAACCAAGTGAGCTCGGTTAACACTGGTTCCATTCCAAGTTTTCTTTAGCTACCAAGTGAACTCAGTAGACATTGTCTTCCTACAAACTCCCTTTGTTAGTTGAGTGAGCTCAGTTAACCCTCGCTTTGAACTTGGTAAACAATGAGATGCTCGTCATACACTGTAACTTCCTTTGAATCTTGAGTGAGCTTGATACACACTAATTTCTTGGTGTATACTTAAAAATTGTGTAACATCAAAGACAATATACAATTAAATGATTGTATCCAACAATCTCCCTCTTTGGCACATGACAACACAACATGTCATGACAAATAGAAATTTAGAGAAAAATAGAAGTAAGAATAATATCCTTAGTTTCATTCTAATTCTCATCTAATAGAACTCCCTCTATTAGTGTGAAATCCCTCTTTCATCAATCTCTGATTGCAATGACTGCAATATCAAACTCTTCCTCTTTGATACCAACCAAATTCATTCTCCCTCTTTGACATCTTTGATATATAACAAAAAAAATCCATATTAGACATAAAATTTCTCTGATGTATGACAAAAAACTCTCCCTCTTTGACATCTTATGCCAAAGAAAAAAATTAATGTAGTTCCAATTTACCTTGATGTACAGATTCATATGTAATTTGCTATGACAATACTACATCAACTTGTTTGATCTTCAACATGCTTGGTTGATGCATCACTAAAATCTAGTTACTAAGCTTTAGACAGGGGAATAACCTATAGCTTACCTCTTAAGTACAAAAATTCATCCTTGGCAATGGCTTGGTGAATACGTTTGCAATATGTTTTGTTGTATTCACATATTCCAACCTCACCTCTTTGTCTTGTAAAAGTTCTCTTAAGAAATGATATTTTATTTCAATGTGCTTGGTCTTGATATGTATCACTGGATTTTTAGATATGTTGATTGCACTTGTGTTATCATAGAAGATAACAACTGGGTCCTTAATCTCCTCCTCCATACCTTAAAATAGTTGCTTGAAACACACAATGTTGGAATAATTGACTGTTGCAATGATATTTTCTACTTTTGCTGAAGACTGAGAGATATAGTTTTGCTTCTTACTTGTCCAAGATACTAGCCTCTTTCCAAGAAAGAGTGCTCCTCCACTAGTGCTCTTTCTATCAACAACACTTCATGCGCAATCGACATCAGTGAATGCCTTCAAATCAAAGTTTCCTCCTTTCTTATACCACAAACCATATTCTTTAGTACCTTTTAGATACCTTATGATTGTTTTGATTTCCATCATATGGTTTTCTTTAGGATTAGCAGAGAATCTATCCACTATATTGACTGCTAATGCTATATCTTATCTTGTGTGTACCACATACTAAAGTTTTCCAACCATTGATATGTATGTAGTTTGATCTACCTCTTTTGAATCATCATCTTTGGAAAGCTTATGTCAAGTAGGCATAGGTGTTCTAACTAGTATAGAATCCTCCATTCCAAATTTCTTTAGTATCTCCTTGATGTATTTTGATTGAGTAATATAGATACCATCCTTCATCTATTGAAATTGCATGATGAAAAATAATTTGATCTCTCCAAAAATTGAAATTTCAAATTCATTACTCATTTCCATAGAAAAATATTTACACAAATTATCATTTCTAGTAAATAATGTATCATCCAAAAAGATTTATGCCAATACAATCTTCTTATCTGGCCCTTCTTTGATGTATAGGCTACTATTATCATTAGTTCTTTGAAAACCAAGCTTTATGAAATAATTATGTAACCTTCCATACCATGCTTTGGGGAATTTTTTGAGACCATACAAAGGTTTGTGCAGTTTACAAACCATATCCCTTTTGCTAGGATCAATGAAACCTTCTAGTTACTCTATGTAGACTTCCTCTTTTAAGATTCCATTCAAGAATGTTGATTTCACATCCATCTGATATACTTTGAATCCTTTGTGTGTTGTATATGCAATGAGTGTTCTAACACCTTCAAGTCTAGCAAAAATAGTAAAAGTTTCTCCATAGTCAATACCTTCCTCTTGAGTATAGCCCTTGCAAACTAATCTTGCCTTGTTTCTTAAAAACTCTTCATTCTCATTCAGCTTGTTTTTGAATACCCATTTTGTGCCAATTACATTCTTGTCCTTGGGTCTAGGAACAAGAGTCCAAGTTTTATTTGTTTCTATTTGACCAATCTCTTCATCCATTGCTTCTATCTAGATTTCATTTTCTAATGCATTTTTGATAGTACTAGGTTCAAATTTAGTAAGCAAACATGTACCTTTTATTTTGTTCTTTGTCATTGTACCAACTGACTGATCTCCAATAATTTTCTTAGGTGCATGATGCCTTCTGACATATCTAGCAAGTTTGGGTTATTTATTTTTAAATTCACTAGGTTCACCATGATTTTCAAAATCTTGCTTGAGTCCCACTGCCTCTAACTCGAGTCCATCAGATGAGTCAGTTTGTACTTGCTAAAACTTGGGTCCTTCTAATTGTGATACAGGTCCTTCAGACTGTGACTTGGGTTGCACTGGCTATAACTTGGGTTGAACTGGGGATTTTGGGGACTTGGGCGGTGAAGAATGCTAACTTCCATTTGCTTGAAATTTAGGTATAGTATCAAGATCATAGTAAACAAAGTTTTTGTAGTCTCTAGGTTCTTTCCTACTTTGTTCTTCAGACTCTTCTGCAAACTCATCAATTTTCACATGTGCACTTTCTATAACTTTGTGAGTAGATATATTCAAACATTTGTAGCCACTTTACTCTTATTGGAATGTTCCAAGAGTATGCATTCATCACTTTTCAAATCAAAATTTCCTTATCTTGACTCCTTCAGAATATAATATTTTCTTCCAAATACTTTGAAATGACACAAATTAGGTTTATAGCCATACCATAATTAAAAAGGTATTTGATTTGAATCCTTATTCAATTGAACTTAGTTCAAGGTATAAACTACAATGCTAATTGCTTCTTTCTAGTATTTGATAGCAACACTCTTCTCTATCATAAGGGTCCTTGCATAATAAATGATTGATCTATTCCTTCTTTTAGTAATACCATTCTATTGAGGTGTACCAAGTGAAAATGCATGTCTTTTAAGTCCTCTTTCATTACAAAATTCATTGAATTCATTAGAGATGAATTTACCTCCTTTGTCTAATCTTAAATATTTTAGTTTCTTTCTTATTTCCTTCTCAACTCTAGCTAGATACCATTTGATTTTTTGAAAAGATTCTAATTTATCCTTTAAATACATAATTGTCATCATCCTAGAATAATAACAAACAAACAAAATAAAGTACTTATATCCAGTATAGCTTTGTATTCCAATAGGTCCACAAAGGTCTGTATGAACCAACTCTAGTACTTCTTCATAGTGATAATTTTTCCTTTTGAAACTTATCTTTCCCATCTTTCTAATTTGACAATTCTTTCACATGCACATATTAGGTTTCTTCAAGCTTGGAATGCCTCTAACCCTTTTGTTCTTGCTTATGTTTACCAAGTTATCAAAGTTCACATGACACAACCTCTTATGCCATAACCAAATTTCTTCTACTTGAGCTATGAAACATGAGTTCACATTTAGATCTAGGAAGAATAGATTACCTCTTGTTTGATTACTAGTCCCAACTAGATTTCCATCTACATCCATCAGCTTAGCTTTTCTATTCATGAATTCTACCTTGAATCCAATGTTATTCAATTGTGCCACGCTAAGAAGATTATGCTTCACTCCTTTAACCCGATAAGAATTTTCACATCTGAGATCATTGGTTAGTGAAATACAAACTTTTCCCTTCACATAACATGGTTCATCATTACCAAATCTGACGCTTCCACCATCATATTGTTCCAAGTTCTCAAATTTAAACTTATCACTAGTCATGTGGTGAGAACAACCACTATCAATAATCCATGTATCATTCTTACTAACATGTGAGATAAGGGCCATCTTATCATTCTCATCATCTAATTTATCTTTAACAACAATGTATACCATTTCATCTTCTTCACTACTATCATAAAATTTAGCAATGTAACAAGATTTCTTACCTTTGTTAGTGTAGCCTTTGAAATCCTTCTTGTCTTTGTGCTTATCATATTTATTTTCTTCTTTGCCTTCTCTATTTGGACACCTTGTAAAAACGTGATCAACTTCTTCACAAGAAAAGCAGATAATTTTTTTTAAACCTTTGTACTTTCCTTTTCTCTTGGGAAATCTTCTTGCAAGTAATGCTTCAATGACTTCAAGATCATCATTAGAACCATATTTATCTTCACTATCAGACTTCTTGCTTCTAGACTTTGCAACTTTCTACTTGAGTGATAGCTTGTCTTGGAATGAAGACTCAAGGTTACTGGAGTTAGGAAAATAATTAACAAAATTATCTAACTTAAATGCAGTCAACCTTCCCACTTGTGCATCCAAGGTCATATCATTTTTAGGATCACATCTCATTTCTTGAATAGAAGATACTCTGATTGCATAAATAGGAAGTATGGTTTTGAGTACCTTGCTTACCATTGTTACATAATCAATTTTTCCACCTGAGGATTTGATTGCACACACATTGGCTTTAATTATTTCACTGTATTGTGCAATGTTCTCATCTTCTCTCATCTTCATCTAATCAAATTGGCCTCTAAATTTTTTTACTTTTCCTATCCTCACATTATCATCACCTCCATAGATAGCTTTCAGTTTGATTCACATCTCATAATAGTACCACAGTATTTGACTTCATCAAATTTAGCATAATTGAGAGTTGAAGCAATATCAATCATCATAATTTTATGATTCTTCTTTTTTATAATTTCTTTAGCAGTCATAGTTCTAGTAGGTGCCACATGCTTGGTGAATAGATACTTTAGGCCTGAGTCTCCAATGGTTTCCAAATGTAGTCTTATGAGTTCATGCCATGCCTTGAAGTTATCTCTATTCAGCTTGGGAATCTCTCTTCTATAAGACAAGTTGATCTTTAGCTTAGTTCTTGAAACCTTCTCTACAAGCATCAAAAGCTATGATACCAATTGTTGGAAATGTAAGAAGAGTAACTAAAAGGGGAGGGGTGAAATAATTACCACAAAAAATCTCAAATCCCTTTAGATGTTAGTACAAAACAAAATCAAACTCTACTAAATATATTGTTGTAACTCAGTTAGAACTAAAACACTTGATTAACAGAATAACTTGGTTTACACTAACAATCAGTGTCACTCGGTAACACTTGGTTAATACTAAATATATGCACTATTACTGATTAACACTGAAGTGAAAATCTTATGATATTATTTATGATTAACCTTAATTAAATTAGTCATAAAATCATAAAGAAAATAACATGAACACAAGAAACATTAGGATTTAACATGGAAACCCAATTTGGGAAAAACCACCAATTGCAACTAGTTACTATTTTTCACTCTTCTAAAGTGAGCCTTGTTAGGAGCCATCCCTATTCAAAGGTTAAAAAATACACTATTAGATGTAATCCTATTAAAGGATTTAGTTCACCCTATTAGAAGTGACCTTTTTAGAGGTCTTTAGACCCTTCAATCTAGAAATGCCACCTTGTTAAAAGATTTGACAAATAGTTGTTAAGCTAACCTGGTTAGAAGATTTGATTCACTACTAAAATTATTAGAGAGTATTAATGATATGACTTGATTTCTGATATAAACATTATTTTCTAATTTTAGATCTCTATTCTGGCTTGAATAGTTGATCCTCCTTGATCAGAATGTTCTTTGTAGCTCGGTCAACTCCATATTCACTTTCTTGATTTATCTTTTCAATCCCATGCTTGTTCGACACTTCCACTTCTAATTCAATCATCAACTTGACCTTATACTTATATGTTTTACCTTGTTAAGTTGACTTGAATACAATTTCAAATAAATGAAATTCATTCGATAAGCCGGCTAGAACTAACCAAAAAAATTGATACAGGAAAATCCTTTGTTAGTCAACCCAACTCAATCAACACTAACTCATAAATGATTTTCCTTCAGACCGAGTGAGCTCAGTTAACACTGGTTCCATGACAACTTTTCTTTGGCTACTGAGTGAACTCAATGGACACTATCTTCCTACAAACTCCCTTTGGTAGCCAAGTGAGCTTGGTTAACACTTTCTCTGAACTTGGTAAATACTGAGATGCTTGTCATACACTACAACTTCCTTTGACTCTTGAGTGATCTCAACATACACTAATTGCTCGATATATACTTGACATTTGTGTAACATCAAAGAAAATATATAATTGGATGATAAATAATTGAGATATAAGTATATTGTTATATGAGAGAAATAAATTATATATATATATATATATATATATATATATATATATATATATATATATATATATATATATATATATATATATATATGATTAAATTTAATATTAAATTAATTATCTAGTTAACAAATAGATATGTACCATGATAGAACATGTCTCTTCATGGTTTTATTCTCTCAATAAAGAAGAGATCATTATTATTTGGAAGGCACATGCCAAAATGGTAGTGCTATTACATTTATAGTGATCTTTCTAAAACTAACAAGAAATTAAGGCATCAGAGCGATGTATCTATTTTCCTTTTTGGTTGCTAGGTCTTTTGGGGTAGGGTTTCTATAAGAAGATGAAGTTATAGAAATGTTAGTTTATAAGAGAAACCTTGTTATAAAAATTCAATTGCACTGTAATTTCTTCTCAGAAATCACTGTTTTAAAAATATTTACAAAGAAGGAAATTTGGTGAATCAAGGGTTACCTCAATATGTGCTAATTTATTGGCTTAGACCTTTATCTTGGATGCTACAAATGTCTATTTAAACTCACAAAATTATTTTTCTATTATATAGCTCTCCTTAGATTTATGAAATGAAAGATAAAATACCTCCTGGGTAGGATCTGAAGTATGAATATCATGTTAGTAAAGGTTGAACAAACATAAGGTCAATTTTAAATCATAATTGTCAATGCAAAGAAATCAATAGCACTAGACAAGATTCAAATTCCTTGATAAAATTAAAAAAAAATGTTCTTTAATTGAAACATCACCTTTAATTTAATCTAAATAGCCATCCACATTTCATTTGATTCTTCATCCAAATTATTATCCAATGACAAGGTGAAGAAGAAATGAACTCCCATTACACCATCGTGTGCCATGTCATAATGAACTCCTAAGAACATAGAAATATCTTGATACTGTGTTGAGACCGAAGGAAACTCTCAATATGCCAATGTGTGCCAAATGTGATGACATGACACAACTTGGTAACTCATGGAGACAAGAGAAATATTACATCATATCACCAAGTGGGACCAAGAACCTCTTAATGAACATATAACACTTAGGCACAAGGACTTAGAAAACATATATCTATAGGATATAACAAATGAAATAATCAATCATAACAAGGGCAACCAATAGAAAATGTTAACTTTAAAAAAGGGGTTGTTCAACCAATGAATGTTAACCCTTGAACCATAACACTTCAGGAGATTCAACTAGGTAAACAAGTTAACACAAGAATAGAAGTTGTCTCATATCAAAATTATTTATATGTTGAACATGCTGATGAATTGAATTGAGAGGGGGGGGGATTAACTATGTTTATACATTCAAAACCATAAAATGATAGTTACAAATGTATAAGAAAAAAAAGAGGCAGGTGACACATATGTGCCTTGACTAATTAATATTACATATATTATTTAACATTTTCAATGAAGAATAAGAAAAACAACCAACTAGAGAAATTGCAAATGACAGTTCACAAATAAGATTGATTATATATATCTTGGAACCTACATGATCTACATAAAGTATTTGTGCTTGAGTCTAGTAATCTAAATCAAGTCAGACCTTACTTAATAAAGGAGGAGTGGGATCTCCTTATTCAAACATAGAAGGAGGCTCACCACCCAAATCAAAATACTTGACACCCTATAAAAGGTATAAGGTGGTAAGTAACACCATCTAACAAGGAGATATGATACCTGAAAATATAGGTGTAAGGCACATGAGTTTAAAAGGAAGAGTGGATAATTTAAAAAAATTTGAAAAGAGGACCAAATACTTACTCATTTGTAAGGTGGGCCACTACATAGAGGGAAGAATTTTTATGAATCTATGATGTTGACCCACCATTAACACGAATCATAAGCATCAGATGACATAAAACATAACAATGAAATCTTAAGTGCCCAAGTCAAAAGGATTTATTCAGAATAAGAATTAAATGCAAGGTTGAGAACTTAGTTAAGTGTGAAAAAAATAGGAGATAACATGGTAATATCCCTTTTAATATGGAGGAAGTAACGTACAAACATTTCATTCAACATGTAAGGAATAAAATATAGAGATTCACTTGTGAGGGGAGAAATATTTAAAATGGAAGACTCACCACGTGTCTTCCATATCATGAGGGATATGGGGACCCAAGGTGGTAAAATTGATTGATCTTAAAAAGGTAATGTGTTTACTAATTAAATAGGCATGTTTAATGAAAATAAGGTAAGTATGTTTTATTTAGTTGAATGATTATCAATTCAAATAACATAGTTACAAAGTTATGCTAATATTCAAGATAATATTATTATGCGAAGAATTCCTAATATTATTATTAGGAAAATAAATGCAAAAATATTCATAATAAACTAAACATAAATAAGAATGTTATTTTAAATAATAAGAAAATGATAAAATATTGTTTTGTTAATATCATTATCATTATTAGAAAAACCAAATTTTATTATTGTGCTTGGGTATTATAGTAGTCTCTCTCTTATTTTATGTTCAATAAGTGCTATGTGCCTTGATCTTTTCCCCTAAGGATGTTATTGCAAGAAAAAGGAGATTGAGAGGGAGTCTAATAATTTTGGATGAAGAGCTTAGATGATTTATATTTAGAGGGACTCTAACACTTCTTGAAAGGTATAGAAGATCAGAAGATTTATATTCATAGGGAGTCTGACACATTCATTCGAAGGAGAAGATAGAGGATATGTTTTAGTTGATCTTTGAAGATCTTGATCATATCAGATTTAGAGGGAGCATGAAACTTAATCATAGAAAACTTTGGTTGAGGAGATTAGATGATTTATTTTTAGAGGGAGTTCAAAAGTCCTTGTGAGTGACTATGATTTTAATGGGCCAACCCCTATGTAGATCATGAGGAAGTGACTGTTAGATTAAAAGGTTAATTTATTTTCATTTATTAATTTACCTTTACTCCCTTCTTAAGATTTCACTTTATGCACATTGCATTTCCATTTAATAATTAATTAATAATTATTAAATATCATTTACCTCGTAGGGTTTTCCTTATAAGGTTTCAATCTCCTTCATAAGGATTGATTGGTTGTAAATTCAATCTTCTTTCTTATCGAGAAAACCCTTTTCTCTTTATGCCTTTCTTTCTTCCTTGTAATAGGTCATTTGCATGTAGAATATCTAGGGATCTATGAATTTGTTCATCATCCAATTCTACATGGTATTAGAGCCTTGCCTACAACTTCCTCCTCTTATTGGAAGAAAAAGAAGAACGAGGGTTTAAAAAATAGATCTAGTATTTTTTGTGAAAATAGGGGGTCTCTAATTTTTGGAGTACTTTGAGGCCAAATAGACCTCATGGTTGGATTAAGAAGGCCTCAAAACCCCCCTTTTCATATAAATTTTGTTAATTTTTAAGAAAGTTGACCTAGGAGGCATTATTTTTTTGCACAACAAGGTCGTACGATCTCTACATGCACTTGGAGGAAGGTTATTTTATCAAAAAGTCGCAAAAAAATATAAAACATGGCTTTTTTGATTGCCAGAGTCACCACTAGTGGCCAACCGCTATTGCCACTCTGTAGCCTATGCAACACCTCTGCATGCAACACTGCTCTTCTGCCACCAACCCTCAACCTCTTACATCACCATCCTCTGACCACTAGCGTGCCACTAGGGCACCACCATTGCACTATTTAGGTGGTGTAATTTTTTTATTTTATTTTATAAATTATTTTTCTTCTCATTCTGGGTGCCTTATTTGGGTTTTCATGATATCTTGAGCATACAGGGGTCTTTTCTTGATCCAAAAGAAGCATCAAAAAGTTGGTTCGAAGATAGAGAAAATGTTGTAGGTATTTTTTGTATTTTTTTTCTAGTTTGGTACCTATTTTTCCACTTGAAGTCTGATGTCATATCCCCATTTTAAGATAGAATTTTAATAATTATTAGATAATACAATGTTATTAAATAAATAATAAAGTTATATTAAAACTAATACTAAAATATAAAATAAGAAAATAATATTTATTTAATCTATATTATTAATAAAATAATATTTAGTATGATATTTAAATAATTAAAAAATAATAAAATTTCAATGAGTAAAGAAATAAATAAAATAAAATACAAGAGACAATATTGTAGAAAGTATGTTAACTTTCTAAATACAATTTAATAATAAATAAAACAAACACAAATAAGTAAGTAAATAAATAATATAACATAGAATAATATAAATTAACTAAATCTAATAAAAAGTCAAGAGATGTTTAACAAATAGACATGACTTGTTAAATTAAGATATAAAAGAGAGGAGAGTTTATTTTAAAGAGGAGGAAAAAAAGGAAGAGAAGAGAGGAGGAGTTCAGAAAGAGGAAATGGAAGAGGAAAGTAATATGAAGAAAATAAGGAAGTGACTTTTTGAAAAGGTATTAACGATATTGAAAGGATGTGTACCTTTTGAAAGGGTCATAATTATGAACAGTTGTGACTCTTCAAAAATATAGTGATTTTTCCAAAGGGTTTTAGTTATGAAGGGTTGTGACTTTTCGAAAGGATTATAACTATGAAGTGTTGTGACTTTTCAAAGGATTTGTATTATGAAAGGGTGCGACTCTTGAAATTGAAGAAGGTAAGAAATGTACATTTATAAATTATATTTGTTTAATTATGTTTATTAATTTATTTATGAACCATACTTGTGGATAATATTGTGGTAGCTCTTGGGGTTAACACCATGGATATTAATGAGACTCGAAGCATGGAGCATGTGAGATATTTAAGAGCTCCTTTTTCTGCCATGGCTGAGAATTAATGTTACTTGTAACATGGAGCATATGAGATATTTAAGATCTCCATTGTCAACCATGGCCATGAATCAATGTTACTTGTAGCATGGAGCGTGCGAGATATTTAAGATCTCCATTGTCTGCCATGGCCGAGTGTCGATATCGTAGCATGTAGCATATGAGATATTTAAGATCTCCATAGTTTTCCATGACCAATAATCGACCTACTAGAATATTCTAAAGTTGTTAACATATGCATATATGAGTAGCCTTGGATAGAGGATGCCCATCCCAGAAGAATCTTAAGGGGTGCACTCCTAGGAAGACGACAATGTAGCTATGAGCTAGGAAGTTTGACTTGGAGACGTCCATAAGATTGGGGTTAAATTAGAGGGTAGAGTAATATAGTTAGTTTTATTATTATTATTATGATTCTAACATTTATTTTGCAGGTATTACTTGTCCCTAACTAACCCTATTAGTGGGGATATTACAGTGGTATCAAAGCATGATCTTGCCATCATGTAGGGTTAAAGAGGATCTAAAAAAATAATTTATATGAAAGACTAATGTAGAAAGTTAATGACTATTAGAAATGATTCAAACATATCCATAATAGCAACCTAAGAATTTGAACTAAAAAAAAAAATTTCAACTCAATAGAAGAAATTATCTAATTGCTTGAGGACAAGCAATTTAAGGAAGGGCGGACTGTCATATCCCCATTTTAAGATAGAATTTTAATAATTATTAGATAATACAATGTTATTAAATAAATAATAAAGTTATATTAAAACTAATACTAAAATATAAAATAAGAAAATAATATTTATTTAATCTATATTATTAATAAAATAATATTTAGTATGATGTTTAAATAATTTAAAAAAAAAATTCAATGAGTAAAGAAATAAATTAAATAAAATACAAGAGACAATATTGTAGAAAGTATGTTAACTTTCTAAATACAATTTAATAATAAATAAAATAAACACAAATAAGTAAGTAAATAAATAATATAACTGCTAGAATTCTTTAGAATAACTGAGGAGGGGGGGGAGGGGGGTGTGAATCAGTTATCCAAGGTCCAAATGCCCTAATAATACTTTTTCAAAAATTATAGTGAATCCATAAACTTTTCATCCATCCAAGCTTAAATCAATCATCCTAGCAAATTACAGTAAATCAATATGCAGAGATAAAACATGCAAGATCAACACATGACATAGTGATTTACGTAGAAACCCAATTTGAAAAAAACCACCAGTAACATGCTACTTAATTCTCACTCTTCTAAAGTGATGCCCTGTTAAAAGCCTGCCCTGTTAAAGGCTTACAACACACTGTAAAAGTGACCTTGTTAGAGGATTTCACCATACTGTTAGGAATGGGCCTGATCAAAGGACTTTAGAACATTCACTTGGAATGTTACCCTATTAAAGGATTTACAACATGGCTATTAAACCAACCTAAGTCCATAAGATTTAAAGTATCTATTACAATTGCTAGAAAGTAACAATAATGGCTTGTTGATTTGATACAACTTACAACATATTTTGCAGATTTCAGATCACACTTCAGTTCAGTCCTTTTTCTTGGCTTTGATCACTTTAGCTCTGATAGCTTGTCATCTCAAGCTTCACCTCCTTAAGTCTTCTTACTCATCATATCAATGCAAACATATCTATGGTCATCTGTTGAAGCAGAGTAACTATGCTTTCTTACTCCTTAGCACCTCCTTCAGCACTTTATGCTTTTATGCTTGACCTCCTCTTCTCTTTTTTTGCTTCGTGACCTTATGACTCCTTAAATAGAAATCTAAATTGTCTTTGCTGCTCGATTCTCCCTCTCCAATTTTAGGGTTTCAAATGGATTGGGTAGGATACAATGTATCTACCACATATCTTGCTCTTATCGAGAAACTTCATCTAGATTCCAGTTGTATTCTCCAAAAATGTTCTACATGGTGTTCTGTGCCACCAGCTCATCATTCTTATCTTCTATTTAATTTATAGAGTTCAAGATAACAACCTTTTCAGCTTAGATTTGACGAATCTTCAATTTTTGAAATAATGTAGCAACTCGGCACTATTGGTTTACTGATGCTTGGCACCTCTATGTTACTCAGCACTTGTATTTGCTTGGCACTTGTTTCTTGCTCGACACTTGTATCTACTCGGCATTTGTATCTGCTAGGCACTTTCTGAAGTTGAACTTTCTCGGCTTCAACTAGGAATTTGTTCGGCACTTACTAGCTTGCTCAACTCTCTCTTTCTAATGAACTTAGTTAGGGTTTACAAATGACTTAGCTAAAACCTGACATCTTTGATATGTTTCAGTGTGCCCATTATCTATATCTTAGAGTATGTCATCAATACACTTTTTCATCAATGGCTTAGCTGATCCTTCTAATTCATTACAACGTCATAACTTCAACCTTTCTCTAGGTGTTCTAGTTACATCTTATTGATTGCCTCCTCCTTGTCAATCAACCAATTGATAGTATTTGGATCGCTAAAGCAATTGTCATTCCTGCAAGTAGCAAGTTTGACATCAATAACAAAACAATGATTGAGAACATTCTTTACTAGTTCCATTACTATTTATGTATGATCTCTTCAATCATTTCCAACAATCTCCCTCATGATCTTTTCAATCATTTCCAACAATAACATAGAATAATATGAATTAACTAAATCTAATAAAAAGTCAAGAGATGTTTAACAAATAGACACGACTCCTTAAAATTAAGATATAAAAGAGAGGAGAGTTTATTTTAGAGAGGAGGAACAAAAAGGAAGAGAAGAGGGGAGGAGTTCAAAACAGGGAAATGGAAGAGGAAAGTAATATGGAGAAAATACGGAAATGACTTTTTGAAAAGGTATTAATGATATTGAAAGGATGCGTACCTTTTGAAAGGGTCATAATTATGAACAGTTGTGACTCTTCAAAAATATTGTGATTATAAAGTATTGAGATTTTTCCAAAGGATTTTAGTTATGAAGGGTTGTGACTTTTCAAAAGGATTATAACTATGAAGTGTTGTGACTTTTCAAAGGATTTGAATTATGAAAGGGTGCGACTCTTGAAAAAGAAGAAGGTAAGAAAGGTATATTTATGAATTATATTTTTTTAATTATGTTTATGAATTTATTTATGAACCATACTTGTGGATAATATTGTGTTAGCTCATGGGGTTAACACCATGGATATTATTGAGACTCAAAGCATGGAGCATCTGAGATATTTAAGATCTCCATTGTCTACCATGGCTGAAAATTAATGTTACTCGTAGCATGGAACATGTGAGATATTTGAGATCTCCATTGTTTTCCATGGCAAAGAATCAATGTTAATCATAGCATGGAGCCTGCAAGATATTTAAGATCTCCATTGTCTGCCATGGTCGAGTGTCGATATCATATTATGGAGCATGTGAGATATTTAAGATCTCCATAGTCTACCATGGCCGATAATTGACCTACCAGAATATTCTAAATTTGTCAACATATGCATATGTGAGTAGCCTTGGATAGAGGATGCCTGTCCAAGAAGAATCTTAAGGGGTGCACTCCTAAAAAGACGACAAGGTAGCTATGAGCTAAGAAGCCCAACTTGGAGACATCCATAAGATTGGGGTTAAATTAGAGGGTAAAGTAATATAGTTAGTTTTATTATTATTATGATTCTAACATTTATTTTTTAGGTATTATTTGTCCCTAACTAACCCTATTAGTGGGGACTTTACATCTGATGATGTCTTCGATCTTTCGGGGGGCAAAACTTGTTCATTATAGCTCTATTTTTCGATCTAGAAAAAGTGTTAGAAAGCTATTCTTGAGCCTTATCTAGATTCTCTACTATTTTCATTAGTATTTCTCAAAAGTGCATTTGATACTCATACTGAAGCTTTTTATCTCTCTTCTTATTTACACATTCCTTCTAGCAGTTGGGGTTCACTTTTTTGTATTGTAGGGGGTGTTTTGTATTATTATTTCTATTATTTATATCAGTAAACAATAATATTTTTAAAAAATAATCCAACACCATCTAAAACAATGGCTGAGAGCTCTTCTTTTCTAGAACTTCTCACCCCTCATAACTATCACACATGGAAGACCTTGATGACATGACTTCTCCGGTCAAAAGGGTTGTGGTCTTGTTTATATACATTGCAGCCAACATTTTAGAGTCAATATTATAATTTACAACAAAAGAACAAGATGGATGAGGAAATAGGGTTTATTGCTTTATAAGTATCCAATAGTCTACATTTTCATCTTGATGGGTGCAATACTCCTTTAGCTATGTGGATCAAGCTTGAAGGCTTGTTTGGTATGGTGAATGAGTTTAGGCCACTTCATATTGAGGTATAGCTTACCTCTCTCATACTAGATTCTTTTCCTTCTATTAAGGAATTCTTGATAAAGTTCAATCAAAAAAGATCATTATTGTAGGGTTGTGGGAAAACCAAGATTGACATTGAATGCATCTATCTAATTCTTTCTAAGCTTCATGGAAACTTTCAAATTTTTGCTTCTACCTTCTATTCCACAAAAGATGCTTTGGGTAATAGATTTACCATGCCATCATTTGAGATTTTTGTGATCATTTGATTTGAGAGAAGGCTAAGCTCTCTCAGTTGGATTCTCTCATAGGCTCACAAACTTATGCATTGGTAGCTCGACCATCTTTAGCGACAAAGGAGAAGACATAGAAATCTCATTCTACAAAGTCTAAGATTGATTCTAGCACTCACAATTCATCAGGGCCATCTCCTCCTAAGGGGGGTAAACCAAAGTCAGAAAGACTAAAGTGTTCTTATTGTAATAGTCCTAATCATGATGAGTCACATTTCTATGAGAAGAAGATAGATAGCTATGCCAAACAAGTTTCAGATTTGACTGCTCTCCTTCAGAAGAGCAACATTGATATTCCTTCTACTTCTCATAGATTATCTTCATCATCATCATTTCAGTCAGATCGTAAAGATATAGGAAAGGGTCATGCACTATGTGAAAATGTTACTTTGAACTCTTCTAGATGGTTACTAGATTCAAATACTTCACACCATATGACATCTTCTCAGGATTTGTTCTCTTCTTTTGAGGCTTTTCCTACTCTATGCATTTTGATGGGGAATAATATTATTATGACTATACGTGGGAAAGGTTATATTGACATTGATGATGGTACATTTCATGATGTACTTTGTGTTCCATCTTTGTCCTCTAACCTTCTCTCTATCTATTATATTACAAACACTGGGATAGGGATGATACTTGAGTTTGCACAAGATTTAATGCATATTGGAGATAGTGAGACAAACAATATTATTGCTATAGTGATTGTTGATCACTCTTCCTACCTATATTCCTTATCACATTTTGTTCCACCATATCCAATATTAGAGACTCACTCTCCTTCTTCATGAGAGACTACTAAGGTGAAGTCAAGTCACTTGAACTTATGTGTTGTTCCCAAGACCAATGTTGTGACTTCTACACCTCCACCTCCTATTCAGATTCCATCTCTCAGACAAGATTACTCTTCAACATTTCTTACTATTGTAGCTCCAATCATTGAGCCACCTACTAAAGTTGTTGAGGATAAATCATAGGACACACATATCCTCTCTGATGATAGATTCAACACAATTGTTATTCTACCTCCATTTGAGATTCTATTTTAGGATTCTCATGCTTTCTCCTTTAAGCATTAGCTAGGACTTACAGTTGCACCTTATATACATGGTTTTATCATCCTATTCTATCACCTTTGTTTTCGTTAGATTGGAGCCACATTGGTATATTCATCAACACATGAGTTCTTCCATTCTAGGGGCGATATAGAGTCTCAAGATTTTTTCATGGGGGTTTTCATTATTCTTATGGTCTTGAAAGATTCTCTTGAGATGTATCATTTGTGCATCCTTTTCTATCTCTTTTTGGAGTAGGGCTTTTCCCACTAGGTTTTCTCTATTTCTTCATTTCATGGAGATTTGATTGTGATTGGGTACCTCATCAGGCCTTGTTGCTCATCTTAAGGGGGAGTGTTAGAGTAAAAGGTTAATCTAATTTAATTTATTAAATTACCTTTATTCCCTTCTTAACATTTCACTTTATGCACCTTGTATTTACATTTAATAGTTAATTAATAATTATTAAATCTCATTTATCTCTTAGGGTTTCCCTTTTAGAGTTTTGATCTCCTTCATAAGGATTGATTGGTTGTAAATTCATTTATTTTATTTTGCACAAGTAAACTCAATCTTATTGTTTATTGAGCAAACCCTTTTCTCTCCTTGCATTTCTTTCTTTCTTCGTTGTAACAGGTTATTTGCATGCAGGATATCCAGGGATATATGAATTTGTTCATCATCAAATTCTATAGTGATGATTTCTCAATGATTATCACTTGTATTTGTAGAAGTTATTGAAAGGTGATGATCTTACAATAACTTAATTTTTTATTATGATTAATATCTTATGATATCTATACAAATTATGATAGATTATACTTTGTATGTTGGATATTTATATGCTAAGCATTATGAGAATGCATATGCATATACCTTATAAACATTTTTTGAGTACATGGTGAATGTTATGGAAATTGATGTTTTGGAGGGTCATTACACAGTCATGCAACTTGATGTTCTAGAAGACCATTACTCATAGTACTTGGTGAATATCTTGCATCTCAACATTCTGGAAGGTGATTACTCAAAGAGTAATTGGAGAATATTATGTATTCTAGGAGACTAATATTCATGATATTAGATGTGATATCAAACATTTTGAGTAATTGGTGATTATCATGTATTTTGGGGAGACCAATGCATGTGATATAAATTTTTTTTAGTACTTCATGAATATCAAATGTTAATATTCTGGGAGACCAATACTCATGATATCAAATGCGATAAGAAACCTTATTTGAGTACTTGGTGAAAATAATGTGATGATATTTAGGAAGACCAATACTCTTAGTCCTAATATATATATATATATAAATAAGAGATCATTGTTATTTGGAAGACATATAATGAAATGGTAGTGCTATTATATTTGTAGTTATATTCCTAAAACTAACAAGAAATTAAGGCATCACAAAGGTGCATCTATTTTCCTTTTTGGTTGCCAGATCTTTTGGGGTAGGATTTCTAGAAGAAGATGAAGTTATAGAAATGTTATTTTATAAGAGAAATCTTGTTCTAAAAATTCAATTGAAATGAAATTTCTTTTCATAAATCACTATTTTTAAAAACATTTGCAAAGAAGGCAAGGTGATAAACTGAGGGTTAACTCATTGTGTGCCAATTTTATGGTTTATACCTTTGTCTTTAACAAATGTCTACATAAAATCGCATAATTATTTTTCTATTATATAAATCTCCTTATATTTATGAAATGAAAGATAAAATACCTCCTAGATAGGATCTCAAGTATGAATATCATGTCATTAAATGTAGAAAAAACATAAAATCAATTTTGAATCACAGTTGTCGATGCAAAGAAATCAATAGTACTCGATAAGATTCAAATTCCTTGCACTGAGATAAATAAATTTAAAATATTTTGTCCTTTAATTGAAAAATCACCTTTCATCTAATCTAACTAGCCATCCACATTTCATTTGATTCTTCATCCAAATTATCGCTTGATGACAAGGTGAAGAAGAAATGAACTCTCATTACACCATCGTGTGCCATGTCACAATCTCCTAAGCACATAGAAATATATTGGTAATATGTTGAGACCAAAGGAATATCTCAATATTCCTTTGTGTGCCAAATGTGATGACATGACACAACTTGGTAACTTAGGGAGACAAGAGAAATATTACATCATGTCACCACATGGGACCAATAACCTCTTAACCAATAGACAACACTTAGGCACAGGGACTTAGGGAGCACATTTATGTAGAGTATAACAAATGAAATAATCAATCATAATGGGGAGAACCAATGGACAATGTAAACTTTAAAAAAAAGGGTTTTTCAACCAATGAATGTTAACCCTTGAACCATAACACTTTAGGAGATTCAACTAGGTAAACAAGTTAACACAAGAATAGAAGTTATCTCATATCAAAATTATTTATATGCTGAACATATTTATGAATTAAATTGAGAGGTGGGGATTAACTATGTTTATACATTCACAAACACAAAATGACTTGGTTTTCATAATTTTTTTCTTACTAAAATTTTGATGTATAGTACAAATCAGTGCCATGTATCCATGGTAATGTAGAAAAATATCAAATGAACCCAGAATTAAATTGTTCATACTCTTCTTAATGTTAATTCTTTACATAAACATATAAAATTTCCTCTATTTCTTTCTTTGGATCAAGAATTTTCACCAAGGGAAAATCCTTGCTTTCCTTTGATTATTCTTTACTTTTACCTTTTATCTTCTAGTATGCTTATCAATCCTAAGAATACCCACATTTTCCATGTTGTTTATCCTCTTTCCCATTAAAAGTTTGTGAGTGAAGTGATAAGGGTTAGTAAGGAATGGTGTTTCATGGTTTTTAATGGTTATCTACTTCTTATTAATTTTATTTACAAGAATGATAAAAATATTGTAGATAAATTAATGGATCACCCTCTTAAGTTATGCAAAGTGCAAAATACCTAAGGGTTTTTGATAATCCTTGTTAGTTTGTCCAAGTCCTAGAGATTATTGAGAATTGTAGTTTGTTTCTCAATATTTAATTGAAGGATCAACTTGGTTACCACATCATTAGTGTAAACCCTTGTAAGGAACCAACATGCCACATTTTCATGAACATGCTCATCCATTGTCAAACTAATTCTAGCCCTACCCATTAGTGGTTCTTGAACAACATAGGCTACAACACTAGAATCCTCATTAGACTCTAAATGTAATGCCGTGCCAAGGGATCCAAAGAATTAATCTAAAATTATTAAGAATTTTTTTTTTAAAACATGAAAGATAAACCATTTACAACTTATAATTAATAACGGAAGCAATAGCAACAATTCAAATGAAAATAAACATAACATACATAACAGGTTACATTCTTTAAGAATCCCTTAATGTTGAATCACATCTAATCATAACTATTCATCTAACATCACATCCCTATGAAATAACAATGGTACATCCAATATTCTTAAACAATATACAAGTGTCCTTTTTGTAATTACATTTTAGTTTAGCTCAATCATCCACTGTACATGTTACAAGGTATAAAAAGGCTTGAAAGAATAAACATCTATGTAAATAAAGTACATCATCATTCAATATCAATCCATGATGCAATAACATAAATGAAACCACATATCATACATGATACATCATCACAAAAGATATAGACATCCATCATAAAAGATAACCATATATCACAAACATAAATAACTAAGTGCATGGTTCCTCCCAATCGTAAATATCATCATTAGAGCATCGTGGATCCTAGCAATCCTTCTGTGCATAACATTCCAAAGCACCGAAGGGATCATCAGCTATTAACATAGTAGAAATGTCACTCCTAAATCATACTACATCATATGCAGAAAGAAATCTAATATGCAAAGTAAAGCATAAGATAACATCATGCAACCATCAATGTAAGAAACATACCAGTAAATACATCCATCATAAGGTATATCATCTATCATAATGCTCCAAGAATAGAATGAAGATAAATATCAACCAAGAATGCTCTAGCCACGGTGTCTTAGACGGATCTCAAATGATAAGAGTGGAAAAACACTACCACCCGACCACGTGGAACCTAAGTGGTCCACTCCCACCGTGCTGAGGAGATAATCTCAAGTCCCAAACAAGCTATCCAAAACACATAGCATAAATCTCTATAAGTCCAGGAATCCTAAAAGTATACTAACTCAAAGATTCCATCACACAAAATTGACATCAAATTCCCAGAGGCACACAATGACATGTAGGAAACCTACTCTGCAAGCGGGAAAGTGTCATCACATATATCATGTACAAGTTACCTTGGCAGTTAGCTAAACTCCACGGGTCCATACTGATCCTAATGCGGCCACTAGTACCCTCTCATACTGACGAGGCATACTATGGAATGCAAGGTTGTAACCATGCATTCTCTCTACTCCCATCCTAGTCTATACAAGCACTCGAGGCATGGGTGAGAACCAAAACAATTATCTTTTTAGGTTCATTTAAT